>WEKY01048723.1:0-114385 GCA_013390045.1 Picathartes gymnocephalus | reverse complement strand
AGATAAAAAAACCCCAGATGTTGAAAGAATTTTTTGGGGAAATGAATGTTTTGACGTGAGCAGGGTTCTGCAGGCCTGGCAGCCCCTGGAAGGTCTCCTGCTTCCAGCAGGTGCACCTAACTCTCCTGTGAGGAAATACCCCACCTGCTCCAGCGAGAAAGTACTGGAGGAGTCAGTATTGACTCTGCGTTACATTAAAATGTAATCTTTTCATAAAGCAGAGAGAACACAGAATTTTCAGGTAAACTGGGGAGAGGATCATTTCTGCTCTAAGACACCTCTTACTCAGTTTTTCTTTCTAATGGTTGTAGAAATGTGTATGTGCCTACCTCATTTTTACTACAGAACAAGCTGCCTTTAGCTCATCTAGACAGAGCTTTTCTAGCTGATATGGGGAAATGCAAATGACATACATATGGATACATATAGTGACAGCTAGTGCTTTTAACAAATTATAGCCCTTCAGACTCCTTTTTGACACCAGATCTCTTTCAGTCCTCACTGTGTCCTGAGTCTGCAGAGAACACGGCACTTTCTTCCATTCAGAGCCATGAAGGTGAAGATGCTTGGTCTCTTTGAGGAGTCACTTGATACTTCACAGAACTGTGTCTAAATCCACTCATGGCTGGTACTGAAGAGTTATTCTCTACAATGCAATGTGGAAGGGTCTTATTGCTGAGCTGTGGTTAGGGGGATGTTACTGTTACTAACCCTCTCAAAGTGAGTCAGTCTCCAAGCCTCTCAGGGCAAAAGAGGAAGTCAGAACAAAGAACATAAAAATAATTTTTACGCTTATATTTAATATTTTACCTTTTTCTCCCCCCTTTACTCTGCTTTCCTGATAAAACAGCTGGGATGAAAATGGCTTTCATTGGTCTTTAGGGAAACAGCTTTTTTTTTTTTTTTGTATTACATCTGTTCTTTAAACCCATGAACCCTGAAAACCGCAGAAGCAGATAAATCCCTTTGTCAAGATGACATACTCACAGTTGTAGGGACAAAACTGATCTTTGCCTCATAGGTTAATGGCATTAATAATTGCCATTTTGATAAGTCTAAATATAAAAAGCCTGCTTAAACAAAAGAGTCAACCCTTCAAAAATGACTATCCATGATAAAGTTTCAAGCGCAATGAAAATTGTCACTCTGCCAACTTGATAAATTGTAGCCCGAACTGGCAGAGCCATTTGCCTTGCAGTAAGCACAAAATGACAGATCTTTGCTGAATACAAACTATATGCTTGCACCTTTCACAGCTGGTTTAGCTTGTAAACGCAGCAAAAAAAGAGGCTTTAATAAAAACTGAAGGTTATGCACAAAAAAAATGGTTTCACATCTAACTGCTTCTCTCAGTTTTTAAAGACATTTCTTTCATATTGGTAAGTAGTCTTGAAAGAAACCCTCCAGCAGTCTGTGGGATCATGCTCTAAAAATACATGCACAACCACACAGTGGTGGTCTCTTCACCACTACTGAAATGATTCAACAGTGCAAGTACAATCATTTCAGGGAGAGAGAAATCACGTTAAAACACCTCAGTATTTACCAGAACACACGCACACACCTCATACGTGAAGATGATATGAACCCTTGTACTGAACTGTGTATCATGATACAAATGAATACAGCACCTACTCTAATTCCGTTGTTTAGCAGCTGATCTATCTCCCTGATGACTCATCTATCTTCCAAGTCACAAAGCATCTTTTACATACTCTTAGAAAAAAAGAAATTGCTTTATCAGAGATATGTTCAATTCTTCAATAGATGGAATCCCTTCTTAAAAAAAATAAAAACCCACATTTGCCTGAAGCCACTTCTGCATAATATGTACATTATGCAGACAGAGTGAAGTCGATATCATGGCTTTATGTTGCTATAAATGGATGCTTTATGCCTTCAAAAGAAGATTTCCACCTACTTGACACAAGCAGTCACTCCTGGTCCTAGCAAAACTTGATATTAAAAATGTACGAATGTAAAGATGTGATACACATGAGCTATTTTAGGGTGAGTTTAAGGATTCTTAGTTCTCCTGAGCCGCAGTGGACTCACAATGTCTGACTAGCACACAGCTTGATGAGCAAGAATTGTACAAAGCTCTTCCGACTTCCTGATAATAATGTGTGTCTAACAGATATTGCAATGGGCAAGAGAGGTTTATTTTAAAGTCTTTTTACTTCATCTGTCCAGATCAGAGGGGGTTTTTTCTCTTTAAAAAGCTACCTCCAACCAGCTTATTTTATGTTCTAGTAAAACACAGCTTCAAAGATCAGAAGGCTTCTGGTGTATTTTGACGTGTTCACTTCAAAGAAAGCTCTTGAAGCTCCACCTCAGGGCTCTGGCTGACTCGGTACCTCCACTGTGCTGCTGTGGGCAAATATGCAGACAGATCTTGAAAGCAAAGGGTACAACCGAGTTCACATATTAAACTGCAAATTCCACATGTACCAACGACTGGTATTCTTTAAGTCCGTAATTTCTCACTCCCTAAACCTGTATCTCTGATTAAGGTCATGCACAGCTCACACTGTGTGGATCTCCCTTCTTTACCCCTCTCTGTACTCTTTCCGCACCCCATTTAAAAAACCCTACAAACCAACAAGTAAGAAAGAAATGAACAAAGCAACCCCCCAGAAACTGTAGAAAAACCTCATCAAGAGCAGAGATGAAGCATGAGGGAAAAAAGAACAAACAGTTACTATCTTTGAAAATGGTAAGAAGCTAAAAGTCAGTCACATAACTTTGCAAGTTATATTTCCTAGGAAATCTCAGTGATAGACTCACTGTTGCTATGCCTGTTAATGTACAACTACAGACATGCAGATTGTCTCACTACAATGGTTTGTGTGGGACGAATTTTGCCATAACTACCTTATTGTTTTATTTTTCTAATGTAATAAGATGTCTTTTTGCTGTGTTTTACAGACAGAAAACTCAAGAAGTTTGTATGATACAGCCCAGAAAATCTGCATCACGCTATCAACAACTGCTGGGCTCTCGGATTTCCCTGCTATACTGTATTTGGCAAGTACATAGTGCTTAATGAAACTTGGTATTTAAGGAGTTTAGTGTATACATTGTATGCAAATATACACACTATAAAAGGAAAGACAGAAAAGGAAACAAGTAATACTGAGTTGCCATTTCCGTTCTGGGGAGTGCAGCGGACCTGAGTTTGTGCTCACCCCACAGCTGAGCTCCTGCTGGGAGGGTGAAGACCAGCAGTGGGACTCACACCTGTAGCTGGTGGAGTCACAGTGCCCTTCCTGCACACCTCTTTTAGTTGTCTGTACTTTAACTATGCAAACAATGCATAGATCCAAAGGGAAAGGGCTTTACTGAGGCAGCCACCCAATTAAATTATGCTCATAGATTAGTATATTCCTCAGTATTCTAGCCTGTTACCTTGCTGACAAAATTCAACACATCATAAGGGAAGGTACTGTAGTTCATGAGGACGTGACTAATTATCATATTAATGTATAATAATCAATGCTTTTGATCCACTCAAACTGAAGATCAATTAAATATTAAGCTGAAGAAAACAGATTCAATCTGAAAAATAATGTATCTTTTAACATGCATACCAAACATGGCATATAGAAAATAAGACACAGGTGACAATGTAGTTAAGTGATCAAGGTGAAAATATAATAGATTTGATAGAAGATGATGTGCATTTGCTGTAGGGAGGAAACATACATAGGATGGGAAGAATGTCAGGAGATGTGTGACAATATCCTCTAAACAGTAGCTTAACCTGAGATCTTCAGTACAGTAAAAGGGTCATTGCTTTCCAGAGGGAAAGTTAATGGTTATAGTGAATCAGTACACTTGGGTAACATACATGGAATGCTGTGGGTAATTTTATTTATTTGCCTAGGCAAAAATGGGCACAAGTGGGTACAAAAAACACTTTCTAAGAAAAGATAAGACATTTCTAAGTCTCACATTCAAGAATTTGACATAGCCCTCCAAAGGAGAGGTGAGCAAGGGAAAGACACCTAATTTTAGAAGGAAAGATATATGATGCTATTACTTGACCCAGAAAATCCTTTCACTTCTTACATTTATAGTGCTGCCAATAAAAGCAGGAAGAACATGCAGTCAACAGAGAAAAATGGGAAAGGTGTCTAGGTTCTTGACTGAACTGAAAGCATACTGTATGGGGCAGGGGGGAAAAGAAATTTAAAAAAAAAAAAAAAAGGAAAAAGAATGAAAGGAAAAAACCTTCCTCTTTACTGTGCTACCAGGGTAAAGATAAGGAGCTTTCTTTTTCCATTCTATGAAATGGATTTTATTCCATTTGGCCTAAGGCTTTTCTCTCCCCACCCCCTCAATATTATAACAGGAATTTTTAATCTGAAAAAGTCAGATAACTGCAGGGTTACCACGAAGAGAATATCATCAGAAGTTGAAGCCTTTTTCCTGAGGAGAAAAAAGCAAGAGTGAACACAAGCAATGTGTTTGGTTATGCTTATTTTTCTTAACTAACTGGAATATTTGTTGGCTCGGGAGCAGCCCTGGCTGGAGTGCTGAATGCTCTTCAGCTGCAATAACAGACTGATTGATGAACATATCCAGACATGCTCCAGACTGCCTGTGCAAGTAACTCCATGGACAGTGTGACTTCCTAAGCAGGATACGAGAGTTGGGAAGATGCTTCCAAAGGTTTAATATAAGAAAGTGGTTGGTTGGTTGGTTGGTTTGCCCCAAAGCAGATAACAGGAACCCAAACCAATAGAAGACTTTTGAAATCTCCTTCTAGAAATCAAATGGTAATTCTAGTTCAACTGCAAAGAACACAAAGCTAATGAATGTAGGTTTTTTTTCCAGTCATGCCCTGATTAAATATCCTCCATGAAGTACAAAAGTACTTCACTGTAGTAGTCTGATCCAGACCAAACTGTTATATTTACCAAAAATTCTTTTCACATTGTCAGAGCTTATCTTATTTGTATTATTTGATCCAACAGATGAGTTCCTTTAAATCATAGTTTTCTCAACTGGAGAATGAAACTTGGAAATGAGAATAGACTGTTCCACAGAGAAAAAAATAATTCTGTATAATGTCTTAGCAGAAATCGGAAAATGCTATTTTTATGGTATCAGATTAAAAGTATATGAAAGAATCTAGGAAAGATAAACTCCAGAAAAACAAACACACAACAAAACCACTATTTGAACTATTACAACATCCTTCTGTAGTGGCTGGCATTTTTCCCTTTATGTGTCTTACAGACAAGCTTTGCCAAGACTTTTATTTTATAATTCAAGACAGAATCCTCTAGACAGCAGTATGTATTTACTGAAAGAAAATAGTTAAAAGAAATTATGAAATCAGAGTCCATTATCATTGTTTAGCCAGTATTAATGGCCTCCCTTCTTTTCTCATGTACCATTTCTCTGATTTCACCATTACATGTAAACAGAAGCAGAGGAGATTTCATGTTTTCTTCCAGGCCACAAATACTAAAATTTCTAATAATAAAGGGTCAAAAATACATATTTGTGAGACCTCTTTAATCATACATCTCTAGAAATACCCATGTCTTCTAATCAGTTCAGCATTTGCTATCATTAATTTCTGTAATTCCAGTGTCTCAGACAAAATTCTTTACAGTATCATGTCAAACATCTTGTTTGGTTCTATATATACACTTATGCTGTTAATTTAGACAGTAAAATTAGTAAAACAGTAGTCTTATATAACCTCAAAATTGTAAGCTTGCTTATGTTGTCAATGTTGAGTTATTTATTTAATCAAGTCTGAGTCGTTCCATTATTTTGTTTAATGCCAGCACTAGTCTAGAATTCCCACTGTTACCAGGACTGTCTACCTTTAATCTTTATAAAATATTGCTGCAACATTTCTTCCATGTTTCTGGCCTTCAGAATCTGCTACCTTACTAAAAGCTGATACTTTCTAAGCCGAATATTTCATATCAAGAAGAAAACTAATTTAGGTTCTTGGTAGTGCACTCACTCTGGTCCTGATATTCTCTCCTATTTGGACTGTCTTTAAAAAAGAATAAACTACAGAACATGATGTTCTTATGGTGAAAAACTTTGTGAAACAGCAAAAAAAAGTCCAAGGACCAGTAAAAACTATTTTTTTCAGAGATCTGCAGCAGATCGAATCATTAGGATTTATTCTGTGCTAGTTTTGACATTTTTGTGAAATATTTTTTTATGAACACACAAACTTCTGTAATTCAAAATACTATATCTGTTAGAAGTGCCTCTCTGTCAATAACTTAGACCTTACAGAGAACTGAAAATTGCAGTGCCAAAGAAGGCAGGAGGCTTTGCATTTGAAATTTGAAACCACTGTTGGCTGTATTATCTAATATTTACTCAAAGATAGTAGCAACTCAGACTATCCAAGTGATTATTTTCAGTGGACAACAAAGAAGCATAGAAACAATACATTACTGCAGATAACAGTCTTTCATTAATGACCATAGCTCACTGCAGATGATCAGGATATATAATTTAGAGTTCATAGCTCAGCATGGGGAATTAAAGGAACTGACAGTCAAAAACTTCAATAGAAAGTTTAAGGTGGAAATCCAATGCCTCACTTTGTAGCCTAAGCACTGGCAGGTCTTCCAGTGACTCAAATGAAAAAATATATTCTACATTAGATGAATAGTACTAATTTCAGTATGGAATTTACTCTTAGACCTGTTATCTTTGTTAACTAATTATAATTTGAAAAAGCAACCAATCAACCCTTCACCCCCCCAAAAAAAACCCCCCACCAGCTCATGTTTTCATGTTAAAAGTGCTCCATGCTACCTACAGTGATGATAACCATACTTTTAGTAATGCCCATGATATAAAAAAAAAAAAAAAAAAAAACAAAAAAAAGGGAAAGAGNAAAAAAAAAAAGGAACAGAAAGGGGAAAAGAGGAAAGATTGGAAATGAACCAAAGTGTTGAAAAGTAATAAAAATTCTCCCCATCCATTGCAGAGGATCTCTTGTGCAGCATCTGACTTAGCCTTAAAATGCTGTCATTTAAAAATATGAGCCATTGTATTTACGAAATTGTAAAAACATTTCCTTCCTAACATCTTTTTTCCCTATTAAGAGGATTAGCACACCTTTTTATTGAAAGGATACTTGCAAATGTTGACTTGCTGGCAAAGAATTATCTCTTCTGCTATTTAAAAATGGCCCTGAGGATTTAGTTTGGGGTATAAAAACACCTAAAGAAGCAAATGAACTCTACAAAAACAGATGACAAAAAGGAAGAGCCTTGGCAGCTGCTAGGCTAAACACTTCTGCTGTAGTTACAAAAGTAGCAGGATAATCGACTTTCATGATCACTTAATATTTTGCTTTATGCTGCTGCTCCTATTCCTTCTGCCACATCCTGAGGCTGTATCAAGAGGAGGACACAGCCTCATAATTTAGCAGTTTTTAACATGGAGAAAAAAAAAATAAAATAGGATGGGTCTGACCACAGAAATAGCTCCGAATATTTGCCTGTTTAATTTCATTTTGAAGCTAAGCATACGGTGAAAATGATGTGTGACAGCCAGCTTTTCATACAGCATGTTTTCTGCAGCAGTGTATGGAATCTCGCTGGCAGAGGAACAAGCTGCACAATGAGCTTCCTTCCCCACAGTGAGACGCATGGATCTGAATGAACTGACAGCAACAGCAGAGGGGGCTTGTGCAGGTATGAGCCGTGCTGGGCTGCAGCCATGGCAGCTCGAGAGGCAGAGCCTTTGCTGAGGCCATCTCCTCAGTCTGATTCAGATTAATCTGTCCTAGTAAAATGGTACAACTTGGTCATGAAGAGTCAAAATAGCTTCGAAAGAAAAGTGCAAGGATGCAATTTTATTTACATTCTGGGAAAACTCATTCAATCTTGATGAGTGATGCCTTTTAAACAGCCTCATTTGACCTTTCTCTGCTCTCTCCTATGCAGCACAGAGGGCTAAAACTGATGAGTTCAACTCAATCCCATGCTTATGGTGCAGGCTTTGATCTTGTGTATTTAATGCCTATTCTTCAGCCAGGAAGAATACAGGTATCAACTGCTATATATAAAACATTGTCGTTTCTCTTCAACTCAGTAGTCTTATATATTTTTAAAGCACATAAATTAGGAAATAGGGCAGTGGACTGACTGCCACTGTCACGATGAATCAGATTTGCATTTACACCAGAACACAGACACATTAACTAAAGGAGCAATAATTGCTGGTGCTCAGAAGAGAAAACTGGCATAAGGACTGCAGCTTCATAGTGCAGGGTAAGAAACCTCTCAGATCAGGGAAAACGAGAATTTATTAGTACAAAAAATATGCAAAAATATAAATTCAGACCTATTTCAGGTAAGAAAGTATTTCTGTCAATTTGCTCCTGGCTTCCTGGTTTGGAAAATAAAGTGTTCCTCCTAGAAAGCAATACTTTTTAGGCAAAATAGGCATCAAGTTCAGTATTAGATCAGTCCTTTTCAGTAATAAGACAATGAAGTGACTAGCAGGCTGCTGTGTCTCTCTGAGAAATAAGTGTAGACACTCCTGCTGGATACAGCTTACGTAGGATCTAATTTATTTACAAACAGAACACAGGAGGAACAGGAAGGAGTAAAAGAGGAGAAAAAAAAAAAAAAAATAAAAACCCATAGGCAAAAAAGAAATATTATTACACGGGATCCTGTGATCTTGGGTAGCCTGATAAGCTGTTTGTGGCTTGCTGGGGGTGCTTTCAGTTCTCCCTTCTGAAGGCCACTTGCACATTGTCACTAATTAGTATTGCATTCTGGAGCTCAGCAAGCTGCTAAGTGTCTTTTGAGCTACCATTCTGTAACCTTTCCAAAACTGACCTTTTCATTATCATTTCTCACCACTCTTTGTGTGTATGAGAGAAAAACAGCCTTTTTAATGTCATGCTTATTTCCACTAGCTTTTACACTTCTTGTCAAAACATCCTGATTTATTGTACATTAAGTGAGAAAAAGATCTAATCTTTCTGAAATACATTCAACACAAAGCTAAACATTTCATTCTCTTTTTCAGGAGTATAACACTGCATCATGGTCATCACCACACAGTGCATAAACATTATTGCCAATAGTGGCATACAAGGGCCTCGTATTTCAGGTCTAGAAGCAAATGTTGGTTCCTCTCTGAGTGAATTCCAACAAGGACGCTTCTCAAGCAGAGTTGGCTGCGAATCCGCTGTGCCTTCATGGGGAAATGTTTGTCACAACAGTTGTTCATATCTGAGGCATTGCTGCTAATGGGCCTTATAAAGCTTTTACAGAGTGCATTTGGTTTCTTAAAATGCATCAAAAATACTCTTGTAAAAATTTCTCTGGAGTTGTGGGACAAGTGTCGGGAAAACTGCATACTGAACAAAACTTTAATATCCAATTCTGTTTCTCAGTTCTAAAGAAGTGCCTATGACAAATTTCCTAAGACTGAATCGAGAACAGCAGCTCCCTCTGCATGATTCTGTAAAAAGTTGTGTCCAACGGATAAACTGAGACTAGTTGTTGGTTTCTGGCCATTTTAGACTGCCAGATGATTTGAATTTGTCCATTCCTATTGCTGCAGTATTTCTATTGACTGTAATAGTGAAAGACAGCTATTTGTGGAAATTTGAAAGTTTCAATGTTAATCCACAACTATCAAAAATACTGCATTAGTACCTCTAGAATCTTAATAATTTCTCTAAGACAAGGCATTGCACCCCAAGACGTGCACATACAAAAATGTAAGCTCCATTTTCTCTTTTACAACATGTGGAAAAGACTTCTATGATGCATTAAACTTCAAGATTTTGGAAGAGGGTCTATACTACCAAGTCATGTACAAAGCAGCACATAAACACTCACAGTAGGTGCTAGTTTTCACACACGCAACAGTTGTAGACAAGTGACCTTTTTAACCCATACTTTAGAGGCGATTTAGGTGACCTTTTGTTTTGTGTGCTGAATATTTATGTATCTAGTGTCATATCTGTCCTACATACAAAACTCTTTGGTGCAATAAAAAGAACTGAAATAAAATGCCTCCTCACAAAACCAAGAACAGGATACATTCCAACTCAGGATGGTTTATGATTCTAATAATTACCCAACAGTACTGTAAATTGAAGAAAAGATAAAAATTACAGTTCCACCTAAAACATCTTGATCTCACCACACACAAATCACTACCCAGACCAAGACCTGGCTACGTGTATCACTTTGACATTTTACATTTCAGTGACAAACATAACCCTAACAAGTAAACTCTGTATGAGTGAAGGACTTGGGAGAATGAGCAGATGAGGGACAGTATAGAGAAAGATTCTGTGGTTACTTACCTAGTCCCATGAAATTAATTTGCTTGTGAGTATAACACTTTTAAATACAAAATGTTTCTCTTGATACAAGATCCTTTTACTACAAATAATTTTTAATACCTCTTGTCTTCTTAAAAGAGATTCAGAAGACGATTAAAAATTATTTGAGTTTCCAGCTTTCCCATCTTGGTAAAGTCACCATCCTTTCATTACAGCGAGTTTGTAGAGATCACTTACTTCAAGAGAGAGAGTGAGCATCTCCCACCTTACCTTGGGGTCTTTCCATCTCTTAGGTTCATTTTCTGCATATTTGCTCATGGACTAGAGCCTACCCTAATGGTGCTAAATACGCTCTGATGACAAACCTGTCAAGCCTTCTGAAAGGGTTTCCCATCATAAAGTTGACCTGTTGCTGATCTGATTTTCCCTTTTCTCTCTCCTGATCCCTCTGTCCGCCCTGCCCTCTTCTCTCAGAAGACTGTTTCTCACAAGCATCTATAGAGCCCTTTCTTTACCTCCTGAGCACTGGGCTCCAGTGCACTCACCCTCTCTCGCACCTTTGATTTCTAGAGCTACCAGACTTCCATGTCAGCTGCCCCAATTGCTTTGTATTTTTTCACATCCTCTGCTGAAATTGCCTTATTTTTTTAGCTTTTTCTTTCCTTCACCTGACTTTGCCACACGGTGAAGACCATGTGCCTACATAGGTCACATTGCTTGTCTAAAGATCCACCTTTAGATCCTAGGGATATGTCAAGAAATTTCCAGTTACCCATGAAATCTGGGGATTTTTTCCCACTCTCCTCCCTTAAATTCTCAAAGCTCTTCTCTAGTGCCTACTCTCAGCTATGTCTGGTCCTTGAATCTTGTTTTACAGATTCCATAAATTTTCAGGCAACACTTAACATGTAAGCAAATACTGTCAGACACCTACTTGAGAGTATGATTGGTTCTTCGCCTTCTCCACACAGTTTTGTTTTCATTATCTCCTCTACTATTAAGAGCAACTCCAGTCCTGCATCAAAATTGTCTTTTCAGAGAAAAAGGTAAGTTGGCTCCCATCAGCCCTCTCTTGCCTCCTCCATACAACCCAAGAATAGCCACACATCCAAGAACAAGTTGATTCTGCTACTAAATATGAACAATAGTCTAAAAAAATTCTTTCCCTAGAGCAAAGTGAAATGTCAGTCAATAAGCCTAAATAAAATACAAGTAGGTTGAAAAGCTGTGATTGGTTCTGTGTTTTCATATGTTTTAGGTCAGAGAAGGATCCAGCAATTCTTCACAATTTTGAAATAATGACTATTTTTGTATATCCACCAGGTAATGTTTACAGGCACTTGCAAAACACAACATCTTTATTTTACACAGCAGGACAAACAAAGACTGATATTACCAACTCCTATTAACTCTGCCTCGAGACCAGTCAGAGGTACAAATGGGTTTGTTCCCAAGCCGTCACCATTCAAAGCTTAAAGACAAGAAGTCATTAATGCAGGAACACAGCAACCCTATTTATAGTAGTAATTTACTTTATGACAGATTTGAAGCTGGAGGAAAAGGTAATTGCAGAGAATTCTAAAAGAAACGGGAATCTGAAAGTGATAGTCACAGATTTCAATAGCATTTATATTCTTTTTAAAACCAAAATAAACTTTTTGATCTCATATTCCATAATAAACTGGTGTCTTGGTAGACTTTCCTTGTCCAGAATCATCTCATTCTTTCTGTTCAAACCTTTACATCTTTCAAATTACTCACAGTTTTTTCTTGCCCCTTCAGCTCCAGCCAGCAGCACGTTCTCTCACTTTTTGTGCTTAGCAGCCCATGCCATTGCTCTGTTGAATGCTAGGTGCCATCTATATATTCAAATATTTGACAGATATTTTTTGATTCAAAGTTTGTTTGCTTTGGTGACTTTTTGGGGCAGGAGAGTTAGTAAAATAGCAGATTAGGATTTTAGCAGAGTCACTGTTCTATTTTGCTAAATTTTATGTTACCCATCTCTGCCTGTTGCCTAAGGCTGTGCAGTTCTAAACCAGATGTGCATCAATGCTCTTGAAGCCCAAAGATACCTGAAAGTATGAAAGAGCAGGCTAAGGAAGTGAACAACCAAGTTGCTTGACACACACCTAAATTGAAGAGCAGTGTATCTTCTGGGAGCTACAGATATTTGATCTTCTGCTCTTTACCATTACCTGCAAGTCCAGATGCTGATGTTGTTTAGGCTAATTCTGCTTTGGCACCATTAATTTAATTTTATCATGTGCTTTAGGCTTTTAAAGCTTCAGAAGAGCATGCTGATACTATGAACTGGAATATCTAAATGTGGAGAGCAGGTTGGGGGTTTTTTGAACATAGGAACTACGCTGTTTTAAGGCACTGGGTGACTCCTGATCTACGTCTGGGTAAGCACACGGCTACTTCAACTTCTGCGCAAAAGCAAACCCCACAGAGAAATCCTGAGGCAGGAGGAGTTACTGGAGACGTTTCTGTGGAGTTCATCATTAACATTAATATTTCTCCCACGAGTCAGTATAAATAGATACCATAGAAAAGTCTACAGTGCCTATATTTAAGAATTACTCTGAAAGATTATTGAAAATCAGGCATTACTGGATACTTGCTAAAAGTAAGCCTGCATAGGTTAGGTGCATTTCTCCTGAGCTGAAACTGCAAATGATAATTTGATAGACGGTCTCCTTCTAACAGTAATTAGGAAATTCTTCATTTTATGGATTATTAAAATTTCACATTTAACCCAGAACTTTCAAATAGCAAAGTTTTTTTTCTGGGAGAGAAGACAGTTTATAGATTTCTCCTTGTAAAAACTTTTTTTTCTTGCTGCAAAACTAAGTATCTACAACAATATGCACTCTCAGAGAAGATTTCCACTCCAGTTCTCTATTTCAGAAGCTTCATATGATGAGCTGTTGACAGATCCAGAGTATGCACACAGCCAATACTTTTTTGTTGATGGCTCACCAGCTTTCAGCAGAAAGGAACCCAGAAGACACAGTGCAGGCTTCACCCATGAAGTAGCTTGCAATGAGTTGGTTTTTTAAGAACATAAACTACTCAGTGAGTGCTATATTCCCCCAGCAGGTGACACACCCCTGAAATGGAGCCACCGAAAAATGCAGGGACCATGGACACTACACGAAGGAATAGATCACACGTCTTCACAAATATTACTTAGGACTTATTTTCAAGGAAATGTAAAGGAGGCTCATGCTGAGATGCTGCATGACACTGAATTTAGAGATTTAAAAGGAGAAAAATAATGCAAAAGGTTTAAATTTCTAACCTTGAGCAAATTCAAAACTATTATCATGAAACAGCTTACTCAGAAATTCTTCATGACCACACATACCACCATTAAAAGTGTCTTAAAGCCCCAGACATTTCCATATAGACCTGTTTGGTAGATATCATTATCATCCCTTTTATTGATGCACATAAAGAAAGTGTTTACATTACGGAAGAAAAACACCACAAATGAAACGTGTACATGTGCAAGACTTTTGAGAACTGTAAATACATTGCATTAATAACAAGCCACCATTAAATTCTTCATTTATTCTTATTCTTGTAAGCAAAAAAGAAAATAAAAAGCAGATGAAATTTATTTGCAAACTGGAATTAAAACATCCTCCCTCACTTTCCATCTCTGTCTTGCTCATCTATGGAGCTTCTTCTCTGGTGTGTGACAAAGATCCCAGAAAAGGGGGGAGGAATGCTTTCTGCTGAGGCTTCTGCTGAGCATAACACCACCAAGGATATTGTTCTGGACTGCAGTCTCTTGGAAACTTACAGTGTTCTTATTAGCAGTATATGTTTTATGCTGACTTCCACACTATCTTAATGGAAAGTACTTTATTAAAGCAAAACTTGTTAAATATGATGAAGAGCTATTCCCCAGCATTAAACAATTCCTGTTTGTTTTTGTAGCCCCTTTGCCATTTAAAACCTGTTTATTTATGCCTCGGGACAAATAAATATTAGATAATTTATTTCTAAAAAAGAGTATTACCACTCTCCTAGTTGTGAGGGGTATGTGCTAGGTTAAAAAAAAAACCTGGGGGGGCCTACTGTGAAAATTACAAATAGCTCTAAGACATATTGCATATTTCAAGAGATTTCATTGTATAGATGTACTGTAGAGAAATGGATTTCTGAGTTCATGGGAGGTAAACTGTGGACAATATAATCAGGATCAACCCAAACAAAGACTGTGGGTTAAGACTATGAGCTATTCACTGCGATCCAAGTGATAAATGTACTTTCTCTGAAGGTGAAAATTACTGTTCTTGCAGTTTCTCCCTTTTGCAAGGCAAAATGAGAAATTCCAGGTTTGATACTTGTAAGTCAGCCACACTCAGCACCTAAGAAAACCTTCTCATTTCAGTGTTTTGGGCATTAATGAATGAAATACTCCACAAGAAATTTGGAAAAAATACAACTATTCAAATACAGGCACAATTTAAAGTATTACTAAAGTTGATATGGACAACCAGATTTTGGTGACAGAGAGACGCAATACAAGAGGTGAACCTCTATTTCTTCTGCTAATATAAATGAAATCACTTATTGTCAATGCCGAGAATATAGTTTGGTGTAATCCCAAATGCAATTGAGTTTTTTTTACTCTAATGATATTTTTCTTTAGGAAGTTCTCAGTTTTGTCCTGACTTCAGCTAAGAGCTTATGGCCCTCCTGGGAGGGNAAAAAAAAGGAATCTCAGCTGGTTTTTCTTGCAATGAGTCATAAAATAGAACTAAGATGGAAGAATTATTAGTTTCCACCCTGCTCTACTTGGTGCCTATCTAGAATTGTTCCCTATGGCACAGTATGTAGTGTTTCATCCAGACTTATTTTAAGTGTTCAGCTCAATTTCAGCCATGAAACGACAGCCAACAAATAATCTCCTTTGGTTTATTTTTATCACATTCTCAAGTATACATTAAAATTAGCGTAATTGATGGTGTAATTAAAGATATCAGCACAGCCCTGAATACAGAGTTTACTAGCTTACTTGTACTCTTAGGATTTTTTTCCTGAAAGCTTTCTGCCAACATCACATTGGCTTATTTTAAAGACATTTTCAATTCCTGAATTATTGTCCAGGAGATCACAAGATGTTTTAAAAGCTCTTAGAGTTACAGTCATATGAAAAGTTTCATCCTATGAAAACCAGGTAAGGACACAATTCCACTTGCTCCCATTCCATCTCTCCATTTCTGTACAGAAAATTGATTCCGTCAGAAAGGTAGAGTCTCCCTATGCTTCTTTTGTAAAAATTGATCTGTACTAACAGAACGGGAGCACAACCACCTCAACAGGCACAGCAATTTCCAATTGCCTACGCAGGTGTCAAAGCTTAAGCACCTACCGTTAAGAAAACATTTCTCTTGAAGCTGTGAAGGAAGAAATCCACAGGCTCACTACAGCTCTGAACAGAGCAGCAGCCTTACACTTCCTTTTCACATATGCCCTGGGTCATTAAGATTCCAGGGGCCAGCACTGAAATTCAATTTGAGCTGTTAAAGTGACCGGGGGAATGAAGGAATGAAGAATAGTCCTACATGACATATCACTGAGGGGTTTTTCTTTTTCATTTAGGTCCTGATGAACCCAGAGTGACAATTACCCTGCTTCAAAGATGACACTTGCAATCATCTTCCTCACGGCTTACTGTTTATTATATTAGCCATATAATTAAGGATACTGCTCATTTCACAATCAACTTTTGGATCATGCAGAATTTGTGGTTGAACCTGATCTCATGCATGGGGTGTTCTTAGGCTCTCATGCATTCAGTAAGAAAGGTTCTTGTGCTGTCCCATTGTACCAGTCAACAACAGACACTTGCTGCCCTCAAAGTAAAGGAGCACATTCATGAAGCAGATCCCTAACTCATATATGAATATTATGAAGAGGTAGCATGTTTTTAAACCTATGACAATTAATGGCTTTTTTTTCCTGCTAAGTATTTCCTATTGTACCCTTCCCATGGTATCAGAAACTCCTCAGAGCTGTTAGTCCTAGCTCCACCGATCTGCCTGAATTTATAAGGCTCGAGGAATAAGTGAATTCTGAAAAAACGTATTTAGTGGAATACTGCCACAAATGTATTTTACTGCAGATATCCTGCTGAATATGATGCAGTTCCACAATGAATGGCCTGTTCCCAGCTTATGAAGGAGCCAGCCAAACTTCTCACAGTTGTTAGTAAGTTCAGTTAAAGAAGTTTTATCCCTTTTCCTCAAATTAAGTAGAAAGCAAATAGAAGAAATGTCAGAATAAAGTATAAAACAATCTCTCTTTTCCCTAAATAGCAAACTAAAGCAAAGGTAGAGCTGAGAACACCTGAGAGCACAAAGCATGTGTGCCCAGCTTGAAGAGCCACTGGCTATGAAATGAGCTCAGAACTGTCCCTCATTTGGTGCACAGCAGAGCCGTGAGATCGCATGTGCTTGAAGATAACCACGCTAAGATTTTAATCAAAGGTGATGCACAAGAATGATGCAGTGGCAAAGAAGAGATCTTGATATCCATACAGACATATAAGACAGTTATAATAGCCCTTAATGAGAATTAATGGAATGCTTCCATGTCATTAAACTTTTTATTCAATGAAAGATACCCTCTAAGTCCAAAACTCTTGACTTGTATGAAGCAGAAAAAAGAAGTTTTGTATCTGTGCAGGTCTTTCTCAGGCCTGAGTTTATGGCTATATGTTCAAGAGTCTTGAAAACTGACTGATGTTTAAACATAACTTGTACAAATAGTAAAAATGCATTTTTAACTATGTTACCTTATCTTGGTCTCTGATATGTAAACCAAGCAAACAAATCTATTTTTGCCTGTTATTTGGCACAATTCCACTATTTTCCATTTAATTCTTTCAAATGCTCCTTTGCTGAATTTCATCTAACTTATAGATCTCCTCTCACTCAGCTTCCTTTTCATGAATCCATTGCAAAAGATAATTTACCTGTCTTATACTTCAAAATACCTTTGTTTCAAAAAGAGAAGATAAAAGAGGATAAAAACCATCAGAAGTAAACCTTGATAAAAAGGCAGACTTTGAAGCTCTGATATAAATACAGCACAATGCTTTCTAACAGATTTTTAATTTAAACTCTCACTTTAAAACAGAATAATTACTAGGCCTAGTGGCAATGCAGGAAGATATGTGGCTTATATGTGGCTTCCTTCCCTGCTTCTGTTACTTTAATGACATGTCAGCTATATAATGGTTCTGGCAACTACCCCCTCTAAAGAGCTTTTTGAAAACAGAACTAGTCCATAAAGAACTCGATTGATCAAGAAGTACAACTTGTATCAAGAAGGACGTTTTGGGAAAATACGTTTGGGCTGCATTTGAATACAGTTTAATAGGTACTTCTCAAATGTCTAAGTGGACAAAATTACCCTGAAGTTCTTAAAAATCAGGAAATGTAGTGCAAAAATACTCCCACTAGCAGACCTTTATATGAGAGCAAAGCCCTTTTGGCAGCCATGTCATCACCTACCAGAGATATAGGGTCTAAATGTAATTTGTTGTCAGTAGTTATTAGGAAAACATGACATCTGTCTTGGTAACAAGACTTAAGAACACAGGCCATGGAGGTCATGAGTTTTCAATACAACTCAAAAGTAATTACAAATTTACTTTGGTTACCTTGGATTGCTTTAATGATTTCACATGTAAGGTTGTATTTTCAGATTAATTACAAACATTCAGGTAGCAAAGTCATTTGGCCAAAAAAAAAAAAAATTAAAAACATCACACGGGGGGAACAGAAACAAAGACCACAAGGAGATTATGATGTGCTAAACTGGGACCTCCACTATGGACCAAATGACTGCATGCTTAAATTGACTCTGAATCAGGGAGACTTGGAGTCTAACTGATTAGGAATTCATAAATTATAACACGCAGTTAACCTATAAGGATGGTTTTAGCTCTTTGGGAAACTTTTAAAGAGCTACATCTAATTTCAACAAGCATGGCTATCTATCAGGTTAGTTCAGTTTAATTCATTGTATTTCTGACTCACAAGATAAATAGTTAAAAATGCTCTTTCATTTTAAAATATCAATCCTACTTATTTCTTACTACTTTTTAAAAACATGAATGTATTTTGAAATAGACATTCTCAAAAATCTGTATCACTAACATAATCAAATGAGATTTAGGCTTTCAAGTGTGGCAATACAAGCAAGTTTGAGTAGACAAGTGTGTAGGCATATAAATAAGTTTATTCCATGTTAAATGAAAATAGAAAGTGTGAAATGAACTGTATTTAGGGTCAAAGTGAAGTATAACCACTTCATCTACAATTTCTTTGCAGTTATATGTATAGTCAAGACTCTTAATTCATGTGTGCAATTATAGTTGGCAAATACCTAGTGTAAGCCGATATTCTGTGCAACTATCTTTCCATCTGCAATTCTGGATAGAAACTAGGAAAAATGCCGAGAATAATATCTACAAGTTGGGGGTTATGGCATTGAATAACAAGAATGACAAAGTGAAAGCACAGAAAATCTGACTGAGTGACAACCACTGACAAAACTTTGGAAGAAGAAAGGGATGCGTAAGCAAGGAGACAAGAAAAAGCAGAAGTATTCCTAATCACTTCCACTATGTATAAACTGATTAATGCTTAAAATAACCAGCATGCTGTCATCTCACACTTCCAAATACAACTCCTCAAAGCAGTTTCTAATGCATGTTTCTGACAACCATGAATCAAAGAGATCTGCTATTTGGCATGAAAATCTAGAAACCAAATTGTACACTGCCAGCGTAAATGTACCAAAAGTAGCAAGAGTTTGAAGGCAATATGTCAACTTGTCCACACAGTCCTCTAGACTGAATATTTTGTCAAGATGTGTGTCACACACATAACAGGAAAATAGTTTAAAGGAATATAGCCCTTCCAGTGAAATACTTCAGTGTAATTACAAATCAGTTATGCTTTGCTCTGGATTACATAGTGGTCTAGCACACCTTAAATGGACAGTACTTCAACTTATTTTTTAACCTCCGTAGTAGGTCAATGCCTTATCCATTAATTTTACTTTTCCTTGCAGATAAATGAGGCAATGACCCTATTAACTGTTTCCTTGAGCAGTTCAGTGATGGCACAGTGCTCACTTTGCAGAGCATGTCACAAATACAATAATGATATGGCCTGACAAGCTGCTTGACTGCATATTATTTAATGCTCACAGGGCCACTAAGCACACAGGGAAATTTGTGCTCATAAGATAAACTAGGCAGCATTGGCAATTGTTTCATTCAGTGGCTGGAATTCTCAGAGGAGGTTACCTAAATCATCTCAGAGCTGATGGGCCAGCAGTGTGGGCAGAGGAGAAAAGGACAGAAGCATAGAGGTCACCTGGGAAAATGCAGGGAGTCAGAGCAGCCTTGAGTCAGAGTCAGAGCAGCCTTGAGTCAGACACCTTAGGTAAATTCTGAAATCCAGCCTGTTTGAAAGAGGCATTCTGGGCTGCTTCTAAAGTTCTGAGACACTACCACTTCAGAAAGGTCTGAAAAAAGTGCCATATGCTAAGCTTATGAGTATCAAAGACTCAGCTCATCACATACAACAGTACAGGAATCAAAACTGGCTATTTTATTCATTATTATGCTTCAGTCAACTTTCAAGTCAATTTAGAAGAGCTGATGTGCATACATCCCAGCTCCATTGCAAAAAAAATCTTGAGATTAGTGCTTGACAATTGTAATTTTTCCACCACATTACTATAATCAGAATTATACATTTATTATACCCTGGGCACACATCAGTTCAACAGCTTGAGGCTGTTGGTGCAGAGGACTGAAAAAAATTACACTGGTCTTTAACAGCATCTACGAGAGCTTCACAGTGTTGTCAGCAATAACACACATTTAACACCTGGCTGAAAAATACAGTCATTATTTGCACCATTTGGTTGTTTCACCTTTTGCCATTCTGAGGAAAGATTTTTTTTTTTCCTTTTTAAACAACAACTGTGATGATCCTGAAATAATAACAACAACAAAAAGAATATGGGTAGTATGTCTGGGACATTTGTCTTAAACTAAGCAACAGATGTGGAATATCTCAGGATTGGTTCCTTGTGTTCATAACTGCTGCTTAGAGAAGTCAGAAAGAGCAGAAAATATGGATAACAGAAGAGTGAAGAACTGTTGCTCCCTAGTGCCTAAAGAAAGTAATCCCTTGACTACAGAGCTGAGCAGTACTGTAAAGGAAAAACAATTAGGTGATCCATGTATCTCAAGCATTTAACTGTAAGCAACGTGATGTGTTTTGTGGTATTCTTAACATTTTGCTCCAAGATAAGTATTTCAGAAACACTGACCTATACAAAATAGAAATAGCTTCCCACATTCAATCACGCTTCAACCATCTTGCAAATAATTCATAAACAGTAGAAAGTAGTAAAGGCAACTGTCAAAAGCTGGATTGCAGTATCTGTGTTGTGTGCTTGCATTACAGTGTTTACAAAGAACAGATTAAATTTAGGTGATATTGCATTTGAATTTAGTATTTATTTTATGAATTACCATGAAATTTTAATGCACTGACTGCTTTAAATGTATTTTCATTCATGTATCAAGGAGTACAAGTGCAGAAAATAGTACGTTTATCCATTCTTAAGGCATTAAGAACATAATCACCTTGTGATTGTAAGCTGTTTTGTTCTATTTTATTTATTATTTGACATAGTTCTTTGGTTTTGTACATTGGGATACAGCATTTGCTGGAAGAAGATGAACCTGACATAATTTTAACTATTCTAGGCTTTTACTGCTGTTGTAGTCAGCGTAACACTAAACTGTTACTCTAAAATAATCCTATTTTAAACGTAGCGCCTCTGTAGGGTCCTTCCAAAGTCCACTTAAACCATTAGTGAATCATTTAGCATTTCATCAAGCTATTTGTTATATTTTTATACATTTCAGACAAGATCTTCCATGCCTGACCACAGTAAACAGCACAGTGTCGGTCCCAATGCTGTGAGAACCTCAGAGCAAGGCCCAGCCAAAAAGGACTGCTGCATTTATTTACTACTCCCAGCGTTCCACGCAACTCTCTGTCTCTCTCTGGTGCACAGAGCTGGCCCTTCAGCAGCTCAGCCTGGCCAGCCCCGCCGCTCCCACGGGAGGCAGGACACGTCCTGAGCAGAGGGGCACCACGGGCCCCCCACCCACACCAACCTGAGACGGACTGCTTGGAGCAGCGAGCCGAGCTGGGCAAAGGTCAGCCCAGCCTCCGGAGGAGGGGAGGAGAGGGAAAAGCTGCCAGCCCCGCTGAGCACAGCAGCCCTCCCCAGCCCTGCGAACAGGCTGGCTCTGCAGGTGCAGCCCCAGAGTCACACACCTGCTCCCGTGAGAAATCATCTGCCCCACGCCAGTGGGACCGCTCTGTGCGGGGTTTTCTCACCCAAACCCTTGCTGCTGGGCTGGGTTTGAGCCTGGCAGCATTTGGAAGAGTCTCCTGCTGCTGAGAGCCGGGGCTGGCCTGCTGCATCCCGCAATGACGAGCTCCGCCTTAACGGAGCCCGGATCGATTTCCCTGACAGTCGTCAGCCCTTACTCATTGCACAGCACTACGGGAAGATCAGCAGTGCTATAACCGTGCCACCCGGATCATTGAAATATACACTGTGATACAATAAAGTGACACACTTTGCATTTAAGCAATGGCCTAACAACAACAACAACAACAAAATCCTGATAGTGCAGAAACTGTTTCTCCTCATAAGATTGATGGCAATATGAGGCAGGAAAAGAATAATTAGTTTTGCTCTGGTTTTACGTAGAAAGCATAATAGGCCTAAAATATTACTCATGCTTTTTGTTCAAATGAGTTCAAAAATTTAAAAATATGATCATTTACTTATGCAAAAAAAGGACAATATCAGCAAAATCCTTAGAAATTTTAATTTTTACTTTATTTTCTCTATAGAGCATGCATTGGTCACATCTGTGCACTATGGGTGGGTTTGACTCATTACAATAATAGACCAATTATGAAAATGAAGGAGCATAACAATCACAAAGGCGTTAAAAAACATTTAAAAAACCTCAAACAAAGCTAACCACGAATGGGTGGTCTGCCAACTCCAGTACTCACATACTTCCTAATACCATTAACCACTACTGAGTTTATACGGAGAAATAGCCCAAACTATTTATTTTTATGAAGACAAAAATGAGGATTATTTTCACGTATTTAATTTCAAGATAGTGAAATTGTCCTTATTTAAACCAAACCATTAACAGCATTTCCTAAGCAATGCAATATTCCTGCCCACAGGACGTCTTGCCAAAAAGTGAAAAGAACCTGGTGCCAAAAACGGACAAGACAAAAGCTCTTTCATCAAATTAGACTACATTTTAATCCTGAAGTACAGCTGGAGAGTTTTGTGTGAAATCATTGCCACCTTCAAGTGAACAGAAACAAAACTGAAACTGGAAACAAAATAAAGGCAATAGTGGAAACAAAAATACAGTCAAAACTAGAGAATTAGAAGCAAGGCTATTTATGCTGCCCAGGCTCAGGGGTTTATCCTTAGGGACTCACCTTCCAACACCTCACACAGACAACACTGAAAACCATGCAGGGGAACTAATCAGAGAATGTGGCTTTTGAAGTGTGACAAGTGCAGAAGATGTACAAAGAGTTCAGCAGAGACAGAGATGATGGAGCTGCTATCACACCCAAAATGTCACTGGAGTGGTAGATTCTGAAAGGCAAGGGTGACAGCTGCCCGGGAAAGACAAGGGGACTGGAATTCATGAAACGCAGATGAGATCAACGGTGGTGCCTTTTGACACACCGGTCTTTTGTAGGTAGAGCATGTAAAGACCTCTCTCAAATGCAGACCTCTCCCGTGCAAATGTGGAGAGATTAACATCTCTAGAACTGCCAAAAGCAGAGTGGAAGAAAATGAAGAGTCATGAAGTTATCACACGGATTCATTAACCAACTGATTGGCGCTTTCCTATTGCTGCTGTCATGAAAAAGGACAGGAAGACAGATTCACATTTATCTTAAACACCTCATAGCAGCAATTCTCTGGAAAAGTACATCATCTTGTCTCTGAAAGGTGTCTAACACTAACGTATTTTCAAGATAGCAGGTGCTAACTGTGGAAAGAGCAACTTTTATTAAGTACAAACTTACTAAGAAAACTTGGCATTTCCCATGGGGTTTGTATTATTGCCATTGTGAGCATAAGTACAAATGCTAGAAGTCCAACCACTAAAGAGCTACATATTAACAAACAGGACCTAAAAACCACAGCAAAATACTAAAAGTAAAAAAAAAGTGACCTTTTTTTTTCCAATTAAAAAAAACCCCCCAACCAAACAGTAAATGGTGGCAAAGTAATATAAGCCTAGAAGATTAAGGCATACTTTATATCATCTACTTACTGACAAAATCATAATCATTAACCAAAAACCAATTGCACCAACATTTTACACCAGTACTAAGATTGCAAATCACTAAGATAAACATCAAACAGTAATGAAGAATTCCTGAAGCTAAGCTGAGTATTCTAAAAGAATAGATCATTGGTATGAAGACCCAGCCTTTACCAGCAAATCATTTACACCGTGTTCTGGGCAAGCCTTCACAGATCACAAGCCTTTGCAGAATATGCTTCAGAAAGGAAGCATGCCTATTTTCTATCTTTTCACCTTCATAAAGCTTGAGTTCTCTATACAGAATAGCCTTAAAATCCTTCCAATAGCACCAACCATGAGGTTTTACAACTAGCACAAAAATAGGCTTGTTAAAATGCCAACAGAGATACTACAGTTACGCTGCTATCTACTGGTAGATTTTTTTCTCTGTGAGTTGTAGGAATCTACACAGGCACATTAAGAAAAGTGGTTATTGATAAGAACCTGTCATTTTTTCCTGCATAGGCATTGACATTTAAAAAAAACCAAAATCTGAGTACTATCAGTAATTATACTTTTTATATGGCGAGATTATTCAGAGCCTCCAGTTAACTGCAGGGCTGCATCTTACTGAGTGCTGCATAGAAATACACAAAGAAACGGCTCTTTTCAAGCAGCTTAAAATCTAGACAGTTGACACAAGAAGCAGGAAGAAAAGATGGGAAGAGTCTACTGTAGACAATTAAATATACACAGAAACATATGTGAAAATACTAAACACATATGGAGAATGCTTACGAGAGTGAAGAAATGAGAAAAAGGACTCAACGAGAAACAAAGAGAAATAAAGCTGAGAATTGCTGCTCTCCTCCCTGCCACTACCAACATGCAATTCTGATTCATTTTCTCTCCAAGGTTGAGTCAGTATGGCAGGAGCAGATGCCACAAGAGCATCTTGTGTAGTAAGAGCACTAGCTGTGAGAGAGGAGAGGAGTAAACAGTGGGATTCAGGGTGCAGTAGCACTTTTTTGCAGCAGAATTACCCTCTTTCCCTCTTTGGGCAGCACCAGACCTTGGTTTTCATGAGAGCATGAAAGAAACTGCCATAGATAAACTTTGGGGCTACAGCTCGCTATTGTCACAACCCTGCGAGCACTCAACTGCAGCACAGCAATAACAATCACATGGTGGGATTTTCGGCGTTGTCTGGTGCAGGGCCAGAAGGTGGACTCGATGGCCCTTGTGGGTTCCTTCCAACTCAGAATATTTTATGATTCTATAATAAGAGCAGCACTCCAAGTTATGAATAAGTGGCCTGATGTACAGTGCTGCTGAACAGAGATAACAGAGTGTTTGACACTTTCAGTAATAAGCCATGTGCTTTAAGAGGGTCAAGGAAAGTTCTCTTTGAAAAGCCCAAGTAACACCTGGTTGCTGTCAGGATGTTTGTTCTCTACTTTTCTGCATTCATCTCCATTCTGTATTGTGTCCTCATCAGCAATTTCATGTACCTTAACAAAAAATGCAAGAAGCTGGCTCTACTGAATGTATTTTTAATGTGTCTGAAAAGATTCAAAGTAATTACAAGGTATATTGGCACTTGGCTGCAGTTGGAGTAATCACTTGCTTTATCTCTTTGCCTGCAGCTCTGTAGCAAGACTGTTCAGCACCAGCAGCTCCTGGAGTCTGGTGTGAACCCAACACAGATGTTTTCCAGTAGTTAATCTGTGACTGTGACCAATGTCTCCCAACAGGAGCCTATTCCAGCTCCAGAAAGACTGAAGCTAATGCAAAGTGAGACTGGCACAGCTTTATATTTTGCAGTGCTCTCAACAATACTGCCAAACCTTATAAGTCTTTGGACTTATACTTTTTTCCCCATGTTCACAATCACCGTGGCTTATAAAACTGTCACATTTTAACACAAATATTGTATTCTTCACACCTGCAGCTAAAATAATTACTTCAAAAAGCACAGGTTAAGACCTACGTCTCTCTGAAGTAAGACAGTTTATCCTACATCAATTCAAGCAATACTCCTTAAGATAAATTTATGTGAAAGTTTGTCAGCTGTGTGATTCAAGGACTGAAACTCTTTATGAAGCATAGGCAGAAATTTTGAATGGTGTGAGACGAGGTGATGGATATGAAGAGTCATTTCTATTCCTTCAGTCTTCATGTAATCATGCATTTTTTCTGATAGTGAAAGTGCTAGAAGTACATCTCCTAATCAATCCGTCACAGCGCTTCATTTTTCTACATCACGCAGTCATTCTCTACATTATGCTATAAAAAAAAAAGCTGAATTTTCAAGCTTCAAGGAAGAATACCTGAATTTGTATCTTATTCTAATATTTCTCCCAAAACTCAAGGCATCCCTTACTTGCTACCTCTTCTTAAGTATTAAAACTGCCAACAAAATCAAGCCTATCCTGGCAATAATTGTATTTTGAGAACAGACTTAGGGGTGTAGGCATTGGTTTTGGTTCTGTATCAGCCTTTGATTCTGTGGCAGAGATACATTATTTCATCTGAGGGCAATGAATAAGGTTGCTTTCCACTGAAGCAGGAATTGTCTTATCATCACAGGAATTGACTTGCTAGAAAGTATGCAAAGAGTATTTCTCTGATTTCCATTTTGAGAAGAACATATGCAGGCAACATAAGAACAAATTTTAAAAGAGCAAAATGGAACATTATTTTGGAATAAGATTATTTCTTGTTAAAAGTTATTTCATGATCACCTTCAAACATACAGTCTAAAAGAAAACATCTTTGCTTTTCATCATTGCCTGCCTAAGTGCTCCCCGTTAACTAGGTGCAACCAGTAGTTCAGCAGGAAAAATCAAAAGGTAAACAAGTGTTAATATTGAAGGTGAAGAAGATATAATCCAGTGAAAACTCAAAGTTAGGGGGGAGAAAAAAAAGGTTCTGTACATGGACATGGCAGTTCTAGGGATTCCCTCCCAGCAATTCTACTTTGTGACAATAAAGCTGCAATTTAAGCCCGCAATTACCATTTGACAGTATTTGAGGAACTTCAGTTATTATCTGCTCTCAGAGTTACTCCAGTACCCTCAGGCATTGCAGAATTTCTCAACTGATTTCACTGTAGAATTTCCACAGACATAGCCTGTAAGTACACAGGCAGGGGGATCAGATACAATAAATATTCTACAAGCAAAAGAATTGGGCTCTCCCAAGGTGACAGAGCTTGCAGGGACATGGATCCCAATATGACAACTTGGGAAAGAATAAGATAATGTTAGCATAACAGGAGAGCTCAGTGGAGTCAGGAGCTTGTCCTTCAGGGCTCACTATCCTGGCAGCACTCCTGGGCACCTTTTCTCGCTCCAGTGGCACAACACTCCTGTAAGAAAGTCTGTCAGCTGTGGATGAATTCTCCTGTCCTGGAACACTATCCTGGAGAGATGGCTACTCGGAACCCAGAGCAGCCTCGGGTGTGAAGCCATCGCGGAAAAACTGCTACAAAAAGATCACACCTCTGGGGTGGCAAAACAGCCAGTGGAGACCCGGCTTCAGGCTGCAGGATCTTCAGGCTGGGTTTAAAGATAGCCTTAAACATACAAGTGGATGATTTTGAGCCTCGTTCAATGCAGCAATAGCACTGGATACTTCAGGAGCAGGCTGACAGACACTTTGAGCTATACAAAAATTTAGGTCTACTAGAAATTTTGCAGTACAAACTAAAATTGATGTGACTTGACTTGTGGCAATTCTTTTCAGCCTAAATAAACAGTTAAAAGGGGTAATTTGCCATGCTTCTGTTGGTCTTGCTTTTATTAGTATTTCTACTCCTCTTCCCTTTTTTTCACTGTCAACCTTTCTATCTTCATGGTTTTTCTCTCTTCATCCTAGTCTCCATTGTGTTTGTCACACATTTTTCACTCTCTTTTCTCCAAAATAGCTCTCCATGGCCATACTGAATGGACTGCTAGGAAAGCAATTCCTTCCGTTTCATGCCCACTGACTTCCCACACCAGAGAAGAGATGCTGTTTTTCAAAGTCCCAGTTCAGCTCAGCAAGTGGAAAGTGGCTAATGCCAAGAACAGCAAGAAATTAGTGTCAGCTCATTATAAGGAAAGGAAAAAAAAAAAAAAAAAAAAAACAAAAAAAACAAAAAAACACCCCACANAAAAAAAACCAACAAACCACCCAACACCTGCAAAGCTAGAATCTCAGATCAGCAGGATGGGAGAGATGGCAATTTTATGGGAGTTCATTAATACCATTAAGGCAAATTCTCAAGAAAATACTGTTTGCATGATAGGATTCAAGCCTTTCTTTGCTCTATTTGTGATCAGGATGGAGTCCGCTTGGATCTAAGTCATTGGGATTTGGAAAAATAAGATTAAAGTAGATTAGAATGCAATATTTTAGCTGAGCAAATATCCAAGAAGGTATTTGCAGGATGCATCCTTACAGAGGGAACAGAAAGAGAATTTGTCAGTGAGCATAAGCTGCATTATCAATGCCATTACAACGCTGCAGCTCTTCCCAGTCTGACACCACCATTCTGGCAGTTCATGATTTAGGCTGATTTCTTCCATCTCCATTACAATCCAAATAAACAGAGGTTGAACCACACATGAACCCAGCAGTACCTGAATTATAGAACTGATTTCAATATTGGCTTTTCCTTATAAATGTTTAGAAGCACTGGCAGTGGTTGCTCTCGAGCTCCCTTGCTCTTTGGCTCCCTTCAGTCACTAGCAGGCAGATTAGATTTTCCCCTTTAAAACAAAAGGGTCTTAGCTCAAAGGCTGGTAGTTTGTGGGTGGTTTTGACCACCATTAAAACTGGCTCCAGAATATCACACCTCTGAGAGCTGGACATATTTATTCTCAACCTAAATATATTTATATTTTTTTTCTTAATTTACTGCTCAGTTTCTGATAAATTTATCTGGTTGGACTAAGCACAACAAAGTCTCTCAGACTCTCCTTATAGAAGACTTCCCATTCTCCTGAACATCCTATTAACCTTTCTTTGCACCTGCTCCCGTTTGAATTCACCTTAATTAAAAGCAGGAAAAGAAAACTATTACATATATCCCACATTGTATTTCTGCAGGACCTAGTTCAGGTGTTTGTTATTTCCTTTGCTGATGCAAATATCTCCCACGGCACAGCCTAAGACTGTATTTGCCCTATCCATTGATGTTTTGCCCTGATGACTTGCAGTCATCCTATGACTTTCTCCTCTTCTGTCATTTCCAATTAACGAGCTCCTAGCTTATAACAGAAATGTATTGTTTCTGCGCCTGATCTTGCACTTTGTCCTATTGAATTTCATTCAGATAGCATTACTGTAGTCCTCAAGGTCATTTTATTTTTTTTTTGTAGAATTCTGAACTCCCCCTGTGACAGTGCCCACAAACATCATGGGCTTCAGAAAAACTGTTTTTGCTAATTTCTTTTTTCCAGGGAATTACTGAATTTTTAAAACAAGATATACCTGGAGCATTTCTTCAGGGACTGACTTGTAGCCCCGCTATCTGACATAACCTCAGTGTGTCCCGGGCAGATTAGTAATGGATATTGTCACTGCAATGACTTTGAAGTACTTGAAGGAAAATTCCAGAATATTTCAGTCTTTCTCTCTGAAAAACAACCAGAGTTTTCAGAGACATCCAGGCATTCTACTTATCCATGGTATCAGTTGTTTTATGCATCTTTCACATTTCTGACTATGTCCATACAGCACTTTGTCTAAACCAAAGTTATTGTACTTAAAACTTCACAGCACTGCAGTTGGGACATCTCTACACTAAACAGGTACCTCTGCCTGGAGATGTACTGGGTGATTGCACATATTTACTGCATATAGAGCAGCTACTTCATTTATCAGGAAAACGTTACCACAAGGAAAACCATACATCTCTAAAGGCAAGTCTAACCATTATCAATTCATGGCACTGGAAACTTCAAGTTTAGAGAAAAATGCATGTGTATGGTAGCTCCAGGACACTGGAAAATTGAAATATAAACTTGAGTGATGAACCAACCAATGCTAACCCCATGAAAATGAAGTTCTTGACCTATCTCTGCTGATCAATCTACCAGTGCTACAAAGAAAGCTATTTTTTAGAGTTTTTCCTCCTGCTTTTGGATTTTCTCTTTCAAAGATTTGAATGATGACCTATCTTGAGAATAACTATTTTCATATTATTTTACCAGACAGCTTAGAAATACTTAGAAAACAATGCAATTGATACACATCAGGACTTTAGAAACATTAGCCACACCACTAGCAATAGTCAAAGCAAGAATGAAGAGTGGAGAAGGATCCTTTTACTCCTTAACTGTCAGATCAGAAGCACAGAAACTGCATGTCAGTTTTGCCCTTGGGTTTATTTACGCAGCAAAACAATTTTTGAAATTCAGAAATTCAGTTCATTTCTATCGTGCAGGAAAATACTAGTAGAACATTAGTCATTCTGCTGTTACACCAAATACTACGTGTGGGAACAGGCATTCTAATGTGCTGCATAGCAAAAATCCAGCACCTTGTGAGAATCCTTTCTTCTTGTCCCTTCTGTCTTTCAGCATCCTTCTTCCTCTAGAAACACACAGAGGACACACAACATTTTACCACGGACTTGGGTGTCACCTTCAGTCTGCCTTCTGACCACGTGTAATTATGGGAGGCCAGAGGACACATCCACACTGACCTTCCCCTGTAACCTGCATTGATCACACTTGCCAAGATACAGGGTCTAGCCCATGCAGACCTTTACACCAATTCTTAACACCTCTTTTCCAAAATGTTACAGAACATTTAACAATGTCAGTTTCTCAACACATGGTATTCGCTGGACTCTATTCTCATATACTGTGCCACTGCTCAAAATGTAAATGCAGCTCCAGAACATTCCAAAATAATTAGGCAAACTTCATGGACTTCAAGTAAGAGTGTAATTAATTGATAGCAAAGTGGGAAAATTGGATGTTTTCCAAGAGCCTCCTGAAGCACTCACCTGAGTCTAATAAGCAAAACCCTTCCAGTGTCACATCAAACTCTAAACACGTTCAATCCAAAGACTGTAATGAGAACACAGATTCTGAAAATCTAAATAGTCTTAAAATTAAACACAGACCTTTTTATAATTTTACAATTTTTCCTCTGGTTTTGTTACATTTTTCATATATATAATTGGAAGAACTGCCTTCAAACAATTTTATGAGATCTACAAAAGCTCATTTTTACTTCTCTGCAGAGTACTATATATTTTAGATTTTTAATAATTAAGAATTACAGCTCCCTGTCATATTGTTTCATACAATTTCAGAGAGGAGAGTGACACAGAGAGAAAGATTTCTCAGGTTTGCTACAGAAAGAGAAACAAACTCTGGGGGTGTGTGTTCTATTGTAATTCTCTTCGAAATTGCCAACAGTCATGGCAGTAAAAAATGTTTAGTGTATTGGGCTACTCAAGCTAATTCCTGTCAGCTCATTCCCTTGGTTTTAAACATGAGCAAATGAAAAAAATGGAAGGAGAAAAAGAATCAAACACAGGTATGAGTGACAGGGACTGCTCTTTATCTCCTCATACATAAACAAGTGTCCTGAGGAAGACAGGTTTTGTCACTAGCCCCATGACTAGCCAAGTTCCAGAATTCTATGTGGACTAACAGTGCTTGGAAGCAAATTGCCATGTGGAGCAGAATTGTGGATAAGCATCCAAAGATAGGAGAGAACACAGGTTTATATGCAAAAGAACATGGGAAGGTCTCCTGGGGTGTTATCCTTGGTGCAGATATTCAAATGCTTTTTGCATGAACCAGGAAATTTCAGCATCATACCAAATGGCTGTTAAGAAAGACCATGCTATGCAAGGACACAATATGCAAAGAAGACATTCTCCCATTGCTGTGATTTATTCCGTACCTCCCACCTCCCACTGGTCTCTGTACAGTACCTGGGAAAAAGTCTACAGTCCCTTCTTAAAGTCTACAAATTCAAAACATGAAGTGTATTTCATGAGCCATTTGAAGGGAGGAGTACAAATATGTACTTTTTAAATAATGCCCTAAAAAGCTCAGTGTCTTAAGAATCAAGCCAAATGCTCCAGCTGCCAGGAAGCCCTGGGTGTCTGGCACTGCAGCCCATGCCAGGAAAGGAATGCAGCTCTGGCACGCTGTGTCTGGGGATAGGGTGTGAACATGCACCTCAGAGCTAGGGATCTCATGTTTAGGGTACTTTGTAAGGAGCTCCTTAGGAAACTCAACTAAAAATGGGGGCAATTTTCCTGGTTAACAGGGAAAGACTCAAGTGCAGCTGTTCTTCTGTCTGGCTGCAGAGGCTCCCAGGGGTGAATGCTGGGCTGGAACCCCAACACAGCTGGTAATTCAGCTTCAAGCAGCTGACCTTTGGTTTCTGTTGCAGTAAAATCACAGTGAACTGTTTGGGTGTCATGTCAGTGCAATATGTAATTAATCTGTCATTCTGCCTGAATTATGTTCCCTTACAAAACATGTTGATCCTAGATGATAAATTGGTATTAATATACCAAAGAACAATTAATTTCAAATATTTGAGTACTTAAAGGCCACAGTTCATTTGAAAGGGGGTTCTAATTTCCTTATCTCTGTGTCCTGTATAGTGTCTGTTCTCTCTGATTTGTAGGTCTACAGATCAAGTATTAATAAGGCAAAATTAGTTTTATTCTATGTAAACCATTTTTCAGTTTTATTATCCTACACAAGTATTCTTTCTTCCTGGTAATAAAAAACACAGAAGCCTGTCATTCATTTCTGCAAACTTAAAGATCCATTATATCGTGTGGTGATTTGATGTTGAATCTGGCAGGTGTTTTGTTGGCAAATGTAAATAAAGGTACAGCCACTCCAGAACACTGGGGTATGCCTCATGTTCAACAAAGCTCTAATGTCAACAGCTTGATGGATGTATTTTATACCAGGAAAGCCAATTTCAATTAAATACCTGTCATTTTAAGAAAGGACATCACAAAATAAACAAGTTGTCTGTAAGAACAACTGTTTTACCTTTACTCCTTCTCTTTAATGATGTCTGTCTTCTCCAAGAGATTTGTACCAGTCTCATTGACACTGAAGTGAAAAGAAAAAAGCACAGAAGGAAACTACACCCAACATGGCCACTTCACAAAAGTAATTTCTTTTTCAGAATTTGTGTTGCTTTCTTCTGCTTCTTTACAGGTACCTTCAAATTGCTGCTAGGTAGGGTGCTGAACATAATGATCCTCCTTCTCTCCACCTCCTATGCCTTCCACAATAAGTTACTTTATCCAAAGAGGTACTTCAGAGATGCATTTATTGTATCAAACTAATGCACTATAATATAATAAAAATTGTGCTCCCATCTCTCTGCCTCCCTTGCAGCTCTACAATAAGTAACCTTAATCCTGACAAATTTTACAAGCCATCAACCCTGACATTGCCTGGTTGCTTAAAATAAATATAAAACAAGAGCTTTTGAACTGTATAAAGAGTGATTAATTTTTCACAGACTCATAGAATGGCTTGAGTTGGAGGGGACCTTCAAGATCATCTGGTTCCACGCCCCCTGCCATGGGCAGGGACACCTTCCACTAGACCAGGTTGCTCAGAGCCCCATCCAGCTTGGCCTTTAACATTTCCATGGATGGGGCATCCACAACTACTCTGGGCTTCCTGTTCCAGTGCCTCACCACACTCACAGGGAAGAATTTCTTCCTGACATCTCATCTAAATCTGCCCTATCAATTTAAAGCCATTGCCCCTTCTATCACCCCGTGTCTCTATAAAAAGTCCCTCTCCAGCTCTCTCCTGTATCCCCTTTAGGTACAGGAAGGCTGCAGTGAGATATCCCTGGACCCTTCTTTCCTCCAGGCTGAACAGGTCCAACTTTCCCACCCTGTGTTCAGAGGAGAGGTGCTCCAGCCCTCTGGGCATCTTTGTAGCCTCCTGTGGACCCACTCCAAGAGGTCCATGTCCTTCTCAGGTTGTGACCTTGGAGCTGGATGCAGTGCTCCAGGTGGAGCTGGATGCAGTGCTCCAGGTGAGGTCTCACCAGAGCAGAGTGGAGAGGGGCAATCCCCTCCCTCGGTGTTCTTTGGATGCAGCCCAGGACACGTTTGGCTTTCTGGGCTGTGGTGGACATTGCTGGCTGACAGTGAGCTGCTCACCCACCTCCAGCCCCAAGTGCTTCTCCTCAGGGCTGCTCTCAATCCGTTCTCCACGCAGCCTGTGTTTGTGCTTGTCCCAGCCCATGGGCAGGAACCCGCGCCTGCCCTTGCTGGGCCGGGGAGGTTTGCACAGCCCCAGCTCCCCAGCCTGTCCGGGTCCCCCTGGGTCCATCCCTTCCCTCCAGCAGCGACCACAGCTCAGTGTCCCTGCCAGACCTGCTGAGGCCGCTTCACACAGGCCCATGTGTGACACTTCCTTCTGGTTTGTAAAAATACCATCCTTTTCTGTACTAGGCAAAATTCAGACTAAAGAATCATGTAAGCCAGTGTCTGGGTTGTTTTTTTTATTCTGTTATTCAGATTACATATTTAACTTTTAAGGGTTTTTTTTCCTGCCAGTATTGTATGTCGGGCTCATTAAATACTGACCTAAATCCATCTCCCTACATTTCATTGTAGCATGGCAGATTTTGTGATGGTTCTAATCAGCCTTAGAGCTGCCCACCTCAATTCCATTAAGGAAAAGTCAACACATGCACACTTGCACCCTAAGCTATTGGTGATTTCTGGATCAAGCAAGCAAAGCCCACAGAGATAACACAGCTGTCCTACTTTATAAAAGATGTAAATTTGTATCTATCCTGCTTCTTTGTTTTATTTTTCTGACCCCTGAAAAGTAAAACAATGAAATAGAATACATTAAATAAAACCAGAACTTTAAATAAACTTATTAAAAGAGCAGTTTTTCAGCTTCCAGTTTATTTTCTGTCTCTCACCATTCAGTTTTGCTTTCCATTTTAAACTCTGAATGAGGCTGAGGATATTGAGGAGGCAAAAACATGACAAGCTATTTTTCCCAATTCTGCTTATTCTACAAATGACCTTTATGAGAACTTCCTTGTGCTAAACACTGCTGCTAGGACTGATTGAATTAGATCAGGGCTGTTATAATTTCATTTAGGAAAAAAAAAAAGGTTTAAGAAATAGGAGATATATTTTGTTTTAAATTATTATTTAAACATAAGTATTACATTAAGTGTCTTTTAAAAAGCAGCAATAAACTTTCAAGCAAAAAATAACAAAATTTTCACATTCTGTCTGAAGTGTAACCTTATAGGTATGCTAGATCCAGCTCCATCATCACAGCCTTTCCACATAGCATCAACAGGCACTGACAGAAGAAATTACTTAATGAGTCCCTAGCTGTTAAAAAAGTGTAGGGCAGATAAAAAAAGTTATATAACACAAAACTCACAGTCAGAGCAAATACATACCTCAGAATTTGTTGTTGCTGTTACTGTAGTTAACAGTCAGTTTGTTAGAACATTAATGGTCCAACAACCCACAAACCAACAGTTAATTGCTAGCAATGATTGGCTTCTTGGGGATTATTGCTTCAATAAATCTTAAAAGATGTGTGCTGTTAAGTAACTTACTATTTTCTTAAAGTTGGCAGTGAAGTCCAATGGTTAGTTAGTGTTAGTCAGCCATACCATTAATCCTGATCCCCTGAGTCCAACCATTAATTCTAATCCCTTGCATACGTCGAAAGCAAAGTACAAAAGTCCCTGATTGTCTTCAACTATTCATTTGGAAAAATGTTACCGAGTATCTTGACAGTGGAAAAAGAAAAATTTAGTCTCATAGTCTTGTTCATGCTCACAGTAGAAGGAAGACATGCCTGAGTGCTGACTCAGTGCATGTAATTGCCAGCTGTGAGGTTGTTTGGAAATCCTCATGTATAAATTTGCAGTCATCACACGTTACTGGGACTGTATGGTTAGTGTTTTGTTTCCAAAAAAGCAAGGAAGTTATTAAAATTAACTAAACCTAGATCAAAAGATAACGGCCACTCTGGGAACCCACAGTAATACAGAATTATATCAACACATAGAATGTCATACCTTGCATTTGATAGTCCCTTTACTAATATCAGACTCTCCAGTCAGGCCAATTATTTGATACAATAAAATGTCAAAAAGCACCAAGAAACATTAATTAGCTGTACAGAGGGACTTTTCCTTTCATACATGAACAGATAAGACCCTTGCAAGAAATCTGAAGCTTCATCATGTGAATTCCATTTGGAATTTGTGATTTCCAAAGGTACTAGAAGTCCAAGGTTTCCATCTTAAAGGAGTGGTTCTGGGAACTGATAGAGAGATTTGGTCAAAGCCACCAATGGAAAGGGATACCCACACATTGCAGTATGACAATGCAATGTCAGCTGAGTTTAATAGCTCTTGATGGTCTGATTTGATACCTCTGGAAGCCAGATTTGTTTGGTTTTATATTTTAAAAAAACCTACATAGAACCAATTGCACCATTTCTGCTGAGAAATCATAAGATTTCTGGGACAGTAAATCCAATCCACTTTTAGATACACAGACGTTATAGATCTGCTATCAGTGACTCCTGAGCTTCTGAAGCATCTTGTTAAAGGCAACAGGTTCCCCCCACAGACGTGGCCATCCCACATCCCTGCTAAGCTCTCTGCAGTAAGGAGAGTCTCTTCCAGGGTAGGGATGAAGCATAAAGATTTCTGCTAGCTGTTTTATAGTTTAAAACATGATTTATAGTCATGAAGGAAACAGTGTTTGTTCAGGAGGTATTTAGTAGGGTAAACACCAGGTAATAAACCCAGAGAAATTATGGAAGTCAAGTTCATAAGCTACAAGGTGAACTAGAGTCACAAAAAAGCAAATCTACATAGAGCACCACTAGTGTGAGTGAGGATAATCTAGAAAAACTCATATCTGCAATGTGTTTTTCAAATAGGCAGCTGTCAACACCTGTATTTATGAGTAAACTGAGGTAGAAAGGTAGTGACCTGCAAGCAATACCAAGCTAAGAAACCTATAGATCCCAATGCACAGTCCTCGTGATCCCTTTCTCTCAGACAAACCTGCAAAGTGTGACAATGCATTAATAAATAATAAGCCCTTTCAAGCCAAAATTCAAGGCCTGAGTCAATTAATAATTTTTTTAAGAACGTTGGAGAATTTGACATATCCCTAGGGTGAGCATTTGGACCAGAGGTTAAAAAAAACCCTAAACAAATAAAAACAAACAAAAAAAAACCCCATAAATCCCAAACCCACCAACTGTAATTTGCCTTAAATGTTTCTGAAACCTGAATTTTATAAGTCTCTACTGAAATGCATTGATGTGTTCAACTTATTACCTCCTTTTTCTCTTTAAGGTAATAATTCACTTCAGTTTTACATCAACCTGTTAAAACAACCTGAAGGGCGTGAGTATAATTTTCATCATCTCAAATTTCATATATCAAAAGTAATTAAAGGAGTCAAGACATCACTTTCCCATTCTAGTTTCTTTCCCATCTAGGTTGCTAATTGAACTGGTACTTTCCAACTGCGAATTTTCTGAAGCATTGAATTTCTCAGAACAGATTAAACAAAGGGTAGAACTTCTCACCCACTGCCAGATGCTCTAGCCAGTGCTGGTCACTGACTTGATCTCACCTCTATTTCACAGCTGTAATTTTCAAAGCTATTTCTTCTGTACCTCCTTAGATTTTATTGCTATCGGATACAATTTTCATTTTCTAAGAATTGTTTTTTCATTATGCTCATCAGAAAAAAAAAGGCTACAGATTTAGACATCCTCCGTAGTTTTTCCTACAGATGAGAGTCACAAGATACCTTTAAACAAAATATATGGAGCTATTTCTGCATAGAGCAATTACATACAAGAAAAGGTTGTGTGGGTATTGAGAGAGCTGTGCTATTATCAGTATTTATTTTTTTATTGCAGCAGCAGTACCCAAGCTTTGGCTGTTTTGAACACTATTTTCAGGTATTCCTGCAAGCAACAGAATATATGGTATACTTGCTGACACCACTGCTTACACTTTAAAAATACATATAGATATTTACCCTTAAGAATTCCCTGTCTGGGGAATTCTGGTCTGAGGTATAAGAAGAAAATGTTAGAGGTTGCAAAAGTTTGCCTCAGGCTACCTTAGCTACTCAGAAGACAACAACTTAAACTGATCACACAATGAAACTCTGAGTCTCACAGACACCATGGTGACCCTCACAGAACTGACTCTTTACCTCGGGACTTATGGAAATGCTACTCCTGTTTTTAATAAATTTATTAAGTCCCATCCCTGTCACAATACACACAGTATAGGTGGAACAGATGTCACCTAACCATTCATTCCTGTCAGTGAACACAAATGAAAGTACAAGGAGGAAAACACTGCACAACGGGATCACAAAGCCCAGTTACAGCTTTCGCCTCCTCCTCACTCTGCCCTCTGTCCTACAGTACTAAGGCAGATAAAATGAGCATTTGTGACCTCGGAGTCTGTCCCACCCCAGCCCTCAGACATCTCAGGAGGTGCCTGCATTCCCACAGGCTCGCAGCAGGCAACCCTGCAAAGAGAATATCATAACCACTCACTACAATTATTACATAAATTATTTGTTAGCAGGAATTAACCTGCCACAAGACACAGCTGCCTCAGGAAAGTTTAGAAAAGTCTGAATAAAATATGCACAAGTAGCTATGAAAATACAGTAGATAACTGTCAAAATAACTTTGAATACAGCAAAGCATATCTGCTGACTTTCCAGCACAAAAAGAATTTATGGTAATAAGTTTTGGAAAGTAATACAGCCGTGTTGCTAAAAATGCAGAGCAGCTGCTTCAGTTATTATAAAATGGCTAATTTTTACTCATTTGTGACATGGTTTCGTAGATGGGTAACAGCTGCAGTTTCACCCAGCTGCATCCTGATGCTAAAAGCACACTTTAAGCTATCAGATGCAAGTATAGATTGCTTTACTTTACAGCACTAAGTATCAGTGTCTTTCCAAGAAATACCCTGAAGGTCATTGGCAATTAAAGCTCCCCAAGGTCTCTTTCACTCGGGGAGTGGTGACTGGCAGACACAAGGTCTCCACAAGTCAGACACTGTACAGCAACATAGCAAGTAGTAACTGAGCTGCATGGATTTAAAAGGATGTTGAAAGGGCTTCCTACCTGGTACAAGTTGCTACTCCCCCTCACAGCCCGGAACCCTAGATGCTGGCTCTTCTCCTTAATTGCTGAGGTAACACGAATTTCTCTAGTAAGAAGTGGGGGGGGGGGAAAAAAAAAGGAAAAAAAAAATAAAAAAGAAAGAAAGGTTCTATTGGCTGCTGCCTCCTTCTCAAAAAGGTCACTTGAAATGCCTCTCTCGCTCCCTATTTATCTTCTCTCCCTCCCAGAAGAGCAGTTTAGAGGGAGAGTAAGGGAGTGTTTATCCTGGCTCTGAGGATGCACGCTTGTGCGATAACTGCCTGCTCCCTGCAGTATAGCCGGCATGATGTGATGTGCATACTAAAGCAGTTTGCATTAGGCAAGGCTTAGCAGAGCCAGCTTCCCAGTCTCCACCTTCTGTATCACACAACCAGCTTGCTTCCCTGAAAAGAGTGGGGCTGTAATGACAGGACGATAGGGCTCTGCTTAGAGTATAAATGCATTTTCTTTGCAGATAGTTTTTAAGGAAAAGGTTGTTTATGTATCACCGCACCTGTGAGAGCACAGCAGCAGCTATAGGTGAAAACGCAATACAGCCATACAAATGTGCAAAAATTCCCTGTTGTTTGCTGTCGTATGACTGATGATACTAATAGCAAAAACTAATGAGACATCTCCAGTTAGGAAACATTTATCTGCTGCCATCTATCAAACAAGCAAAAGCGTAAATAAATAAATAACACCCCGAAGAACAGAGAGGCTTAAATGTCTACAGGCTCAAAGATAAATGTGTGATATTTATACACTTCAGTCATGACTGAGCAACAGACACATTATGAACAAGAATTAGCTCTAAAGTTCTACATTTATCATAAATCTGAATAAATATTAGAGAAGGGCTCAAGCTGTAAAGCCCTGATTTGGATTTTGAACACTCCACAGCTCAGGAGTGCCTCAATCTGGGGATTTGGCTCTGGCCTCTCTGTCCATATTAGCTGCTCATGCACACACTTACAGATGTATACTAAATAAATAAGACTATACATGATTATATGAAAAATCTCTTTGCTTGCCCAGGTGTAAAAGTACAATAGTAAGTGCTACTCTATTAGCTGCTTATACTTTTTCATAGTTTTTAAAATTAGAGATTTAGTTCTTAGTTACAAAGCATATTTCCAAAGTCCACATACAGTTGGACTATTGTGCAAGTTTATCTGGGCATCCTTTCTGGGTGATACCCTTAGGAGCATCAGGAGTCACCAGGGACATGTTTCTTCCTTTGGGCGACACCAGGCCTGACCAACCTAGAGATTTCCTGATCTCTGAATATTCAGAGTAATTTTACAGCCATATATTCTTTGCTCCATATTCAACTTTACTACAACTAATTTTTCTTCCTCCATGCTGCTTACCTCTCCGGCATGTTTATGAAAGGACCTGAGCTTTGGATAGGTGATTTAAGGGAGCTAGTCTTTTAGTCTTTTCCTTATGCGGACACTTCTGAGCTGCCTGGCAGCAGTATCAGGTGGGGGGGTTTGGCTGGTTTTGTTTTTGTATTGAGCAGGAGTGACTAAGACTGTGCTGATGTTCCATCAGACAGCTGAAAAACATTTTGTGCAATTACAATATTAGTATATTTTCCTCTCTCTTAAAAAAAAATACTGCAGTGCTCTGAAAGACTTTGTTCACCTTTTTATGGCTTCATCACTCAGGGAACCAGTCACCTTTTATCAATTTGTACACCTAAAGCCTTTCCACTGGATGAGTTCTCACCTCACAGAAGTTAATGTTAGGGTTTCCCACATCCATGGATCTGATTTCCATACTAGTTACTTACTTTTATTCACAAAGTTCTCATGGGTCTCTATTTTGTATATGATATTCTAATATTCCTTTATACTGACAATGCCTCTTACCTTTCCATGCAGCAGACTTTATCATACAGCATTTATACAAGGATTTAAAATATATATTTTATTATTCCCAAGACTGATTCTTGATGAATTTTACCAGTAAATTTCTTCCAGTCTATTACTTCCATATGCAAAACAAATGTTCTTCCATCCTGGAAAAAGCACTGGGATATGGGTGCCAAAAACCCTATTACAAAATATCTCTATTCAAGACCACAGTACCATATAGTGTGATAAATCTATAGCTAGGCATCCACATAATGAACTCCTTTTTCATATCCATGTCTTGACTGAAAGTTCTCAAAAAAGTTCTGGAAACATTGTGTTAAAGCAAAACAAAATGACAACCCCACACTTGAATTAGTGCTGCTTTCTGATGACAGACTACAGGCCTGGTTTTTAGTTCTGTATTAAAAATCTGAGGATTTAGTTAAAATCTTCATCAGACAGTGATGCTGATGTGTGCAGACACAGGTCACAATAATACATCTGTGTTGTTCACAGCAGAGAGTACTGAAGCTTTACAAGATGACAAAAGACTCATGGGTTGTTTCTTCTCTTTTGCTGTGTGTAGCTTTGATATGTATTAAAAGATTGTGGGTTTTGCTATAACTATCAGTTATGAAGCTTGAAATCTCTATTCCAAGTACAGTCTAAATTGATTCAACTGTTGTCACTATGGACATAGATAATATAAGTCAGAAACTGATTAAATTAATTGCAAGCCTTAACCATTTTTCATGCATTTTTTTAGAAGACCCAGCGTACCACTCTGAAGATATTCATTAAGATACCTATATGAAACATGCACCTATATGCACAGAGGTGTATAGATTTTAAATTACTGTAATATTTTCAACAGAGCACTCCACTACCCACAGTCAGCTGAAGAAGGCTGGAAAAGAAGGTGGTTTTATATATATATATATAATTGCTGCCAGGAGTTCCTCAAAAGGCTAGCAACAGGAAAAAATTAAACCTCCTGTCGCCAATTTTAATACAACCTGTTATTCTTCCAATCCTATGACAGACATGAGTTCTGAGTGAAACAGAAGTAGCATTTGGCTGGCTAAAAAATCTTTACGGACAACTCTGCCAACAGACATTACACATTAACATTGACAATATCTGATGTTCATTGTGCAAACATTCTCCTTGTGTTTCAAGTCAGAGCCAAAAGATATTTTATGGCTTACATAAAGTTTAGTGGCAACAGCAGAGGCATATTTTTATGGACAGTAGAGTAAAAGTCCTCCTGTTCCTGAAAAGGCTATTGGGAAACAGCTGGCAGTCACTGCCTGTTGAGAAGTGCAGATATTGGAATGGAGTATAAAATATACCTGCCACTCACACCGGTGGACACAACCATTAGGCACTATACAATTTTCTAGGCATTAATCACATCTTCCAAGAAAACTTTAGAAGCTGAGTCACAAAATAATCAATTCCCATTGAAACAGAATAGAGGTGGGCTTGGCTGGTTATTTTTTGGGGGTGGTTAGGAAGGAAATGGGAAGGAGTTCTAAAAATTCTGATTCCTTTGAAACACAAAGGTTAGCTGCTCACCCAGACTATCTAGAGATCAAAGCTACACAGCTGTATAAGAGAAACAAAGGTTTTTCAAAAAGCACTTTCTGCCTTACTAGACAAAAGGAAGAAAAAACACATATTCAAAGTGAAAATAAAGTCTTCCAAAAAAAAAAAAAATCCAAATTCATAAGAGTTTGAAAGAAGAGGTTAGTTCTAAAATAAAAGGAGTATTTATAATTCATAGCAATGTTACCTTACATAGATAGGCTTTAATCATGGCTTACCAAAATGTGGTATTATGTGTATTTCAAATATTCTAGTGCTTCCTTCCTTCTTGCTGTTATCAGGTATGACAGGCAAAAAAAAGACTCTGTGCCTGTTGGTGTTTAACTTTTGGAAGTCTCATTTCAGAATGGTAACATCACCATTCCATGCTGACAAGCTTTACTGCCAATAATTTCAATGCAGGATAACCAGAAAAGCTTGATAGGTCATTACAGACTGAGAACTGGAAGTGAAGAGGGGCACAAAGCTGCTCTCACTCCTCACTTGCTCAGAAGTTTGTTTTTAACAAGGACACAGCCTTTTGGCCCACTAAGGAAAGTTTGAGACTATTTCTTTCAAGCCAATAACTTAACTTGACATACAGATCTCACTCTCTCTCTCAAAAGAAAAAAAAAAGCAGCGCCTTCAGAGATACACTAGAGAAGTCTGCAACTGACGTATGACAAGCCTAAAGATGAAATTGATTGGTATTCATGAAGAGAAAAAAAAAAAGGAAAAAAATTCTGCTTTTTGGCTCACATACTGAGTTTGCTTTTGCAATAGGCAAATTATTATGCATCTTCATCAAATAGTGTCTATATTTGAAAGGAATGTTCCTGTTCATTACCTGACAGAGCTTAAGTGTAAAAAGGCTGAAGGCCAAAAAAAGTGCTCCATATGATTAGCTCTGATTTTCTGTTCTACGTAAAGTACATCATTAAAATGAAATTACTATTCAGTGTAACCAATATAATTCAGTCCAACTGTTAGAATTAGTATTTTCAAACTCCATTCTGGGAGAATGATCCGATCTCCTCCTCTGGACACATATTTGCTTAGGGACAGAGAAGAGCAGGGTACCAAACTCCCATCACCTTTGGACACAAGCTAGTAGGAGATGGATAGAAAACTTCACTCAGAGTACTAGCTTCTTTGATCAAAAAGTTATTTAAATACTTTTGTTTTAAATTTTAATATTCAAATTAAAAACTGTAATCCTGTGGGTGAGAATAGTAGAAGAAGTTCTGCAAAATATTTAGAAAAATAAGAAATATCTAAAATTTCAGAACACGATAGCACTTTTTTTGTTTCCAGGAAAGCTAATCTATATTTAATAACCAGGAGAGGGGCACTCATAACAGGATGAGAAATATTAGTGTTTCTCTTGTTAAGCATGAAATATAGCCATTAAATCGTTAAAACCTCTGTAGTGCTTAAATATGACAGAAGAAAATTGGTCCCAATGAGATGATATGATCCTATTACAGTCTTTTAGAACTGTGAATGTGGACAGCAAGATTGGGAACTACACTACTTTTCGGTGAAATTTCAAGGCATAACCACCATTGTAGTGAATCAATTTTGACTTCCCAGAGAGATTTACACAGAGATGCAGAATATAGCACATTAATCCCTTCCTGTGTCCACAGAGGGGAAGCATTCTGCTTAATTAACAACTCTTAAAAAAAAAAAAGTATTTTCAGACATGTATTTGTTTTACAAAACCAAAGTTAACAATTTGGATAAAAGCAATATTTTTACTGAGATAAAAATACCAAAATCTCCACATGTGTACAACAACATACAAGACAACGTGCAGGTTTTGCAGAGGCCTTTCAGTTTGTCGTTCTGTGTCTGCCTCTGCAGAGCTCTGGGCCTGATGGTGCAGATGTGGCCAGAACCCCAGCAGTGTCGCTTTATGAACGAGGTCTCTTTGAGCCTCAAACAGCTGGGCAAAATCTGAAGCAGATCTGAAGCTGTTCAGTGCTGCTCTGGGACAGATGAGACACAACCAGTCCCTCAGTTCCCTAGGCAGGTGTGGTGAAGAAGAATAATGTTTTCAAATATTTCAGAAGCACAAGAGTTTTCTGGGTTGCTTCTTTCAATTATTTATTTTAATACCAATTTGCATCCTGCCAACTGAAGTATCTCCCCCATACAAAAAAAAGCCACCAAAAATCCACAAAACCTGTGAATCCTGCAAGTGTTTAACTGCCCTCCCTATAAATCAGGAGGATGTTAGAATGTCTGTAACCTAGGAGGCACACAGACAGCATGCCAGCTTCCCTCTTGTGCATCTGCTCAGCCAAAGCACAGCCAAAAGATATTAGCAGACTTCTTTGAAGACAGGAACAGCAGCAGCCAAGTACCAGAAGCATTGCAAAATGGTCATAAAGCAAACTTCTGTCAGGTGATTAATAGGCAGTGTTTCTAAAATTTCAATTTTAATTACCTGCAGACTGTTTACACATATCAGAAATGCTATTCAGTCTCATCATCACTTCTGCACTTTTATCCAAAATATACCTTGACAGAAGCAGAATCCTACAATTCTACTCTCTTTTTTAATTTCTTGTCATCAGCCATTGAAAATAAAACAAATGTCAACAAATACCATTTCCACTCCAATTTTATAGACCCTGACAGCAGCTTGTCTGCTAATTCCTTTAATAATCTTATTTCTCTGTGTCACGTGTTCTAGTTTATGACTTCCTTTTTAAATCAAGTTGTATCACCCCAGAGGAAACAAAGCATCTACTCCTAGCAGTGTGGTGGAAACAGCACAGCTGGAGAAAACGGGTATCTAATCATGAGGCATTATTGCTTTTCCAGCAATGGTACCACCAGTGGCTCTACAGTGCTTTCCTGAAGCATCAGCCTTCTTCTTTTTATTATGTTAAGTAACGTGACTTTTTTTTCATTTTCACTACATGCATCAAAAATAATATTTATGAAATTGATTGCATTATAAATCTAAGACTCTCGGGCTAGCTCTGAAATCTTGATTTTTTTTTTTTTAACTCTTTTTTGGAAAGGCAGTAGGCATATTTAACTTATCCCACTCCCTGTGCCATCAGTTTGTCAAGGGTATTTTTTTTCTGGGGAAACAGGCTGAAAATTCCAGGTTAGATGACAGTGACTTAGTCAGGAAAACCCGAATTTTCATGCTAAAGTTAAGTTCGATTCTGGTGCCCCATGCCAAAATTGCATCCTGAAAAACCATAGTGAAATTTGCTCAAGACTGAAGTACAGACCCTGGCTGCAGAGCAACCCCAGGCATCCAACAGGAGCCAACAGTAACAGCTCGGCTGACTGGTGTGATAGTAATGTTCAAATTCATGTGGAATTGTGCGAAAAAGTCTGGGTAAAGCCCGGGAACAGGACTGTGATACAGCCCAGAAAGCTTCTCAAGTCCCAGCATGCAGACATTAATTATGCTGCCACAAAAATCTTCCATTTCAATATCTTAGGAAGAAAAACAAAAATCATTAAAGAATTTAAGGCTTGGGGAAGGACGGACAGGAGGCCCACGTGACGTTTTTGCTCATGTGGACTTGTGCTGTGTAAGTAATGGTGAGCTATTTCCAATCACTTTTCTGCATATTACACTACATATGGTGGTAGGAGGACCCGTATTTTAATTTAGCATTGGAGACAACATAGCTTATTTTTATTCAGAGTGCTTATTTCAGGTTCTTCCCCATGAACCAGGGTGCTCTTGTGAGAAAGCCCTGGCTTAATGACCTTTGCAAAGATAAGGATTTATAACTTAGATTTTGTAGAACTCAGTCAAAAATACCAATATACCTTTTACAGGCAGTAATGTCAAAGTAGGTCATAAATATTAATAGAAGAAAGTGAAATTAAATTATGCTTAAGACTTAATTCAATATCTCTTCTTTCCCAAGCATTTTATTCTTATACTACTGGTCAATTTAAAATTTACCTCCATATCCCTTGTCTCTTCATCTTTCTTGCTAATTTGAACATCGAAATGCAGATATAAGATCCAAGTAATACAAAACTTTTCAGAGAAATTTTGCGAATTTTACATTTTTTAAATTAAATTTTGTAAAGTAAATATTTGCTCCTTACTCTAAAGGAGGAGTTCTTATATCTTCCCCTCTTGAAAACAGATCCAAAAACATATTTGGGGATTTAGAAAGTTATTTCTTCTGTAGAAACAGAGTAACTCTGATACTCAGAAGATATATGTCTCCATATATATAGGAATTAATAAAATAGAGAAGTTTGTTTAAGCATGTAGGATTTAACACTGTAGTTTTTCGTACTGTTTTCCTTTGTGATTCACCTACACGAAACCCTCAGTATCATCACAGAATTAATATTGTGAGAAAACTTTTTGACTTTATTGAAGAAAAATATATTTTAATCAATATAATCCAAATCAGCGCCTCTGTTCGTTGTTTTCATTTCAGAACAAAATGAAAACAAATTCTCATGAGTAAAAAATTATTATCGTGGAAGAGAATCAAACAGTCAGAGACTGACAGTAGCAGATACCAAGTACTCTGTCAGAAACTCAGCATAACTAAAAGTAGCTTAATTTTTTGGTTTTTTAAGATAAGCACAAGTTTTTTTAAAACAGAATTAAGATTACTCATGGCTCAATAGATGGCAAATAAGTCAATGAAATCACATGAGCTATTAATATTGAGGAAAGAACATCAAAATGGCCAATCTGTTTGATTAGCAAGATGACTCAACTCCTTTTGTTCACCACAGACATCAGTATTGTTTTTAGATAAGTCGAGAATAAGGCCTTAGTGGGGTCTGGAATCTGTCACGTGTGCCATCCATTAATGCTGTTCAGGTCAGCACTGCCAATGTGAGCACTGCACAAGTTGGACTGGCAACTTGCAATAGCTCACAAATAAGAGACATCCCATGCCTTAAAAACAGTGGCAGAAGTAGGTCAAATTTAGTTACAGCTGAACCCCACTTTTCCATTCTGTTACACAATGGCCACCCTCATAGGGAGAAGGGCAAAGACACAAAACTGTGCTCTTTTGTGTGAAAAATAAATAGTTTATTACACCCTTCTGTATCATAACTGAAAGAGTGCACATCACAGCATGGGGAATCAAGAATCCTTTCACATGTTCTTTCTGCCCCCCGTGCAGACACAAGGGCAGCTGCTTCAAGCACAGTATCTCATGCACACACCTACAGCTCAGACCTGCGAGGAAAGGTCTCCAGCAGTAACGGGCTCGTCTGAGCCCTGAGCAATAAACAGGAATGTGCCATCTCCAGGTACAAGGCTTCTTCTCACGCTTTATTCTGAGTCTAAGCACCACCTGACCCATTCCTGGGCCTTTCTTAACCGATGACACCTTTAATAAGCCTATTCATTATTCTGAGGTCAGGGTGGCAGAACAGCACTGGAGTAACTACCTAGACCCTCACCTCCTTCCAGAGGACATATGCATGTTTCTGAGATCAGAATCGGAGATTTGTTTCAGGTGGGAAACATCTTTAAGATCATCGAGTCCAACCATTAAGGCAGCACTGCAAAGTCCACCACTAAGCCACATAACCACCTCTTTTAAATTCCCTCAGATTTAAAACACTTCACTGGAAAGCATGTTCCAATGTCTGGCAACTCTTTCTGTGAAGAAATTTCTTTTATTGCAGACACTACTTTTGCGGTCTGTTCCAGAATACTTGATTAATTTTGAATGTGTATATCTAGTTTAACAGAGTCACCACCATCCCCAGAGAATTTCAGATAGTAAATGCATGTTTTTAAAAAGTCGTTTTTACTTAGTCTGTTTTGGTGGGGTTTTATGTATAGTTTCTAAAACCCTTTAGCAAATGAAGACATTTGCACAAAGCACTGAAACAGTAAACATAGATAATTTGATCAAAAACCAAAGGAACCCCCCAAAACACAACAAAACAAACAAAAAAACCAAACACACAAAAAACCAAGCAACCAAACAAAAAAACAAAACAGCATAGAAGTAAGATAAAGGAAACCTGTTGTCAGTCATTAGATAAAGCTGTATGACCTGATTAACCCCACCCCAAATTAAGGGAGGTGATATATTCTATCAAAATTTAAAAAAAAAAAAACAGATTAAAAAAACCGCCAAACACTAGAGAGCTCAGCCAGCCCAACAGGACATGGGACTACAATGCTGCAGCTCTTATGCTCTGTATCACGAATGACAGTGCCGGGCAGACACCTTTTCATGCTCGCCTCTGCCTCTGGCTACCACAGGATATGTTGTGATTTTCTCACAGAGCAAGCAGTAGTTCGTACCTCAGAATCCCAACCAGGTTGTATAAAATGCCCGGAAGGCACCCCTCGGGAGGCAGGAGGACACATAACAAGCTGCACCGGAGAAGCCCATGTCTCCCTGCTGCCTGAAAGCAGGCTGGTCCTGCCTGCCAGTGAGGAGAAATCCTAAATGGCTTGGAAGCAATGATTCTAAACGTTTAATTTACACTTGCTGTTTCTGTTCCTAATTTTGCCTTTCAGTGAAATGGTGTTTATCCCTTCTTTATTGTTAGTATGCAAATGCTGTCCCCATTTCCTCCATAGCCATGCCATCATTATACTGTAAGATATTAATGCTAAATGAAGGTTTGTGAACTATTGCAAAATGAACTGATCTGCATCCTCAACCTAGCATGCCCCACCGCAGGCCTCACTCACAAGCACGTTACTCCATCACTGATATTCTTCTATCATGACATAGTGGGGGCTTTTCTCACCTCACTCTGGAATATGTGAAATTCATGCATAGGGAGGGGATTTACAGAAGGCACACATTGATTTTGAAATCGGCCTGATTTTTATGCAAGTAGCGTAGTAAAATGCTGCCTATCTCTAAGCTAAGAGGCAGTCCCAAAGTAAACCTTTTGTCTGCAGCATGAAGTTGCCTGCATAATATACTAAGCAATAGCATCTCATGCAAACAAGTAGCTGCCATGAAAGGAAATTAGTGTGGAAGCCAGGTGTGCTTAGCAGACAGACCTGGAACTTTGTCTCCTTTCTTACTAGATATGTGGCAGTTACTGACACACCAACAAATCTCCCTTTTTTTTTATCATATCAACACACACAAAGAAGACACAAAACCCCTGTATTACTACACAGCAAACACGTCATGAAGCATATTCCATTTGGATTTACTTTGATAAACTCTGTGTACCTCAGACCTCAATAACGAAAACATTCCCATCAAACTTTCAAAATTACATCAAGACAAAAAAATGTGAAGAAAAAATAAGTTATTTAAATAATTGAATTTCATTAGATTCGTTCATTTAAGTGCTTATTTCCTTCCCCATCTGACAACTGGACAGAAAACATCTCCAAGTTTATCTAAGAGACACGGGGAATGCTTTATGAGAGCTGCATCCTTCCTGCTTGAAGGCACCCTGTATGAACTTATTTATTTGTACTTGAATAATGTGTGGAGCTACAGACGTGGGATCAGAATTTGGCTGTCCCTGATGTAGAATAAACCTGTAACAGTAGCAACAACAACGGCTTCTTTCCTCAAGAGAGGTCATACAACAAAAAACACACGGAGACAGAAAAAACAAAGGGAGCACCAAAACCTCTTTGAACACTCTTCTCAGCAGGGAGGCAATCCTAATACTAAATCACCCACTGCCTCCTTGTCAAGTCTTCGCAGCCTCTTGCACGGCTGATCTCAAAGGGGGCTGTGAAGTAGGATGCTTGCAGATGTTTACAAAGAGCTCATCTTACGTGAGCAAAGCAACAGGGGAAAAAATGTGACAGGCTTGTTTAGAAACACATGCAGGCAAAAACACAAAATAAACCTTTTTTTTGTATTCCTGAGTTGGAGTTCATTATTGGTCAAGAGCAGTAACTGTTCTTGGAATTCTCACGTGTCAGAATGAAACTTAAAAATCTTTAACTACACTGACAATTACCAGAATTGCAGTGGTTTTTAAAATAAATGTCCTGTTTCTCTAGAGGGGCAAAGAGACATGAAGGAGAAAGGAAAAGGATTTATCGAGTGGCTTTGTGATGAGCAGCTCTACTAATTCAGGGTAGTGTTGTATGTTCCTGCACATTTCCCTTGACCCAGATTTAGATAGAAAAATGCATTAACAAAACTGAAGATTATGCATCAGCTATTAGGAACCAAGTATCATAAGAGCTGGATTTGGGAGTGTGTGCCAGAAAAGGAGAATGTGCCTAGTGAGAATAATCAATATTACTAAAACTTGTGCTCTTTCCGAGATTCATTCCTTTTATACCACCAAAGTGGCCTAAAGGGGCTCCAACAAGCCACAAATTACCCATAAAGAACAACCTACAAAATGGAAACCACTGTAGCATTTGTGTTGGGCCCTGGTCCTACAAATACCACAAGACAAAGTCCTAGAATTTCCTGAGTTGGAAGAGACCCACAAGGATGACCAAGGTGCAGCTCCTGGCCCTACACAAGACAGCCCCAAGAATCACACTGTGTGCCTGAGAGCATTGTTTAAATGCATCTTGCACAATACCAGGCTTGGTGTTGCAACCACTCCCCAGAGGAGAAGTTCCAGTGCCCAGCCACTCTCTTAGGTGAGGAACCTTTTCCTAACATCCAACCTAAATCTCTCCTGACACACACAAGGATGAGAATTCTTTCCAGCCTTATGTCCTATCTCCTTGGGCCATTCTGAAGTGCCTTTGAACTTTTCCAGAGGGCACAGCAAGATGACTGCAATGCCCTCAAGTCTTTGTACACCCAGGAAAGTCAGGTAGCACCAGCCCAACGAGGGCAAGGCCAAGCCACAGCTGAGTCAACATCACTGGAACCTGAAACTAATTTTTAGTTGTTTCAAACTGTCTGGAACCACATGTACATGACCACAGAATCCCAGAATGGATGAGGCTGGAAGGATCCACAGTGGGTCGCCTGGTCCAACCTCCCTGCTCGAGCAGGGTCACCCCAGAGCGCGTGGCACAGGATTGTGTCCAGAGCCCTCTTTGTGCCTTCCTACCACAGTTCTGCCATAATGCTGCAACCATTTATGGTCAGCCCTGAAAAACACGGCTAGCAGGTTCCCGTGGAATTACTTGGGCTTCCAACTTCATTGTTACATGCTTGAGAGGTAGGTAAATGGAGAGGGCACTTTTTTCCCTTAAATTTCAGACTTGTACCATAACATATCAGTCTGCTTTTAATGGAAGGTCACAGGGAAGTACTAAAAAAACAAATATCAGATAACAGAGGCCTCAGTAAAGTAAGAAAACAAGAGTAGCACTACATTTGTAGCTGGAGAACTCTATAGTAAGCACAAATTCTGGAATAATAAAAAACTAGTCAATGTTTCATTCTTTAATTTCTTTAAAAGTAATTTAGAACTGCTTTATAAAAAATCCCAATTTTTACCCTGTGTGAAGATAATGCTGTTCACCTATAGCCAGGATTTATCCTGTCAGCTTTTCCTATACTATGTGTGTTCTGTGTGTATTACTTCCTCCAACTGCAAATACCTCTTTGCACTTAAGATATGGCTCCTGGCAGTTGTCCAGCTTATTTTTATGTCTATGCTCCATCAAAGCTCAATTACCCTGAAAGCTCCAATAAATGTTACCAGGATCTCTGTCACAGTTTCTTAGAGGACATGCAGAGTGTTTTTAAGTAACAGTATCACAGTGAGAAAAAGTACATACAGAGTTGCATATTTTCTAGGGAGGGGACAAATAAAAAAATATCCAGGTTATGAAAACATATTAAAAGTGGAATTTTAAGTACATCTTACTATGAGTGTCATTGTTTTTCTACCTCTGTTCTGTGGACTAATTTCTAGAGTACTTACCTTCTTTTGGGCTGCTCACCAGCCACATTATAGGCACTTTATAGCTCTACAAATCATTTTCTGTCCTATGAATGTTTAAGCAGAAAACGTCTGAATGTGATACTAGTGCAGTTTATTTAAAAATATAAAACAAGGGGAAAGGAGTATAAGTACAAAGTACTCCAATGTAATATTATGGTCCCAATGAGAAGTGCCATGCAAAGGTAGCTTTGCAGGAGGACACTAAACACTTGGTGAAGGTTACTTTGCACTGCTAACACTGAAGGCACAGAAATTCCTGGGTTTTTGCAAACACATCTGTCCAGTAGTATTGAAGACATCACAACAAGCCTTCTAACACTCCCACTGGGAGTGCAGGGAGGCACTGAACGGTATCTCTGAAGCACAGGACAGAGGAGACACCACAAACAAGCAGCCAGGCTGAGAACTGCAGTAAACGTGAGAAAATGGAATTGCCAGGGACACGGCAGCTGGAAATCCTTAAGGCACCCTTCCCAAACCACAGCCATGCAGCCAATTACACACTTTGGCTGTAAAATTTAGAGATGAACATGGGAGTTTTTCTCTAGTTCTATTACAGACAAACTACAAGGGAGGAGCAGCTGTGAGGGAGCAGAACAGAGACTCTGCAGGAAGAGCTGGGACTCCACAGGAAGCACTTAGTGCTGCTGAGGCGTCATAAATGATAACAAATGTTCTCCAATTTTAGATACTGAGAGAAACAGCTTCTTAATGACCACACCAATATGAAAAGTATCCCATGTGAATATACATTAAAACATTTTGTATTTTCAATTTTTAGCTACTCAGTTATCACTGAGCTAATTATGGAAAAGCTTGTAAAGCTTTATGCCAGCTCTGCAGAGCCTGAATGCCCGTATCATCCAAAATCACGCAAAAATCTGTTTCCAAACAAAAACTTGTGGTAATAAGTGCTATCATTGTAAAAGTTACTGACGTGTCATAAAATCCGACTTATTTTCTATACAAAATTAATTATACACTTATATCATGCACTGTGTATGATCCTGGATCAAACCACCTACTCTGATAACTTCATTTTAAACTGTGAGCAAATTGACATCCGAGCAGAGGCACTGATCCACAAACCAACAGGATTGCTCAGTGGTGTAAATATTCTTAGAAAATTGCTATATCCAGAACAAGATAATGTGCCCAGGGCTAACTGCTAATTTCAACTATTCACTTCCATGACTGTGGCAGCTGCAGGGCAGGCTTCTCATCTTGGACGAGGCATCTGCCCCTGAGGGTATATTAGATGATGAAATCTGCACACATATACCTGTCCCCTCATTTCATTCATATTTTTCATTTGTACATTTTTATGATTCAAAGACACTGTAAGTAGCTCCTAGTCTGGGTAAGACCCTTTCAGAAATATATAAATAATGACTTAATATATAGGGTTTAAATTTTGTAGTCTGAAACATCTTTTCCTCTTTGAGAACAAATGTGGCTCTAAATCCTGCAGAAGCTAATGAAGATTCCCAGCTGAAGATTCCCACAAATCCCAAAGGCCGTGACATCTGTCAGATTACAGATAAAGAACAGGACATTTTTGCAATAATGTGTTTTTAGCACTAGGGGACTGAAATTCATTGTGCACATTTGCTGAACAGAGTGGGGGTTTTTTTTCGTTTGTTTGGGGGGTTGTTTTTTTGTATTTTTGGTGGGTTTTAATCATAAATCAGCTAACTCCTGGCCTTTAAAATGCAGGTTTTGAGATGATCTCAATATGTAGTGCAAGCATCTCAAAATCCTAAAATTCTATCAAATGAGCCATCACAGCCCTGAGGGCTCTGATAGGTCTCAATGGCCACGACCAACATCCCCTGAGCCCCCCACCCAGTCCTGCCCAGGAGCCAGTTCTGGCTCAGCCCAGGGTCCCCACCATGTCTGAGGCTGTTGCTGGACCTTGCTGGCAGTGCTTAGCTCTGCCACCCATCCATGGTGAATCCATTTGGTGCTTCCTGGCAAGAAGAAGACTGAAGAAGGTTCAGGGTGAAGCTGAAGGAGATGGAGGAACCAGTTTCACCCCCCTTACACTTGCTTGAGCATGGGGCAGCACACCCAGCACACCCAGTCAGTTCAGGACAGCTTTGCAGGCTCTGCTAAAAGTTTAAACAGAGCTTGAGCTGAGTGATAAGCTTGAGTTTTTGTACAGCCTGGTGCTCCCCTGCTGCCCAGCAAGTGTCAGGGACTGGCTGCAGGAGAAGCAGCTCAGAGAGAAAAGAAAAAGTTTTTGAGAAAGAACATAAAAGACAGCAGGAAAAGTAAAAGTAGCTATGGAAAATATGAAATATCAATACCATTAGCTGGAGATACACAAAACTGACCCATAAAGCCAAGATAACTTTTAGACACCTTTCACCACAACTGGGTTTCTACTCATAAGTTTGCTTTAGATCAAATTGTTTTTCAGAAGAACGTATTTTGAGAGCTACTCTGAAAATTTTGCACTATACTAGAGAAGGCCACAGCCAGTAATCATTAGGAGTGCTGCAAAAATCACTGCATTTTCCAGGTCCATATAGCAATTTGATCAACAAACTGGCAAACTCAGCTCCAGCTCTGGTCAGAGGGCTAGCAGCAGAAACTTGCCACTCCCGCCCGCCCAAGCCCAAAGAAGGAGCAGAGAGGAGAAGTCAGCAGCGCCTGTGCTGCTGTGCTGAAGAAAGGCAAGTCCCAGCTGACTGTGAGAATCTCCCTTCAGTTGCCTTTCTCACCCATAACAAATCCAGAAGAAAAGACTAGAAAAATTCTGCTTCCAGTGTGAGAGGAACGCACATGGCCCCTGCTGCAGGGGCTGGCACAGGTGTGCTATGAGGGGTGACAGCACCAGGGTGTCCCCACACATCCCACCCCGTGTGTGGCATGGCTCTGCATCAGCCCAGCCCTCAAGGGCATCACCTTGCCAGCCCAACCACGTGGTCCAGACGGCCAACCTGCACATCCAGAGCCCCAGAGGGATCTATTACCCTGCTGTTTTCACCTTTACAGTACCCAATATTCTTAGCTTTAAAGAAAAGGTCAGACAGCTCACTGGCTCTAATTCAGTTGTACTTATACTGAGCTTTATTTTAAGGATTCTGCTGAGAGACCTTGGGTAGCCTCTCCTATCAATGTGTCCAAGCAAGCAGGGAACCACAGTTGTTTGCATTTTTCTAAATACTTACACCTTGTTTTAACCTACATTTCCCCTCTGAGACCCAAACTCTCCCCTGCATTTCTCCTAGAGCAAGTCCTATCTGTAACTTTTCCCTATTCATAGACAAAAACCCCTACTTCCAACAGAACAGCTGGCCGACACCGAAAATACATGGAAACGTGAACTGCGTATTTGGTTTTGAGAGCATGAAAACACACGTAGAAATACCAAAATATTCCTCTTTACCATGTTCCTTTGAGGTAAGTAAAAGAACCCAAAGGTGGGTGCAATTTGTGGCAGCTGCTGTCACCCTCTGTGGAGCAGCAAGGCAACCAGGGACACAGGGACAGCTTTTTGGGCTGGTGAGACAGAGCACACACAGCTCTGCCTCCCTCCCACGCCGACCAATAGCTGCCTGCAAGGAGCTCGTGGAGAAGAAGTGACAAGAATTAAAGTGCTTCCATTGCAGTACACGCAGGCACCAATTTAGAATTAGATGTATTTGCAGATAGGAAAAATAAAGTCCAAGAGCTTCAGATTTCTGGATGCCTCACACTAAAACCATCAATCAATTAAAAAGCCTAATAAAATTCATAAAGGAGTCTAATTATCTATAGAGTCTATTAAATTATAAAACACAAAGGAAAAACAGACAAAATAAAACTGGTGTCTTGTATTTACTGATCCATTTAATGCTGCTGGTTGTACACACTAAATTGATATTTTCCTCTTGAAGATAGCTGGGATATGTATTCAGGATACCAAGAAAAACAATCATCATTTAAAGAGAGTAGTGAGAGTCTTGGTAGCATAGGAAGTTTTTATTTATTATCCACAAATTCTAAGTATATGGACATACATACAGACATTTTTATATATACACATTAAACGTCTGCATAAGCACAAATGTTTATATATGTATATGCTTACATATCTGTTTATAAATTTACATGCTTACGCAAATGTCTGTGTATATAGGAAAAAAAAGCAGTTTTTGGTATTTTTTGTGGTTGATCAAATCTATGCAAGAAATTAATTTGTGATTAGGAGAAGCCACATACTGTCAAACTTTTCATATTAAAGTCATTATTAGTGTTTATTTGATGTAGTCCCAGAGGAGGTTTCATCAGAGTTTTTAATAAATTGTTAATTAAAGTTTACAGCTTTGGGAGGTTCTTTTCTGACTGAAAAAAACAGTATTGGCCAGCTCTATTCTCAGAGGCTTTCGGCCTATGATTGCCAGATCCTGCCTCATCCTTAAAAAAAGCCACATGAAATACGTTTTTAATGAGTGGTGAGCTACCACAGCTTCCATTAACCACAACTGGAGCTGTGATTTCTCACCATTAAAAAAAAAATAGCATGTGTTTGATTAGTTGCTGATGAAGACTTGGATTGTTCCAGTTCATTAGATTTACATGAAGGAGGGTTTTAAAAGAAAGTTGATGCAAAGGCAAATATAACCCCCAGCAGTTTCAATTATCTTCTTTGTCTGGTCTTCATTATTTGTACCTTGTCTATTCTTTAACCACACCGCAGCACCACATTAACTTAAAATATCAAATGATCATGCCTGGGAGTACTAAAATTATATTCAAAATACCAAACCATCTGAAGCATATATTACACTTTAGGTCATTTAGAAGTTTTCCTATTTAGAAAAAACAAATGAGATTTCATACTCTTCGAAGTGTGGGGTTGTTGTTTTGTTTTTTTAAAAGCTCCACCTAGAAACTCAACTAATGGAATTACCTACCTAGAAAGGCACATTTTAGCTCAGGATGAGCTACCTTTGATGTCACTCATAGAAATCAGCCAAATTTCCAAAGATCGTATTCTGCTAAAATGCAAATCCTATACAGAGGGGAAAATTAGCTGAACAGAGAAACCCCAAACAAAGCAGTAATCATCAGCAACAGACCACACACATGACACCACAGCAATCTGAGGAGAGGAGGAGACACATTTATCACCTGCCACGGCTGCAACTGTCGGAACCTGAAACTGAGGTGCTGCAATCAGCATCTCACAGAACTTTAAGAATTTGAGTCACGAGATCAGCTGGCACAGGCAATGTATTTTAATAGTATGCAAGTTGTCAATGCCAGAAAAAAAGCAGATAGGAAAACTCCTGGAAAAAGGTTTTCTCAGAAAATAACCTCAGCAAGGAAAACACAAAGTCAGGATTTCCAGCAGGGTTTTAACTACTGCTGACTGAACCCTTGAAGTAAAGTGGCAAAAACACGTAAACAAGGGAACAGTTCAGACTTCTGGAAAGGTCATTAAAATTAAGCTGGTTTTCTCCTGACAGTAGTGCTATTTGAATTACCCTCTCAATTACCTGAGCCTTCCTGGCATGTTTTGAAGCTCCGTGTTTAGGAAGTCAAGGACAGCCTAATCCTCACAATGCACCAGCACTTAGGTACCCATGCATTCTAAGTGGTGAATTAGAGTCAGTTGTTTAATCCTCTTCCCTTTCTGATTTGTTTTAGGCAAACATAAGTACTTTTCCACTTGGCTTGGGTATTGAGAGATTTAAATTCAAAGACAGGTTTCTCACAAAACAGTAAGATCTCTCACTTGATCTCTAGGTATAAATATCTAATCTACTTCAATCACCCTAGAAAATAAAGGTACAGAATTACACAGCTACTGAAAATAAACATCTACTGTGATTTAGAAATGTGGAAATTTTTTTTTCATGTTTTCTTTTTGACAGTACACCTTTCTCCATTTGCCTAAAAGCTAAAACCACATACTTGCTTCAAATTATGAAAAACTTTAAAATAAACTTAAAAATCAGCAACTTTTAAATTATAAAGGCCCCATCTAAATTTAACCATAGAATAGTGTCTGCGAATATGGAACTCCATGTCTTTGCATCTCTGTTACAGACAAAACCCAAGTGTCTTTGGTATTACTGAACCCAATTTCCATGCTTTTGAAAAGCTTTACTTCTAAACTCTGCTCTTTCCAGTGGTTTTTGTGAATACCAAATTTAATTAAAATGAAAAACGAAATCAATTAAGAGGCAATATTTGACATGTTTGACAACATAAAGCTTAGTAACTACAATACAGTGATTTATCTTGGATCACAATGCTTGTCACCAAAACCCATTCACATCACTATCTGGAAGCCAATTTCTCAGGTTGCTGAGAAGGACAATAACCTGGAAATTAAATCACTATCAGATATTCTAAGCAAATTATTTCATAATAGAATACATTAATCAAAGATATATAATTAACTGTAAGTCCAATAGAACCAATTACTGAAAATCCTAGAGATACAATTATTTTTAAACAGCAGTAAAAAGTGAAGAGCAAATAGAATTTTGCCAGAGGTTATTCTCCATGAAAATATGAAAATCAGTATTTTTTGTGCTGTGTCCTGTGTTTTATATATGAAGGTGGCATATTGCCTTTGCTGAGTCTATGTCAAACTGCTTGAGGTGTGCCAGGTTGGGTACACAAACCTGCACCCTGCTCAAAGGCTGTGATCATCTGTCATTCCCACGAGTGCCATGGGCTTGGTGTTCTTGCCCTTTGTATTAAAATGCAAAAACAAGACAGGCCATTAGTTGCCTACTGTGCTAATAAAAGGAAATTTCTGGAGAAGAGTCTATGACATTATTGAGAAAAAAAATCTCAAATGGCAGTATTCAAATCCCCAGTTAGGCACCACATCTTGATCTGGGACAGTTTCCCTATTGCATGGAGAGGTTGCTGCATTTCTGTTTGTTTGGGGATCTGCTTTTTGATTGATCAGTTGATTTATTACATATCATAGTCTGCAATCACTGAGAGGTAATAAAAGGTACTATTCATGAAACTGTCATTCATTATCATTCTTGTAATCACTTCATTAAAGGTGACTTCTTAAAAAGAATCAGTACTGAATTTGGTGATTTAGAGAAGTATGGGTAGATATGGAATAGCTGGAGCTTTGCTGAGATGCCTCTCCTCAGTCAATTCTTCCTATATGTACACAGTGATCACACTGAAACCAGAAGCTAAAGGAATCAATATAAACTTGAAGCCTTAGGTCATTCCTGGAGTTGGCATTATAAAATGAATCCTTTTTATTCTTTCCACTTCCATCATGTTTTAATAGTAATGAATACTAATGCAATATCACTCCTTGATGGGATTTTTTTTTCTAATGATACAGAGCACTTTAAAGATTTTTTTCCCCTCCACCAAGTGTAATAGTATTTTAATTATGTAGTTCTAAATGCTCAAGAACTTTAATGAGGAATTTGATAGACTAATTGAATGAGATGCAGCCAAATATAAAAATTTAAATGGATGCTCTATACACTTTATGATTCCTGGCAAAGGTGCCTGAAAAACGTGTTGACCCATTTACACATCACCATGGGTATTTCACTTCACTGCTTCACTTTCTACATCAACAATCCATCTGATAGCAAAGCAAAAGAGGGTATTAAACTGCAGTGGCAGTATCACCACCTCCATCTGAGCATTAATAGTACAGAAACAACAAGTCTGCATGTTGGAATGAGAGGTTCCACTACAGAACAAGGTGGGTATAATGAAACCAGAAATGTAGTTAACTTACTTCAACAGCTGAGACCAAATCCTGGGGCAAAAACTGCAAATTTAGAACGTACAAATAGCTTTCTCCCCCTCACCAATGGCTCTTGCTGTGTACTTATGTAAACCTTTAAGGACATTTGTTTAAAGTTACCCATCTCATTTCCAGCAGCTTCATAATGTAACAGCAACTTTGGAGAAGCTACTGTGATTACAAGAAAATAAAGCTTCTGTGACAGAAAAATATGGCTGAGATTATAATAATATCCTGAATTGCAATTTTACACCATAAACCTCTCAGCTTTTAAAGGCCAGCACAGCAACAGGTACTTGAAGGCTAGAAGTTCTGTTTTCTTGGTTTTAACAATTTAACTAGAACTGAAGACAGCAAAAGGACAAGGTCCTTTAAAGTGTTCTCATCAGTGGCTTAGCACAGTCACTGTCACAGGAATGTCATGGCAGTCTCACTGGGAATTCAACACTGTCAGTTTTAGATGGAACTTTGTCTCTTGCTTCTTACTGAGAGTGTTGCCCTGACCACAGCAGAATGAATTTTAAATGACAGTAAAGCCATCCTTACCATTTAATACTCCTTATTATGCATTAGTACAACAATACACATTATTGAAGAGCATTACTTATTAAAGATGAATATTTAACTATCTATCTATTTGCTAAATTTCCCTCTAAATCTTCAGAAGCTACATGACACAAGCTGAAGATGTTCTGTTTATTTATATATATGCATTTATCCTTATGCAAATATTGGTTCACCTTCTATCGGTTCACCTTGCAAGGACTGGTATATCATATTGCTTTCAAGTTCATTTCCATTTCGGATTTCTTCCAACACAGTTCCATTAGCTTAAAAAAAAATGCACTTTAAAATCTGAAACTATTTTGCCTTTTTCAAAGTAACTCACATAAATGAAAGTAAATCACATAAGCCAGGCTGAATTGATAAGATGCCAAAATTTCTGGTTTTCATGGAGAAGATGAAGGTTGAGGAGCTTCTCTGCAGGTGCAGTAGCACTCAGGGAGCCCAGCTCTGTGCCCAGGGAAACGCCAGCTTTGCTCCATCCAGACTGTGTCTGTCAGGGGCTCTCGCTGCTCCCTGTCTCTCTGTTGCCAGAACACAGTGGGCTGGAGGCTCCTGCAGCACCATCAGATTTGTCCAATATGAGCCACAATATTCAGCAGCTCTGGGGAGGAATGGCAGCATCTTATGCGGATGGGGAAGAGTCCTACACATCCTAATAAAATAAAAGCATTTCTGTATGTGGCACCAAGGTGTTCCATGAAGTGCTGCCCAGCACCTCTCAGCTTCCAGACACCAGCTCAGCCAGCAGGACAGGTGTCTTAGGGACCTGGTCAGACTTCAGTGCCTTCTAGGACAAGCAACTGACAGCACTGATGAATAGCTTGGTTTTTATTAAATCACTAATAAGACTGATCTTAACTTCTCAACCCCTGTGCTGTGTCAGACAGAACAGTGCATCTCCCAGAGCTACCAGAGGCAGCTGAAGATTCAGGAGATCCTATAATGGATGATTATGAAATAACTCACTTTCCAGGGAGGGTTTCTTTCTAATTTGCAGGCTCGGAGAGGATTTGCAATAGTCAGAACTATGCTTGCACAGTGCCCATCATGCCTGTGACATTCAATAGCCATATAAATATCTGGTCGATGAATTCCATTAAGAGCTCACTATTTTGTGGCAATGACTTCTATAGATTAATTCTGTGTTTGGTAGAAAACAGATTCAATATATTTGTAACCTAGCAATGTGAATCAAGTTGATTTCACTGGCACTAAATTTAAGCTGCCTTGCTAATTTATTTGCATCTTCTTTTGTGTTTACTTTTTTTTTAAACTGTCCAGAAAACCACTAGTAGTACCTAAATAATAGTACTGCAGATGATAATTCATCCTACACTGGATCATACTGCTAAGTTAAGTGAGCAGTAAGTATGATATCAACAGCTGAAGAAAAAAGATATTGAGAAATTATACTTTCAGGCCTTCAATATTCTTACTAGATGGCCTGAAGCAGCACTTCATATTTTTAAGGCCATTTTAAGTATTCTGCAACTGGTAGATAGACCAGTATGGGTTTTGCAATGTTAAGAAAAATATCTGATGATTCACACAGAAACATGATGACTGAATGAAATACTGCAGGATGACAGTTTATTTTTATTATAAAATTCATGAGGATTCCTGGCTTAAAGAGTCAGCAGCATAATTTCATGAAGAAATATGTCGTGTGCTTTTTTGTTCATACACTTGGTCCATTTCTCAACACAAAACAAAGTGTCAGAAATCCAACATCTCCTGCCCTCCCAGCCTTGGTACACGTGTAAACCTGGGAATCATTGACTGAGGTGATGCACAAGTTGTCTTGTGGAATCTCCTCTCCACAGGTGCGACCTTTCTTCCATGAACAGCCATTTGTCTTAGTAACAAGTTATGACACATCGACAGTGTGACTAACGTGCTCCAAAACACAGTGCACGCTGCTGTGACTAATCACAATAACAGGGAGCCTTATGCAAAGAAGTCAGTATTACACCCTAAATAACAGAGTCTACTCAATTTGCACAGGCACATTAGCTGTGAGAACTGGGGAGGTTCCAACATGTGGCACTTAGTCAGCCCATGAGAACTGGGAGCCCAAAATGTTGCTCAGGGCAATATACAAACCTTACTTCTGTTAAAAAGATTTATATCTCATGCTATTTCCCCTCATTACGCCTCTCCTGAATTCAGATTCTTGCCAATGAATCTCAGTGTAAAAGTCTGCAGCAATCTGTGCTTTTCCTTGGAGAGGTTACATCATGACTTACACCTCAATTGCAGGTACAGTTCTAAGCCTTCCTGAAGACTGCAAATGGTCGAGGCCAGAATGAAGTTTTGTAGCTTATAAAGTTTTGTGTTCACAGAGGGACACGTCACAAACACTTTTGTCAGTGATATTAAGGAACATGTTTTTGAATAATTAATTCAAAGGGGAGGGGGGAAAACCTCTAGGCACTGAAAAATTGTGTCTGGGAAGAAATACATTATTAAAAAAGGTTGTATAGGATAACCATTGAATTCATTCATTATTAAGAGTTGCCGATTGCGTTCCACATTCTTGTGGTTTTTTTTCCTGCAAGAAGAGTATTTCATATACAACACTAAAAAGAGCCCCAGTGCTTCAGTGCTATATTTTAAAGATCCATAGGGCTGAAGACACACCTGGTTCCCACTCCATCTGATGAAAGCAGTCTTGCAGATTTACACTGAACTCACACTATTAAGGGAACAGATGTGAAGAATAGGGAGAGGAAATACACTCAACCATCCTACTCTTCCTGGAATTCCCATTAAACTGAAGAAGCGATTGGGAAGAACACAAAAGGCACATGTGTGTCTTGGCCTGATGAAACCACAGGAATTGAAAAGCAAAGCTGCTGGTTCAGTTCAGCACCTGCTGTACACAAAAAATCAACCTGTGCAATATGCAATTACATCTACCCTGCTGAGACTCTGAAATAAGTACAGAGAATACACCAAGAAAAAAAAAAAAGGGATCAGATCATTCCATCAGCAGCTATGTAGAAAGTCCCAATGACGTTCAGGTGTCTATTTTTAATTGATAGATGTACATTGCCGAGAAATTCCCTAACTTGGGTTAGGTTGTTACTCTAATCCCTTGCCTCTGGCATGTTCAGAAACCTCTAGAATCAGTGCTGATATGTTTTACTTAAGTCCAAGATATCTGTACACCTGCATCAGAAATGGAACAGTAATTCTTATTACTGATACTCCAAGCAAGATGAAATTCTTACTTCTTCCACATAGAAGTCCTTTGCACTTTTCCAGTTCTAACTTCTTAATGCATTTCTTCCAGTAAAAATGTACAATTCTTTTTTGTGCCTGCAAGTTTCTGTCTGGATGGATATGCATAAATACCTGTAAACATGTATGTGCTTACTAATTAGGCATCTCAACTGGATGATGCCCACTGTTACCTATTAGTTCTATTTCTAGGAAGTCAAACACTGGCAGTTATGCTTTGCACCTTTAAAATACTCTAGGGTTTATTCTATGATAATCACAGTCCTCGTCATGCCTTATTACACAAAGAGTCATCCCAGACTATGAAACTGGAGGAACGTGACCTATAAAATTTATCTAGTCCAGCAGTTTTCTTCCTTGGTGATTTTGCAGTCAACATTGCATTAATCTATGTCTATTTTGAGCAAGATACAAACAGCTCATTATTATGGTGAAGAAGAGACAAATGTTAATGAAGCACACAAATCAGTGTGTGTTTCTGAAAATCAGATTTTGGGACAGAAGAGATCAATAGCCTCGGTGCTGGGCTCTTCACTCATGACCCAAAACTCTGCAAGGCAAAAGGGCCATCTTGTGGACCTACTTCATATTATAAAGTTAAATAAGTAGAAATATAGCACAATATTGTTATTACTCAAGAAGTAAAGAGGATTAAATTTGTCAGATAGTAAATAAATAATGGTAAATCTATAATAAAGGTATTCTTATATGTTTTGACAAAGTGCAGTGTTTTGGCAGTGCAGAGCATTAGAACAAGGTTAACCTGATGAAGGTGCAAGATGAGAAAGGGTTGTTACAGTCCCACTTGAGTGTATTTGCAGATTGATGAGACTGTTTGCTTGATGTTCTCCTCTTATTATTCACTCCAAAATGTCAACAGCCACTTGTGAAATTAAGATTTAACAAAAGGCGGCCAAAAAAAAAAAAAGTTACTTCAAATGTGTTGGAATATAAACACTTGTATTGACTGTCAGTGAGAAAATAAAGGGTCTTCATGGCTTCATGACAATTCAAGATTCTCATCCGATTCAAACTGATGAATTGTTATAGCTTTCCCATAGAACTAAGCTGACCTTTGTGCATAGGGTTTGTACATCAATTGGCTAAGTGCTGAGCAGAATTTACCACTACTGTAATAGCAGAAATTGCTAGACAAACTGATCTAAAAAGTACTTTTTTCATCTCCATAAACAGTACAGAATTTCTGAGCATTTGAATTATCTGGCGACCACCTCTCAGATTACATCCACTCAAAGGATGTGGTGCCACTTGTACTACTATGTGTATTGCCAGCACCCTCCACACAGCATTAGTGCTTCCACATACCCAGACTTGCTGATTTGTAATACAAGAAGCCTAATAATGCATACATTTTACCTACATACAGAGAGGATCTATAATCCATAAACATTTGCCATACCAGGATCACAGCACAATTATCCCACATCAACATTCCTCCAGGAGTGTGAAGGCTGAGGAGATAACCCTCCCTCTGGATGGGAACAAGCACATCCTACTGCAAAGGGCTGCAAAGCTGCCCCCACGCTGCTGCTGTGCCCTTGCAGAGGCTGCAGGAGCTACCCCGGCCACCCTGCAGGAGTCCAGGCAGCTGCTCCGTGCTCATTAACGGGATCTCCTGCTACGCAAGGTGAGCGCCCTGAGAAACTCTGCACCAAGGACTACTCCAGCCTTAACCACCAAAATCATGTGGAGCAATGCACAAGCAGTCTGTCTGCTGGGTGATGATGTATAATGTGTCTTTCAGTATGGCCAGCAGGTGTTAAACAAATACTTTGAAACTTTCAAGAGTATTTGTTATAGATACCATTTCTTACTTCACATAAAATATCTCAAGAAAGCTCACTGGTACCAGCACACATCACTGTCTGGCTGTATTGATGCCCTGTATTTTCAATAAGTGTCCTTTCTGCAGAATATCCAGGTAAACATCCTACTCGTCTGTATCACACTCTATACCACTTCTGCTTAAAAATATGAAGGATAAAGCTGTGACATTATCACCCCAAGCTTCCATGAATTACTACCTCTGCTGCATCTCACTACTTCATTTTCCTCCTACAATAAAAAGAATACCCAAGGAACCCCTCAACTACTCTGTTCTTTCCAATATCCCTATATCTATTGGGATTAAAAGCAAACAAACAAACAAAAACAACCCCCAGACAAATAAACAAACCCCCAACCTTGAGAGGGTTCAAAATGCAGCTCCTCAGTGCCACAGCCAAGATCTGATTTGTAATGGCCTGTTCTGTATTCCAGCTGCCCACAGAAACCTGATGTTTCACTGTACCTGTTTGCCCATGCTACGGTATGAGTCACGCCTTTCCTGAAAGTATGAATTAATCTCCGTAGCAATGCACTGTATCACAGTGGTGAGGAGCTGCTCTGACATCCCGCTTATTTCAAAAAACAATTAGGGCCCTCAAGGTGAGAATTACATTCTGCTCTTTAAACGTATGCAATTTATCCAAGCTCAGCAATGAGAATTTTACACTTTCCAGTCCCTGCACTGCTATAGCCTGGGCATTAATGCATATCTAATGAAGTAAAAGCATTCGATTCCACAAATAGAGAGATGCACATACCTAATAAATGGCCCAGCATAGTCTAAACAAAACACTGCTAGTTAAACTCTGGTGAAAATGAAAATATTTAGGCATAAGATGCATTTTTAAAACCCTTGAGACCATTATGATATATCTTCTATTTCTGTAGAAGTCCCTCACCACTGAGATAGAGGAGTGAGACAGACAACCTTCAAGTATTCCCTATACTTGGAATATGGAAAAAAAAAGGCCCTTTAAAAATCACATCTTAGTGATTGTAACTGAGACCAACCAAGTCTTCTTAATAAAAATAAAATTAAAAATGGAGCTATCTTAAGCCTGGTTTCTAGGTGATGACTCTGTAATGAAAGAATAATAGGAGTAATCAAATTTTACAAGGCTTATCGTGTGACTTCTCAGGTACTTTGCAGAATGCCACCTCTGAGGTTAAACATGCCTCGTTTAACTGTTTCCATCCTGCAACTGCTTCTATATCCACCCACCAAATGCAACCAAACCTGACATATCAGTAAAAAAACACAAAGATTTTAATTCCTTAAGAAACAAAACCACTAAAAAAAAAAAAAAACCCAAAAAACCCCCAACCTAACTACTCCACCACAAAAAAACCCCAAAAAACAACAAACAAAAAAACCCCACAAAAACTACCCCACTACAAAAAGAAGTCAAACCAAAAAAAACCAAAATAAAACCACCCAATCACAACCCATCCCAGTCACTTTTTTCCTGTACCATGAAACAGGAGACAACAGAAAAGGGGATGATGGAAATTTTTAGGGGATCAGTACATGACTGGATACACAATGAAAAGGACAAAAGTTGTAGAGGTCAGAGAGGAACACTAAATTCTTCCAGAGATGAGAGGAAGAGTTATAAAACACACATGTGTAGGAAGAAGGATGTTATGTTGCTGATGAAATAGTTTGTACATACACACGTGCCTGTTTTGTGTTGTACAAATTTTAATCTTCTGATTACTTTTGTATTTTAATGCATTTTTGATGACCTTGAATTTGTGCCATGTAGTCTATAGACCCCCCCAATGGTGATATTTCAGTGGAAAGTTTACTAAACAAAAGTTCATGAAGCTGGTGATAGTTTTGAAATCAATTCTACCTCCATTGAGCCATCCTGAAAGCTTTGCAATAGTTATGGTTAGAACCCTTCTTTGTGGGATTAAAGCTGAAAGTACAGTTGATGATCTTCAACCAGCATAAATCATTACCTATATAACACTGGTGAAAAGTTTTAAACTGCCAAGAATAGCTCAGAGATCCTTTCTCAATTTCCATGCAGCTCCGTTTTGCCAAAGTAAGGAATTTAGAGGCAAAGGCAATGAACCTTTCACTCTGATCTTCCATCAGATGTGAAATTACTGCTCCTGTTCCAGTTAGGGAAGCATCATAAGGTAGCTTTATAGACAAAGGTGTGTAAGGACTTTCTCGCACAATATGAGCACCATCACTCATGAAAAGTCCCAACATGCCACGCGAATCAATGTGTTTCTATTCATTCTGTAACAGTTCATTCTGCAGATCGAACGCTGTTACTGCTGTAGGCAAAACCCTACAGAAATAACTGACTGACTGCAAACAGGGCCTCACATGGGCAACATTTGAAGGTTAAGGTTCCTCAAGATAAATCACAAGGCTTAGGTGAAACTCTGCCAGCCATAACATAGTTGAATCACAAAAAAAAGAAAAAAAATCTGATTTTTCATATTACCTTCAATTTCTTGACAATTTCTCAGCAGTGCTGTTTAAGGTGCTTTATACCACTAACTTCCAGTACCACTGAGCGCTAACAACGTCATAAAGCATCAGTTTTATTGTTCAGTGCTAAAAAACAAGTACTGATGGCATTGATAGGATTAGCTGGTGATATTGCAACTGTCTTTGAAGAGGTATTTCTTGCTATCAACTTCAATCTCCAATTTTATAGACATATTTCTCTAGGTAGATTTGGGAGCTTAGCACCAACTAATGGAATAAGTGTACCCATTGTTTCAGTTAAAAGTATTACTTAATATTGAATTCAGTTTGGACGTACAGAGCCTCAACTGGTTTCCAGCTGGTGGAAACATGTTTCAGCATTCCACTCAGGTTGTCATATGATTTCTGAGAGGGGATTGTATTCTACCTTTTTCTTTTTTTTTTTCCGAATTCCTGCAGAAGCCTGGAAACCAGTATGTTTAGTCTCTCCCAAAAACACAATTTTAAGATATTAATGTCTTCCTAAAACCTGTAGGAAACTTCACAACATGATACAGAAGAATACAGAACTTATAGTTACACATTACACCTTCATTGCAAGAGCACTTAGAAGATGCAGATTCTTTTTCTGTCCATTTAAAGCATCAAATCCACTGCTGCTTCATTCCTGGTGTGTGAGCATACTGCCAAAAACACATTTCACATTCCGTTCCCTCCACTTCTAACAATATCCAATCCCATTTCAGTTATTGTATCCTAACTTAAACTGCTATAAAGACACTACTGCTTTTACAATACCCTACAACAGAACATAACAGACAGTGTCCTCTGCAGCAGCACAGCTCCAAATGCTGCTTATGTTGCCTTTGTAAGGGGTAATAGGTTTGGAACCTGCAGGTTTTGTCTGCGTATCCCATTTTCTCTTAGCTATTTCAGATCAGCACTCATTTGCATAAGATAGAGACAAGACATGCTGCTTTGCTTGTCTGGTTTGAGCTTTCAGCTTTGGACACTGCTTAGTGGTCACACAGGTTGCCCACAGCATTTAATGTCTCCCACGGCCTCACTGCTCTCAATGTCCTGCTCAGGATCAATTACTCCAGTCAATAACCATATTTAGACTGTTTCATTTCTGCATATAATACACCATCCAGTCTCTTAACACACCATTTAAACCCTTTCTGAACTGACAAATTCAAGAATTGTCTCATTTTCTCTTTTGATCCTCTATATAAAAGCAGATACACTCAACAGATACCAGAAAGGTAATTTTGCAGACTTTCCACAATCTCAGCAAATGTTTTGTCTGCTGATTTAATACCAGCTGTTAAGCTATACAGCACGTTATAGGCTTTAGCCCTCATTATACTCTGTAAAAGTGTCACCTTTTTCTCATTACTGATATCATTTTTTATAATACGTTGTTCCTATTGCCTGACACAGTTCTCTAGTGCAGTATCAAGCATCCCTGCTTTACCCATTCCTGTGAGCTCCTCTCTATGCTTGCAGTGTTTGCCATTCTCAAGGTGCAAACCCCAGGCTCTCTGTAACCCCTTGCTCCTGTTGCATGCTGGAATCAGGCCACCACAAGCATCCACAACGCCTTCTCTCTCCGTGGAAAATGGAAACTGGAAAATACACATTCTAATTCCCAAACTTGTTTTTAGTAATTTCTGAAAAAAAAAAAANCAAAACCCAAAAAAAAAAAAAAAAAAAAAAAAAAAACAAAAAAAAAAAAAAAAACAAAAAAAAACACCAAACCAAAAACCAAACCAAAAACACAAAACAAAACCAGAATTACTAGACACACAGAGATGTTCTGTAATCACCTAACGTCTTCTACCAAGAAATTTAAACTGTTAGAAATTTATAAGTTATTTAAAGGGGTATTAAAAAGAATAGCTTAACTGGGTTTGAAAGAATCACTTATCCCTAATGAATCAAATTCAGTTTCATTCAGTGTCTTTAACTAATCTGCAAAATTTAGGATTATGTTGAACAGTACTGTATTTGAGACACCAAGCACCAGAAAAATTATATTTAGCAAAAGATAACTTGCAAAGTGGGTCCTAAAATCTCAAATTGTTGCAAACTATCAGCAATGGGAAGTGCCTACCCCAAAGATTCAGACCTTTCTGAACTGCACTGGGAATATGCCAGGTAAACTTATTACTCAGTCCTTCATTGATAAAAAAATTACCAAGAAATTTATAATTACAAAAGTCTTTGATCTGTCCACACAAGTCCCCCATAATGATTTTTAGATTCTCTAACAATATTAATAGGAAATTTGCTGTAACCTCTACTTCCAATTCAGCTTGCTTAGAAATGATACTTTTACTCCATCCCTTTAAATAACCAAAGCATGTTAAGTTTCATCAAGTCATAGTAAGAACTTGGAATTTAGATTTTTCAAAAAATTAATGGATATATTAATTAAACAAACAAACCCACCCACAGGACTGCTGCCTTCAGAGAATCGTAATGTTCAGCTTGTTTTGGAAATCGAGACACAGGAATACTTAAAAATCTAAAATGCTGATGCAACCCTTTGAAGGCATCTCTTTTGAGGGAAACAGATAAGCTGTAGTTTTCAGAAACTTTTTGTGCGAGGTTTAAAGGCTTTTTGATTACAAAAGGCAGTTATTCCTGGTAAATAAATTTCAAAGGGGTGGAGGAGGGCTTTAGAATAGTGGTAAATCTGGGTTCAAATTGTGGAATTAACTGGGTAAACAAAGAGTCCTGTAAATAATAGACCGTATGTTTGAGTCTACTTAAAATGATAGGACACTGAAAGCAAAATTGAGATTAAGAGCTATATGTACCTTCATACCAGAGGATTTTTAGGCTGTAAAAATTTATCTGAGAAAAAATTAGGGTGAAAGGCTAAATATATAAAGTTGTCAGAAGGATTATTAATTCCTTTCTGAGACCAAGAGATAAAGCCAAGAAGACACAGAGAGCATTAGCAAGGGAATTGCAAGTATGATGCAACAAACTCATGGAAGGAAACACAAGTTAAAAGGCAGAGGGAAATTCTGAGATTAGACAGCAGCTTGTCTCAGAGAGCAGAAATTAAGTGTCTTATTGAAGGTCTGGTAGAGGAGCATCAGAGGACAGGGGAGCGTAGTAACTGACAAGATCAGTTAGAATTATGGAGAAAATATTTCTTTACATTAAGGTTCATAGTAATAGCCCTCCCCATCTCAGGCATTACTCCAGAATAATAAGAATAAACTTTAAAAACCACAGTGTTTAACATGACCCACAGCAGGGTGGGAGGGGCATGTTAAACATAGAGCTGGGAGGGCAATATGAGCATTTGGGGCCAGCTGCTGCACAACACTACCTTGTCTGACTTGGGGGGAGTCAAACCAGAAAAATTGGCTTTTCTACTCTAATAAATCCCTGCTTGCAGATTATTACCAGAAAGACAGAGTTGAGAATATCCTTAGACCATTTGCAAAGTTGGAAATTGTTTTTGGTTTTTTTTTCCAGCAAATAATAGGTGCACCTAGAAAGATAACCAAGCAAAAAGGTTCTCTAAAGAGTACTCCCAAGTTGTAAACTTACAGGCATAAATCTACTGTCTTTGCCTAATATGCCCAAGGAAAAATATTGGATTTCCTGAGAATTTTTGAAAGGAGGAATACTCCACTGAACACCTCTCCAAAGACAGCTTCCTTCAAAGCTGAAATACCAGAAGCTATCCTCTACATTTCCATACTTGCTCCTGCATTTGTTTAGGAGGAAATCTCTACTGCTAGCAACCATGATGGGAAAAATAAAAGAAAAACAAGATAAATCTTCACAGAACCAAATCAATTATTTTGAACACTCCATGAATGTCTAAGCAGAGAGAAGAAAAGAGGAAATGGGTTCAAAGAAAGATCAGAGGAAAGGCAAACAAAGTGCAAGGTATCCTTCAGGAAGAACTGGGCCGAGGCCAGTAAGAGCATTATGACATCCCTGTTATTCTCCAAGATTAAATAAGTGTCCATGACACAACTGACATTGCTTCTCAATGGATCAGCTAAGCCATTTACCAGCTAATTCAACATCTTCCTAGGAATAAAACTGCTAAGGTTTGAACAAGAGCAGGAAAATTAATGAATGTTTTATCCTGGTACTGTCTTGAAACAAGATGTTCAAACCTTCTGTTCAATCCACATACCTGTAATATTTGCATGAATTAAAATTTTCTTCTCATAAATCTTTCTGCAACCTTAATTTCACTTAATTTTAGGTATACATTTGTACATTCTCTAGGAAACATTGCGACTACGTCACAATTATCCAGGTAAAAACTAAGAAAGGCCATCATATCAAGAGGTACAGTTCCAGTCAGGCAGCTACACACTAACAAAGCAGGAAGTGTATGACAGAGTGTTTACAATTTACAGAAAGCTACAAATACTCTCAGAAATTTAAAAAACTGTTTGTGGGTAATTGGAACACAGAAAGCACAGAATACTTCTGTTGACTCACGTAAAAGCAGAACATTTCATTTATCTTTCAGCTTCATTTCAACACTGAGAAAACAACATCATACTCTGCAGTGTTTAGGAATCCCTTATGTCCTGCAGATTGCAGTAAAATCCACACTTTTCTGTGAGGAGCAGTGGAGATCTTCATTTTCTCTACCTTCACCATTTCCTAACGCTTTTGATTCACTAGGCTGCAATGCTCTCAGAAAACACTTCAGCTAAAGAAGCACATCTTAGTATTATTCTATTTTCTGCCATCTGCTGGTTTTGCTTTTGGGCCACTGTGGTTATCTGTAATGGCAAACAATAACAGTGACATTTTAAAGCATAGAGGTGAACCTGAAGATGGAAAATTACAGGAGATTACCTGAAAGTTAAGTCTCTAAATCCTAAAACTTTATATTTAGGACAGAGCATCTGTGATAGTGAAATATTGGAAGTAGAAACATCCATAAAGCAGAAACTGATTTATGGGATTCTCATATAAAAACTACTATTTTGATTCCCAGAGGTTAAAATAAAATGGACTCACTCTTCCTGATATTTCAGTCCATTTTGTCTTTCTTTGTCCTAATGCAAAAAAATAGTTGAGCTAGCAGTCACTGAACGAGACAAGAGCAAATATACCCAAAAAGGTAACAATAGAAAGAAATTATGACATTTATAAAGTGATTGGTTTGGGCAGAAGGGAAGTAAGGAAGGGATATAGAGTGAGATTCATTTCACTTAAGCCTCACACAAAGCACCCATAAAGGAAGGAAGGAGTTGCAAAGACATGGTTTATTGACTGCTCGCCACTGAGACAGAATTTTCCTGTATAAATTCTTTCTTAGAAGGTTAATTAAAAAAGGGTTAGGGCCATGATCCGAAAACCCTGTATTCACTAGCATAATCCTTATTCACACAAGGGATTCCATTGATTTCAGTGGACAAGGGACAGCTCATGGGGCTTAAGGTTTGCAGAACTAAACCATGTGATTCTGAAGCATTAAAAAAGGGGGATACTTTTGGATAACAATACACACAGTCCAGGCAGAGCAGCACGGCTCAGCCTGAGCACGGGAGCAATATGGAGCTGTGCTATGGGCTAACTTTCATTATAGAGGACAGAACAAATGGATGGCAGTCATGTTAAAAATCTGCATGTATAACACACATTAGAGATAGTTTAGACTTGGTTTAGTACCCAGAGCATACATCAACATGCCAAAGTAACACCCCCTTGTCCAGAACTGCTTGTGTGTCTGTGCCAAGCTCAGGGCTAAAAGCCATGGGGCTCCAGAGGGCACCGCTGCACATTCCACACTGCAGAGGAACTTAAACTCAGCACAGATTTCCAGAGCACCAGGATCAGCAGCAAACACAGCTGGAGCCCTCTACAAATACACAAGACTCACGTTTAATAACCTGTTTATAGCCGACTCTCTCCCCCAACCTGCTTCTTTGCCTTGTTCTGCCTCCCTGTTCCTTTACAGATGCCAGCTGAAAAATGTACAAAATGTACAAAAACCGTTCAAGTCACCTTTATTCATCATGTGCGTGCTCCATAAAGTTATTCCATACATCATTAGTGGGAAGGACAGGAATATAAGAAAATACTTTGTGTATGTGTGAAATGTGGGATGACATTTAGCAAAATTAAAGGATTAACCAAAGCAGGAATGCTGTACCTTAAACACTGGCACTTCTATCAACATCCCAAGAATAGAATTTTGGAGGAATAAGAGTGATTCATTAAATGAAAACTATTTTTGAGAAGGCCAAGGCCTTATATAAAGTAAGCCCTTTACAAACATCAACCTAATCTATGCCACAACCAGAAAAACACTGTGATGCTTTCTCTTTTAGAAAATCCATACAGTTATAGGGACACAAAATCACTGGCAGTATTATCAAAATAGGAATGCACAGATAACTACATACAGAAGACTCCCAAACATAAGGTACTTATTTAGTAGAAACAAGAAACAGACACGCAATTCCCTTGCAGGATAACACAGGAATATCAGGGGCACAGACTACTTCCAAGACAAGCATCACTACAAAAACAAAACAGAACAAAAAAAAAAAACAAAAAAACAAACAAAAAAAAAAACCCAAAAAATATTGTAATATGGTTTTTGTTTTTCTTCAAACCTCCTCATATTTAAATGAAACAACAAAAAGAAAAAGAAAAGGATCAATCTGTGCTTCACAAAAGGTGCTGCAGGCCATAGCATAAGAAATCTTATCATACCTTTTGCAGCCTGCTCTGAGGAAGTCTTCAAACACAGAAGGGTGATCAATAAATCCTCATGAAAGTTAAGCCGAGAGCACTCAAAGCCTTCCCACCTCTGTAGCTGGCATCACACCCACCCCTTGGCAGCAGGACACTCCAACAAAACCAACCATTCACCACAGCAGCACCTACACAAACACCTCCCTACTTCTGATAAGCCAGCACTGAACCGTGAATATAAGGAGAAGCACAGGTGTTTATCCTTTCCTAACGACCTGAGCTTTAGGGCATCTGTGGTGAGTGACCTCCTGAATCAGAGGTTCCAGCTGTTTACTAGTTCTGGTGGAATTCACTCCCCCATAGTTTTGTCTATTGACTTCTTGAACCTATCAAGCTTTCAGCATCCACAGTATCTGTCAGCAATGAGTTCCACATTCTAATAAACCTTTGTGAAAAGTTTCTTTCTCCTGGGTTTCTTCTTTTTTGTTGGATTTTATTTTTGAGCTGCCTACTTGAAATGTTCACAAGGTGCCCCATACCATGAAAACAAGGAGCAAACTCGAAGAGCTACAGCAAGGCCAGAGAAGGGCAGGAAAGCAACTGCATAGGGAGCACCATGGCACTTCTGGGGCAAAGCAGCTGCCTCCTGGGGAAGGAGCTACTGGCAGGCACAGAATACAAGATTATAAAAACAGTGCAATGTGAAGAAGGCAACTTGTTTTTTCTCTTGAGATTAGGGTCAGATTAAGGAGGCAATGTTATTTTACATTCACAATTACTGGCAAGTATATTGTCTTCATATACCCACAACTGAGGAAAATGTGTGATTGACTACTTAGCTTTTATAGCTCAAACAATAATCAAAGGCTAAGCATATGCTTTATAATTTAAAAAAAATAAATGGGGGTGCAAAGATTTATTTATCCAAAGAGAAACTTTTGATGCAACAAGCATAGGTTTTAAGAACTTACGGAAAAGCTAGCAGGGGCATGGGAAAGCTTTTAATTCTAAACAAAATTAAGTATTTGTTGTCAAAAATCAGTATTTTTGGAGTGAGAAATAAGGTGCAAATTTTTATCAGTGAGAGTAGCTAATACCCAGGGTAACAATGTGTGTTTATTACAAGTTAAATGTTAAGTAGAAACAAACTTTTTTTCTAACAGACAGACCTTGGTCAAGTATTAGTATTGAAACAATATCAGGAATTAGAGCAGCGAAATTTTATGGATGGTGTTACAAAAGAGGCCAGAGCAGACAATAATCCTTTCTGGTCTTAAAATATACAATCACTTCTGTTTTCTGTGAATGTATTAAAGTAACCTCAGTTCCCAACATGTACATTCACCAATGACAAATCTCCAGTGGAAAAATGTTGAAAGCTGCACAGGTGTGAGAATAAAAAATGGCAAAATCTGTTTTCTAGGTGGGAACAGAAGGTGGATTCTGTTGGAGATTTATTTGATAGTTATGAATACCAGATACAAGACAGTGTCAGTTAAAGATGACTTCAGCAGATGAATGGCAGAGTGTGTGCACTGTGAAGGGATGTCAATTGAATGGCCTGGGATTTTGTTTAAAAATCTTAACATTAATAACTGGAAAACAATTAAAGAAGCGACTACAATCTGCAAATTCCAGGGTCGCCAGCTGGCCCAGAAGGTGGGATTGGAGCTACACGAAACACAGCTTTGGGGTGGTTCCCTGATGTTCACACAAGAAAGCTCAAGATAGACTTTTTTGTGTGTTTCTCTAGGAGCATGTGACTGTTTTGATGCAAAATAATTTTTTGTTTTATAATAGTTTTCATGTTGCCAGGATCTTAAACTATTTTTATTTAGAGTATCACCATTTCTGTAAGCAAAACGTTAGACTGCTAGAGCTGAGCTTCCTTAACATTTTGTCAGTAAATTTGAATGAATGGGCTGCAGAGACCAGGGGCTGCTGTCAGCAACCAGGAAAGGGCTCTGGCAGGGCTGTGAGGGTGACAGACATGGTACCAGACCTGTTATCCCTGCTGGAAAGAACGCTGATTTACACGTGTGTTCAGAGCCATCTGGATTCACTGCACACATGGGGTAGAGTTGAGTTTCACTGCACAGGTGGCCAGAAGTGATGCACACATAGGAACACTGACCCCAGGTTTTCAGCCAGAAGAGCCGAACAGAAGCCTGGTTTCCCCTTTAATGCTCTTCTCATTGAAACCAGTGTTAACTCAAGCAGTGCACATTCCATGTGCTAATCTTCTTCCTCAGCCTCTCTTTTCCTCCCTAAGTCAATGCTGGAAAGAAATAGTGTTTTTACTAAAAAAATGAAACACAAAATATAGAAAAATGGCCAGATGCTCAGCAGTCCTAGGATAGTAGAGTCAGCTTTTCAGAGTTCTTGCTGCATGGTGCTGTGGCTGTTACCTGTACTAATCTCTGTAGTGCTTCTTTCCAATGTGCTTAGCACTGGAATCCCAGAGCATCTTGAAATTATTGGAAAGCCTGGTTGATTTGACTTCCTTTCTGGGCCTATGACCAACTCCTAGCTCATGCCAAGCAAAAATGTGAGGGGAACCAGCCCTGTGTTGTGTGGTTCTCTTGATCACAGAGCAACCTGCAGTTTGGAAAAGACTCAGACATGGCCAGGGACCACTGCAGAGGATGGAGATGCTTTGTCCCAAAAGATTTACCAGACAGCCTTGACACCATGGGAAACTTCCTTCTGTAAAACGTTTGGAGGCACAAAGTTCTTCAGCTCTGACACTATGATTAATAGTGTTTTGTATGGAAATGCTGAACCCACACAGGCTGAGTGTAAAATGGGTAGTTCACAGTGTGGTTATTGTACTATTTCTGCACTTATAGTAAGGGAGCAGCATTCAGAAACCAGTGCATGGGTCATGGCCCTATTCGGAAAGTTAATTCTGAAGACTGCTGTTCTCAAAAGACAAATTAAGCTTATTAACCTTCCTTCTCTTCCTTCCTGCCTTTCCTTGTAATGTCAAAGGACAGGAGTTGGTTTCCACGTGTCTGATTTCCAAGTGAGCCCCTACCGAGGGCTTCACCACCCTGCACTTACTCCCTGTTCTGACTCCAGGGACGGGGTCACATGTGACATGCCAGCATCTCCTGCTTGTGCAATAGGAAATGCTGGAGATATCTCTGGTACCACTATGTGGGACCTGTTGAGAAATGGTGACTTTTCTAGTTGGTACTGCTGAAACATCTCACACCTCTTGCAATTCCTAACATGCAGCTTCAGCATCAACTTACTCTGAAATGGCTCCCATTAACCACTTGCCCCAGCTCCTGCCCTCGGTGTATTCCCCACCAGCTTCACAGCATTCCCATCGAGAGCAACTCTGTTTCAGGAGATGCACTCTGGGGACTGCTAAAGCCCCGATGCCTCTTATAGCTCCAGTAAAGAGCAGGAATAAATGTAAGGAAGGGAGAGAGGTGCATTGAGCATTCAGTCAGCTTCTGTTCTCTGCAGCTGCCTGTGGAGACACAGTGGGAGGAGGGAAGCTCAGCTCAGCTCCTCATCACACCCAGAAAACAGCCCAAAAGCACTCACCTGCTTAGACTGGTACAGCAAGGAAAACAGCATGAAAGCATTGAAATACAGAAAAAAAAAAAACCCAATTATCCAAATATTTTGAATCGGAACACTGATGGACTGAATCCCAGTTAGAGTTAACTTTCAGAAACGTTTCTCTTTCTGATGTAGGCATTTAATTGATTAACAACACCCTGTGGTGCTTGATGACAAGGTTCCTTTCCGAGCAGCAGTGGGATTGATGTGGTCACCTGTCCCTGCCCAGCTCCTGGCTACTGGCCTGGCTCAATGCTGCCAAAAGTGTGTCTTCACAGAAATATCCCAATCCTTCTTTGTCTGCTTCCAAAATATGTTCTGGAAAATGTTCTTACTAGAGGGAGTGTTTACAGAGGATCTATTAAAAGTGCCTGAGACAAGAAAGATAAACATTGCCAGTAACTCTGTGGGCTTTCAAACGTGCCCTACACCAGCAAACGGGAAGCACATATTGAGAACCTCCAGCAAAAAGGTGACTACAAACTTAACAGCAGGAGTTGGGGTAAAGCCACCCTCTGTCCCCCAAAGGCCTCTGAAATGGCTGCACTGGAATGGGGGGTTCTTTTGAGCTTCTCAGATGCTTAAACGATATGAATTAGAAACATGCTGTATTTCCTGGAATGTCTTGAAGTTTTGCCAACTTCTTAGCTCTCCTTCCGAGGAAACACCTCTGAAAGCAAAGCAAATTAATGCTGCTCAAAACCTCTGCATTTCTTGAAAGCCAATGGCTTTCCTGACAGTGCAGCCATGCCCTGGGCTGCAGGGATGCCCTGCAGTGCCATGGCTCCAGGGGTGCTCCCTAGATCCCAGGCAGATTCCTCCCTTCTCCAGCCCACACCTGAGACCCATGAGGTACTTTGTTGGTCCTGAGCTTGTTTTGTAAACTCAGCTACTCAGCTGTACCTTGGGCTTCCATGACAGACCTGCCAAAGGTGGCCATTCCCAGAGCCATGAAGCAGGCAGGGATGGTGGGGGGACAGGAAGTTTTTAGACCATCACAGAGTGGTTTGCATTGGAAGGGACCTTAAAGATCACCTAGTTCCAATCCCCTGCCATGGGCAGGGATGCCACCCCCCAGATCAGGTTGCTCCAAGCACCACTGCTCCTAGCCTTGAACACTTCCAGAGATGGAGTATCCAGTTTCCCTGGGCAACCTGTTCCAGTGCCTCACCACCCTCACAGGGAAGAATTTCTTCCCCATATCTAATCAAAACCTAGCCTCTTTCAGTTTAAAGCTATTCCTCCTTGTCCTATCACTCCATGCCCTCACCAAAAGTCCTTCTCCAGCTCTTTTGTAGCACCTTTAGGTACTGGAAGGTGCCACAAGGTCTCCCTGGAGCCTTCTCTTCTCCGGGCTGAACAACCCCAACTCTCTCAGCCGGTGTTCATAGGAGCAATGCTCCAGCTCAGCTGTGATGCCCTGTTGAGCACATGCTCTGGAAAGAAGATCTCCTCTGAATTCTACCTGAACTGTCAAGGGGGAAGAAGTGCGTCCATGTCTAGTGCTGGCACTGTGCAGGGGTCCCTCTGAGGAGAGCTGAAGGACAGTCCCACTGCCAATCCCCTCAGTGAGGCTGGTGGCACCCACAGGTCCCAGGGAGGTGACTTCCCTCAGCAGACCCTGGTAAACCTTGTCATGTCTTTCCACTGACAATTTAAAGCTCTTACATCCTTCACTTCTTATCTGAACAGAAGCGACATTTAATTCCAAGGCAAGCTACACACATTTATACCTATAGACTATGTCCTTAAATTTTCTTAATGCCAAAAGGGCTCCTATTTTTCTGATATTGTATCTTTGAGGTGTGTTTCTTGTCATGTCATATTGTGATGAATCACACAGTGCCATGCCAGTCACCATAGGGAAGCAGATATAAAATAAATGATGCTCCAAAAAGGAACAAAACATTTATAAAACTAAGCATTGGATGCTCCTTGTCTCAGCATTGCTAATACTGAGGTGCTGTTTTCCATCCAATACAGACAGGGCAGTCTGCAAGCATTACAACACAAGTCACCTCCACGGAGTGACTCGCAAGTTTCAAACAGATTTCTTCAAGTTGAGTTTTTGAGACCAGCACTTCAAAGCCATAAGGGAAAATATATTGTATTACATTATCAATATGTGTAGCAGGCTGGAAAAGCTTCTCCTTAGGGATCTGAAATCCATTATAGTAAATTTGTGCTTCATAATAAAAAATGTGTATTTCTAGAATAAATCAAAACCAGAAGCACTTTTCTCTTTAGAGCTGGTGAGATGAGTGAGGGTTTCAGGTGTCTGAATCCAATGGCTTGAGAGCTCGACCATAAATCACAGAGATAAGACAAAAAGCACCCTCCTGTCCTCCCATTCCTAATGTGTAATCAGCTGCTTGGGAAAGTTAAATGGCACCTTAAAAGACAAAGAATAAAGCACCGCTTATGTTCTTAATCTTAAAGATAATGTGAAAAGGCAGATACCCAATCTGCCTGTTGCTTTCAAAGGAATATCTATCTTTTCTTGGGCATATGTGAGCAGGCAGGACTTGACTGCTGGTCCTGTGTGACAGAGCTTGTGCATCTGGTCCTCCATTATTTCTGCAAGGTGCAGCTGCAGGAGGCACATGCAGACATAGCAAAGGAAATGCAGTCTTTCTCCCCCAAAGGAAACAAGACACCTGCCCTGGTACCGGGCAAAGCTTCACCATCAACCTCGACACCTTGTGTTTAAATTATGGATAAAAGTGGTTTCTTTGTTACATGTAGATGCTGAAACTTCGTCTGGAAGTAGTGTCCCACGCATTACTAAAGCAAAGTTGAATTCTGAAGGTACCAAGGCTCAACATTTTCAGAGTCTCCCAGTGGTGCTGCAGCATTTCTCTTGTTCTCTCCCTCACAGTTCTGCTCTCACTTGTCATCTCCCCCCTCTTTTGATCCTGTCTCTTCCTCTGCCTTTATCTTTCCTCTTTGTGCTTCTCCTCCTCTTTCCACCGCTATCTCAAATTATTTCTCCTGCTACATCTTCCTTCTGTCATCAGGGCGGTTCTTTCTTTCTCTAGAAACGCTTGATTCTCTAAGTGCACACAAGGCTCCCCGCTGTCTCAGGACAAGAGGGGCTCAAGGACAGCATGTTAGATTGCAGAGGAAGGCTACCACGAGTCGAACTCTGCTCCAGAAGCAGCAGAACAAAAAACAAAAAGTCTGATGAGTGGATAGCACATAGGTATGCCATGTTGGGTCCTTATCTACTCCTGAAGAGGCCTTTAAAGTGTTCTTACTTGCCTTGCCTGGGGTTTTGTGCTGTCACAGCTGTGGTAACCAGAAAAAAAAAAAAAAAAACAAAAAACAAACAAACAAACAAAAAACATGACAAAAAAACACCAAACCAAAAAAAAACCCCAAAAAACTACCAACAAAAACAGGCAGGCAAGAGGAAATATGGGAGTGATGATACTGCTGAGTCTTTCAGGTGATTCTTTTCTGGAGACAAACGTGACAGCCTAGAAAGTGGATGGGAGGTGACACCTACCAGCAGTGACCTGTCTCACAAGGGGGTTGTGGTGTGACTGCTGTTCCTTTCCTGGTGAACTGTGCAATTTCCCAATTTCCAACAAAAATGCCGACATTTTAATGTTTCCTTCTTAAGATAAGGAATAAAAATCTAAGCCATCTATCTACATTTTCTTCTGCATTTCCAGACAATATTAAGTTTCAAATTCTGAAATTGTTTATGTCCTTCAATCACCAGCCAGCTACTGATACCCTTCAGTGCCAGACAGAAGTGGCTGTGGGGGAATTTCTGCATTCTGCTGCAGTCCCAGAGCCCACTGTGCAGGTCAGAAATGAGTCTGTGCTGCTGGAAGCCAGTGCACATAGTTTTAAAATATTGTGTTAACATTTTTTCCATTGAAGAAGAAAAGATAATAAAGTATTCCTTTCAATCTGAATTCCCATATGGATGCAATATATGCATAATCAAAAAAAACCCCAAATTGCTTTAGCTGTATGAAGCAGGAAATATTTCAATTCTACTCAAATTTCCTCATTGGAAAAAAGAGGAAATGACAAAAAAAAAAAAAAAAAAAAAAAAAAAAAAAAAGGAAAAAAAGGAAACAAGAGAAATTGGGAATGTACTTTTCAATTACATAATCCTGATGGAAGGAAATTCTTGGCCACCTCTAATTCTAAGTTACTTTTCAAACTGAAACACTATTGGGCCAAAGTCTACAACCTTGAAATGAGTTCTCACACATGGAAAGGTGAATCAAAACTCTTCCTTTCCTTCTCCTCTCAATAAAATATAGTCTTTTAAGCACACTTTTTCTAGAAGCTGAAAAACAAAAAACACCTAAAAAACAAAGCAAAACATTTCACCCATCACTCCAATCATTAGAAAGAGAAAACTGCTCAATTTTGATGTTAATGTTGTTCAGTGAGCTACCACACATTATCCAACAAATCTCCTAAGTGTAGTAGAGAAACCATACAGCATGAGTTAAAAGAAAAAAACCTAGCACATAAGAAAAATCCTGTGATAATATAATAGCTCAGGATTACAGCACAGCACCTTGCTTCATCACCACCACAAAGGGCTTGTTGGCCTCAAGTGTTTTACTCCAAGGTAACTGATGGCTAAAGGACTCAAGCTATGTAATGGAGTTACAGACAGCACTGCAAGCAGATGCTATGCTTTGTTCCACCTAATGATGTTTTGTGCAGCCTGTCTTAATTAGAATGGAGAGCTTTCTTCGGCAGTGCTACTCACCTGAATGAGCTATAACAATGCACAAGACAGGCAGAGATGAGGATTAGTACATCTGCCTTTGTGTAAAAAGAGAAAGAGAACAGAGATTTGACCTCATCTGAAATTTACAGAATTTTCCTTAAGATTTCTATCCAAGTCACCCATCTTGACTTGGCCAACTTAAAGACTCCACTTTTCTTTTTTTTTTTTCCAATGAGGACAGAGCAGTAGCTTAGTTCTCTCAGCTAAGTAACATACTAAATTTCCAGCTTCTTGACCATGACAATATTTTACCTTACACTAATCGGCCAGTGTTAGCAAAATTGTTGGGAGTGAAGAGGGGGAGATGAGGATTAAGACAAGGTCATCTTTCTTCCCATCATGGATAAAAAAGCCGTACACTTTTCCACTTGTTTTTCTCACTGTCACTTCCAGACATCTCAGGTCCTGTCTGCAAAACCAAAAAATGTGCAGCAAATCAAGGGAGTGTCAACACTGGGACTGATTCTCACGTAGACAGAAGTCCCTTTTCATCACCTTTTCTGCACTGCAAAAACATTTTATGCTAGCCTTTCTGTGAATCAGCGTCAGGACTGTGGTGCTTAATTGATTAAGATGCTGGGGGGTCTGAAAGGAAAATGGTTATACTATAAAAAAGCACAGCTCCTTCAAGGTGTTAAAATCTAATGAGATTTTCCACTTGTTAGTGCACAACTAGCTCAGGGCATCTTTTGTAAAGTCCTCCCCCAGCTGAGGAGCTGGAGAAGAAAAACACTTAAAGCTGCTTAGTTATTGTTTCTTGCTTTGAAGGACAAGCCCCATTATTAGATTTTTCTGATGCTCTGTATGGCTATAGGATGTGTTTTTTTCTAATTTAGAAGTTCTGAAGTAGCTGGTTGGATTCTGACCAGGTTATTGTAAACAATTACACTACCACTGACAATTCCTTACTCAGTACATGCTTACCTTGTGTCCAGCAGTCACATCAGATTCTTGTGTTCCTCCAATTTTATTAAAGAAATTAATCTTCTTAAAAGCACCCCCCCCCACCCCAGCAAACTCTTCCTCTCATCCCCTCTCAAACAAGGTCTTGTTTACAAAGTAGAACAGGAGCTTCAGCCCTGGGTTTTCATGCCACCACTGGTAACAGAAGAAAAACCATAAAACGAGAAAGGAAATGTGCTTAAAATGGAGACAAAATAAGTAGGGATGGGGGAAATGAACTGGCAGACTATAGAAGAATAAATTGTGGCAATAATGACCAGAAGGTAAAAATCTGTTCCCTCCAGTATTCTTCATTTAAAAATTTCCCTCTCCTGATTAAAACTCTGTAAATAGTAATTATTATCACAAAGATATTCATAAACAGATGTTTTAAAATATGCAAATTAGTCCACAATTCAGAAAATATGCAGTTTGTGTGCCACAGGGAATTTAATCTTTGAAAACAGAAAAATGCATCAGACCCCATTTCCAGCAGAACACTGTAACTCAGGACTGGAAGCAGCACTTTTTTTTCCTCTACTTTTTAAATATGTTAATGGAGTGAAAAACCTATTATTTACTGAAAACTACTGCTTTTGTATTGCATTTGTATTCATAAAAACACTACAGAGTATATCTAATTCCAAGCTGCTTTACTAGTTTAGCATAAAACTCAAGCCTACTTATATGAACAAAAGTAAAAATAATTCCTGTTAACATATGTAAGTATCTACAAATAATTCAAAAGGTACATATTATTTTTCTCATCTTTTCCTGGAAAGGGAACATTCATTCAAATCAGATGCATTTCTGATAAGTAAGAGCAGCTTTCCTGATTGTCATTTGTTTGTGAAACACAACATGTGTTATTGTTTCTGTGAGGGTAATTGGCTATGGAGTCTCTTCCACTTCATATCATGATACCACTAGAAATGATGAAATACTATAGATTCTAAAATGAGTATGGTCACTTAATTTTAAAACAAAGCAATTACTGTTCTATTACCAGGTATTCTGAATCAATATATTGTCTTGCAACTTGCACTCACATCCAGAATAAATCTATAATATTACGAGTAGCCAGAAGTGAACAGCAACAGAGCAGAACAGATATTCGACAGGAGTCTTTGGATATGGTTTGTACAGGTTATACACTCAGATTGGCCAGCAGTGAAAATAGAGTTCAGTTATTGGCCTTCCAGGTGTCTCAAAATACCCAACTTGCCCAGGGATATACAGAATTGATGGAGCTTCTGGAAGCAGTAAATTATAATTCTTACCTTATTTTCAACAGCTAGAGTTGGTCCCTTTGACATCAAAGGAACTAATAAAGCACAAAGAGTGCATTGGATTTGACCCAAGAGACACACATGTACTTTTATATACGAGATAAAATTTTATTGGTGATGGTAAGCCTCATGGCTGTCTTACTGATCTAGATTTTTCTGCCTGTCTCTTTCTTTTCAACAATTCTTTGAATAAACACTATATGGTTCTCATTTCTTCCTGACTGGAAAAACAATCTGCTTTTCAAAAGGAAAAAACAACAAACTCACAGTGGTTTAGTAATAAGAAAAAAATATTTAACATAAATAACTGGTAAGCAAAAAAGTGATCACTGCTACAACTGCCAAAACCAGAAAAGTAGATGAGAGCTGCTTTTTTCACACTGAGAGAAATTTTCACAATGCTATATTTGCTCCTTTAATTGAAGCTTTATACACTAGCATTTATACAGCTGAATTTTTATAATGCTTAATATTAATAAAGGATTACACAACTCAAGGCCCCAGATTATAATAATTACAAAATTAAACCTCCTCAAGCTCTCTGAACAGCAGGTAACTGCCATCTCCTCTGTGGAAGCCAAAGGAGGGGACACCAGGATGTGTAGAGATGCTTCTCTTTATTCAAAATGACACAGAGTAGGCTTAGATTAGATATTACAAAAAAATTCTTCCCTGTGAGGGTGCTGAGGCACTGGCACAGGTTTCCCAGAAAGCTATGGCTGCCCCATGCCTGGAAGTGTGCAAGGCCAGGTTGGACAGGGCTCTGAGCAACCTGGGATAGTGGAAAGTGTCCTTGCCCATGGCAGGGGGTGGAACAGAATGAGATTTAAAGCCCCTTCGAACCCAAATCATTTTGCAATATGATTCTAGGACAAAAAGAAATTTCCTCAAGTTGCACCAGGAAGGTTTAGATTGGATATTGGGAAAAGTTTCTTCACTGAAAGGGCTCTCAAGCATTGAACAGGCTGCGCAGGGCAGTGGTGCAGCCACCCTCCTCAGAGGGATTTAGCAGATGTGTAGATGCAGCTGGGTTAACAGTTGGACTCTATGATCTTAGAAGCCTTTTCCAACAGAAATAATTCTATGATTTCCCACACACACTCCCAGCCCATGAGTAACACAGCAAAGGGTACCCCTTAAACCTGTACAGGGCTAGCCCAGTAAACAAGTTGCACCACACACTCCTCTAGGGACTCACCCTATGTGGTATTTCAAGGTATTTTTAATTATTAATGCAACATAACTATAGTGAACCAGGGCCTGTATTTCTTCATACAGAACAATGCTCCACTTCCCACCTTACACTGAAATTTCTCCTTGTCTGTCATAAGACTGAGGATTAAACAGATGATCTCAAGAGTGACTCTGTGACAGTGGGAGACACGGAGAGCAGTCCCAGTGAGCACAGGACTAAATCACCCTGCCAAAGCACAAAATTATAGCATCTAATATGAATACGCTAATACTACGGTGAATTGGGTCTGAATTTGGTTGCCCTGCTCCTCCTGCAAGTAGACAGTGAGTCCCAGCAAGGCAAAAGTCTGGATCTTACAAGGAACAGCTTGCCTGAGCTTACCTCCACAATTTCCCTTCAGCTGGAAAAGATCCCCTCTCACTCTGAGGAGGGAATTTATCCAAAAAGCAAAGCACAATCTGAATTTATTCATGATCATCTCATCAACAGGCACACATACCAACACACCCATATTCCAAGTGCTCCTCTGCCATCTCTCTCCATCCCTGATGAGGATTTACTTTCCTTCCACACTGATCTTACCCATCCCCAGACAAGCCACTTCTGCGGTGTGAGGAGCCAATTCGTTTGTCCCAACCCTGGCCGTCAGAGGCCTGTGGGGCAGGGGTTGCACATGTGCCACGTGCAGGAGGCACCGAGGAGAAGCTGGAGGAAAGCCTTGGCTCTGGAGAGACTTTGCCTGGTAACCAGTTCATGTCTCCCATGGGACAGGCCGTCAGCAGGGGACACCAAGGCCACGGCGCCCCAGAGACACTCTGCAATCGATGGCACCAGGGCTCTCGCCATGCACTGCACTGGGACATTGGACTGGGCCAATGGTCTCCTGTGAGCAGGAGAACTTTGGGAGGAGCCAGGGGCATGAAAAATAACTGCATCACAAGTCTTGGGGGCTTTTTCAATTTGCTTTTTGAGTGTGGACTTCTGGCTTGGGGCTGTGCTTTTGCTTCTGAGGTTTGGTGATTCGAGGGGCTTTTTGAGACTTGCTTTTCGAAACTTGCTATTGAGTCGGGGCTTTCTGAGTCTTACGCTTTTCGTCCTGGCCCCAGCCTACTCTTAGGCTCTCCTGCCCTCGCTGGCTCTTGCTCGCCCTCGCGTCTGCCCGTGTCCCTGTGTCCCTGACCAACGCCGTGCCTGCTTCGTCCCTGCATCCCTGCCCGAGCCACCTGCGCCCAGCCGTGCCCTGGCCCTGGTGGCCTGCTCACCACCGTGATCCTCCCGCGACCCCGTCCAGGCTGCTGGGCCTCCTGCCCGATTGCCCCTCACCTGCTGTCCGGCCGCCCCTGGCCGTGTCCCCCGGCCGGCAGCGAGCACAGCCCCGCCTCGGGCACATGGAGGGCGCCCCGCGGCCTCCCCGGTAACGCCCTCTGCTCCCCTCTGTCTCCTCTCTCCGTCTCTCCCGCTCTTCCTCCCATTTTTCTTCGTCTTGCTCTGTCTTTTCTAGCCCTCTGTAGTCGGCTGCCTCCTTATTTTGTTTTTTTTTCGTTACCAATAAACGGTTCTCAGATGCAGTGTTTGTTTCGTTTGACTTCATTTCGTTCCTGACCATCTATTTTTAAAACATTTCCCCACAGTAGAACATGACGTGGGGTTAACATGTGGAAAGGGTTTGCCACTAGCACAGGGAAAGTTGGCTTTCCTCCTCTAAACCAAGCTCCTGCAAACAGGCAGCAGCCTTTTCTACATATGTTTATACCTCACATTTAAATCCATTATTGCATGTCATTTACCAATGCTGTGTAAAACCAATAACCAGCACCTTGAAGATGAAACAAGGACAAAGACACAGCTTATGGTGATTCCTCCAGCACCCAGCTCCTTGAAAAGAAACTTTTCACACTGTATTAGTTTAATCCTGAAGTTTGTCACTGCAGCTGCTGGAAGAGTGACTTTCCAAACAGTTTCCATAGCACTGTTCTAGACAGCATCTTGAAACAAGATTATAGTGGGCACCCAAGTTGTCAGTAGTACTAAATCAGTCTGTTGGTGTTTTAAATGTGTGACATCGTGCTCAGGTCCATCTCTCTTTCCAGAATACCTGATCAAGGGGAATAAAGCAATTCTATCTCATCTGAATTTTATGAGGACATTGGAAAACTCTGGGCCACTAAGAAAAAATGACAACTTCAGGATGGTAGCCTCATGTTGATGCAGTCACAGATTAACTCACCTCCTGAATATAGTAGGAAGTAAAAAATTGAGCTAAAAAACTGCATTTCTAGGAAGATTCAAATGCTAGTGCATGAATATCAGCAGTGCTTGTGTCCACAGGGATTTTATAGAGTGGTTTTGAAACAATCTGTGCATCAGAAAATACCACATTTTCCAATGAGCACAGGAAGTCTGAAAAGCTTTTTGTGCAAAAAGCAAGGTTAAAGCTCATTAGAGCTCACATCAGGCATTTGATGGGCTTTACAAGCTGCCTTACTGTCTTAAAGTGAAAAATAACTGGTAGGAATTGGTTTATATTTTTAAATGTCCTGGATTATCCTTCTCTAGCAAGGAAGCAAAATTGCCCCATGCCAGACACTTATTCCCCTGATAATTCTTTTCCAGTTGTTTTAAAATTGTGAGTTTTGACAAGGGTTGTAACGATTGCCATTAAACCCTGCTCAAGAGCTGCAATAGAGCATAGGGAAGAAAGTAAAAATAGTGAGGATCTGGGCCATATTTGCCTCCACTTTACAGAGCAGAAGAAGGAATAAGTGGCAGGAACATTCAGGCCTTTTCCATCTCAAGATCAGAGCTTACACTGTGACCAGGGGGACCTGCATTTTTGAGTGCCCTTGGTCACTGGGACCAAAGCTCACAAGGAAAGATCCCTGTTTACAGCTTTCTTTGGAAACAGGAACAAACCAGGGGCTCCTCCAGACTACTCCTTTGATTATAGAGAAATCATAGGTTTGTTCCCAAATTAAGTGATTTGCAAATAGTAAAATATTATCTTGCAGAGAGTAAAATATTTTGAGATTAAGTCTGTGATCTATAATTCCCAATGTACACAGGCCCAGATTAAATTTTCCTTTTTAATTCCAAGAGTTGTCAGCAAAACTACAATACAAGAAAATATGTTGATAGAAAAAAGAAGAAAACAAAAAATTGTTGGAAAAGAAAAACCAAAACATTAATAAAACATTTCCAGTATCTCTTTGTAATTTTTAGTACTTTTATCTGATTTAGCACATCACTGAAAATCCTAAAATCCTTGAATTTTAATTTGGAAGTTTGACTGAAATTTTTTTCTGTATTCATCAGTGTCACTACACAAACTGTATTTGTGTACTTTGTTAAATCCATGTAAAACTTTAAATTTGTTTCAAGGGAACTCTGGATATGGTCTAAATAATTGAGCAAGAGAATCTTGTTAAATATTTAGAAAACCTATATTGGCATTTTTATATTTTACAGTACCGCCCTATTAAAATTTATGGTAAGGAAGATTCTATTAAGCTTCTGAGACATTAAGTACTAAATAATCCCTGAAGAGAAGAAAGGAGGAAATGTAAGTATTTCCTTGTTATTGACTGTTCTCAGAGTTTTTGAGCAAACAACACTACAATCCAATCTGCATTTAAAACAGTTGACACTACGGTTGGGTGCAATGAAAATAATTTTATCTAAAAACTTACTCATCTACCAAGACCTCCTGTGTCTGCAAATACAAGGAATCTGCACATATACAGTGGCAAGAGTTATTCCATCTAAGTGTTCCATCTTGGACTCATCCACTGCAGCTTCAGGCGGAGCTTTACCTGAAGTCCTGTGCTGCATGGGTATGAGGGGAGGAAAAAATAAAGGATAACTGAAAGCCCTTAGTCCCATGTCACAGAAGTAGTGGTAAAGAAAGAGGAAATACCTGAAGACACTCATGGTATGGAACAGATCTCACATTTACACAACAAAGAGCAGCCATGGATGATTTAAATGGCTTTTTCATCATGTCATTAATATTTTGAGACTCAGAATTGAGAAGCCAAACAGGACTTCATCAGCAAGTCAGCCTGAGGTCTTCACAGCTTGACTACAAAAAAATGGGGGAATAATCAGCAGACTCCTTGATTGACAGTGTTTGAACCAAGAAATCTCTCATGGTAATGGCATGAACTTCTGCCCAGCTACTGCTGCGTGCAAACCATATACACATAAATAAATCTGTACATGCATACACACACTGAGAAAAGCGAGGTATTCTCCTACAGGACCCTCTGTCCTCTTAATAGCTTGAAACCTGCAACTAAGAACAGAAATTTAGTTGCTTTTACAAATTAATTATAATAAAAGAACATGCGATTAGGAAAAGAAGAGCATGTTGTACCACACTACAGGAAATCAAATGTTGCACAAACCATGTTCTTGGTCAGAAGAGAGAGAAAAAAAAGGCACTTCTGGCCTGTGCAGATTAACTGTGTCAGCACAGCACATACTCATCTTCAGTTTTCTGGATTGATCTTGATTTTAGAGACAGAATCTGTCAGACTTCTAATACAAAGCTACTCATGGCAAGAGCAAGGTGAATGATCACCACCTGTATAAATCTGCCCTCAAAAGCAGTCAAAGCCTTGGAATTCTGAAATTATTTTTTAAATGGCCTCCTTGACAGTTTTCTCTTTGACTACCAAGAGCACTGATGCATTTTCTTAGTTACTTCTCTGATTTGTTTGCCAAAAAATGCTGCAGCAGAGATGCTGCTTCAGGATGACAAGAATCTCAAGATGCCTAGAAAATGTGTTTTGCAACATGGACTAGTGAGACCGAATAAGAGGTTGTGTCAAACGGTATTAAACAGGTTTGAGAAGGTCACTCCTTGACTTTAGGTTTTTGACATTGTCTCAAATTGCTCAGTTCTTTCCTCATTTGCACTCTGCTGTCATTAGAACACTATGAAAAGTGTCTGTCTTTGTAACCACAGCTATTTTATTTCATTATTTTGTATTCTGCAGCTATTCCACACAAGCTGTTGGGACCACAATTCCTATATAGCATCCAGCTAAATTCCAGACATCACAACGTTATTTATAATTTTATATAACAGTCAATTCAGTGACAAAGTGAGAAGGGATGACTTAGATTCACTGACTTTTACTGACCAGATTGTACATTCCATATCTGTATTTGGTGAATCCTGACTTCTAGTTCCCCCGTGAACTTGCCTGAAGTTTGCTAAATTAAATGCAAAATTAGGAAAAAAAATCTAGTCACAAGTTTTCAATAATTTATAACACATAAACTGTCATTATCCATAAATCACACAACAGCCTTTAGGTTCTCAAATTAGAGCCTGTGCAAGCACTTTCAACACAACAGGGATACTAATTTCACAATGACACATCTGTGTTCCTTAATGTTCTCTCTGATGCACTCAGAATGTTCTTCCTAGAAACATGCAGGAGAAGAAAATAACTAAATATCAAGTGTAACATGACGTGCAAAACAGGAGGAAAAGTAGTCTTACTACATGGCCAGAAAAACTTGTATTTTTTTTTCATTATTTCAAGGTATCAGTTATCTGAAAATGTATGAACTACATTCATTCTACTACTAATGCAATCATTAGTCTTTCACTTAAAAATTAAAACTTCCACCAGAGTGATTAAAAATGTTTTTATAGGAGCTTTGGAAGGCTGGGGGGGCCTTATGGTCACTTGTGCTCATGACTGACAGATACTTCTAAGAAAATGCAATTAAATCTGAATACAACTGTATTAATACTTCTACATAAACACAGAGGCTTTATACACCCTTTGCTTCTTCAATAAAAGTGGCAAGTTGATAATGGCCATAAGAAACAGCATTTATTGTATGCAACTTGCCTCCAAAGCTCTAAGCACAGAGATTTTCTCTTCCATACTGTTTAAATATAGATGAGTGGTTTTTCAAAAGTGGTAGAATTGTTCAGTTCTTTGTTATTGATAAAATACTCACAAAGGTCGCAGATGCAGCACTTTATAGATGATAAATATTCCCAACAGGAAAATCCACTGAAAAAAGCTACTCTGACCTTTTATCCATTGCAAAATGACTTCCCAGGCAGTAACAGCCCCATTTCGTTTGGTTGGTTTTTTTGTTTCTTCTCCCATGAACTTCAAAGACATATTTTATTAGCCATTCCAGGGAAAAAAATAAAACAGCTCAGCAACATTGCCAGTAAAATTCAGGAAGATATTACAAATAATTCGTGCTGCAGAAAAGAAAGCAAAGCACTGTATATGGAGAGAATCTGTGAAATCAGGATGTCCTTCACAAAATTATTGCTTCATTATTTGTACCCCTAATCTTCTTACATCCTTTGGTGTGTAGTCAAGACACACCTAACCAAACTATTTCTCTATATTTACATTAATACATTTATCACGTCATATGCCTACATCCCAACAATACATGTGCAGCTACATATTATTTGCACAAAAAACAGAAGAAATGTAATATTAAAACAAAATCTTATTACTTATAAGCCAAACTCAGAACTTGTAAGACTTTTAAAGCATATTTTCGCTGGCTTGAACGTGACAGTGGATGAAGGCATTGCACACAAGTGCTGACAGTGCTGGTTTGTTGTACCACACCATCAGGAGTGCTACACGCACAGTATATTTTACAATAAAAACTTGGAGGTACTCAGGAGCACCTTAAAATGTTAATGATGCCATCTTTTGTGCTAGACAAGTAAGCTTAAATCCAACCCCCCGTGCTCTAAGACAAGAAAAATATTGTTAGCGCTAGTCAAGAAACCCACAAAATTAGGTAAAATAGTTTTCCCTTAGGAAGCAAGCCTGCAGCACTATGATCCAGAATTTGAGGACATTCCAAGTATGAAAGCTGCAAATATGTCATTGCAAAATACCACATCCAAATCCCAGGAAGGGCTATAGCTGTGCGAGAACAGAAGCCCAGAGCAGATGATTTCACTCTGACCTGCAGTGGGCACAAGCACAGCTCACAGCACACACTCCTGGGTGCAGAGAGTTGGTTTGGAAGGAACAGTTCTGAATCAGCTCACATGGTCCTTTCCCATTGACAGGACAATCTTCTGTCAAGTGGTTGCTAATTACTATCAGGAGTCAAGGGGCAGGCTTAGGTTTGCCATGAGAGGGTAATTTTTGTTAGGCAAAGCCCAAAGTCTTCCTCACACACCAAGAGAGCAAAGTGTGGATGCAGTTCAGTTTCCAGCACTTCCTGGCACAGAATGACAGCTCAGCTCCAGTTTCTCCCTTTGCTTCCTGCACAGCATGGGGTGGGGGTGGATAGAGTGTTTCATACCAGTTTGGGCCCTGAGAGAGACTGTGGCATCACAGCTCATAAACACCAAGTCGAACAGCAGTTTCCCCAGAGGCGTTAGAGCCTGAGACAGGCTTTGGATGCAGCGATTTTTGCTTACTACATTGCAATGGAAACAACTTTTAATACATATCCTTTGGGTCCTATATTCTTGTGAAAGCTTTATCTCTTTAACAGAATTAAGTGCTCAGTCTTACCAAGCAATCATGTACAAATTAAGAAGACCTAATAATCGTTATTTTTGACTGACTGGCAGGGGTGATATGGCTGATCTTCATTATTAGCTACAGCTTACGTAGGCCTTCACCAGAAATACTGGTTCCACACAGTCTGTTGTGATACATATACATTTTTAAATGAACTTAGGATCTCATACCAATTCTTGCTCACACATGCCAGTCAAATCACCTGCATGTCTTTGCTGACTGGAAGTGGCCTATGCACTTGAGCAAAGGCTACATACATGAATGACAGAATACAGATCCAGACTTCCTTTTTCATGTTTTATTTACACAGACTTGTGATTATTTGATGTTAAATGTATTGTTAACACATTTCTTTATAGCTATTCCATTTATAATTTATTTGTATAAAGGATGTCATAGCATCCTCTTATTACAAGAAGAGCTTCTGGGTTTCTGGGATTGCTGTCAGTGAAATCTAGGGATTATTTGAGTTATCCATGAGTGAATTCCCTCCTTGTCAGTGAGCAGATTCACGTTTATGCATTCTTCAAACCTCACTTTTAATTCTCCACTTGAAGAGCACCAGTGCAAGACATCCACATTAAAAAAAAAAAAAACAAACCCCAAAAAAAAAACAAACAAACAAAAAAACCCAACAAAACCCCCACAACCCCCCCCCCAAAAAAAGGAAGAGACTGAAAAAACTGAACTTTAGCGAAATCTAAGCCTCTGGACCCACTGGATTGAGAAACAGAAATAAGCAAACCAGCTGGCTATGGCAGAAAAGTTCCTTTAATCTGTAATCTGATCTCACCCCAAGCAGCTATAAGATGATTTTTCTAGTGAGAGTGTGGGGTAATATATATTGACATAACCCTATAAAAAAGCTGAGTCCATCAGAGGCCTTAAATACCGGGATATTGATACAATGCATTTGTTAATGAGAACAGGGCTTCCACACAGCTTGAGAAGGAGCTGCTGGAGAGTGCCCCAGTCCCCAAACACCTTGGCAGTGTGCAAAGCAGAGCTGTGCAGTGCCTGGCTTGCAGCACTAACACTGGCAGAGCAAGTCTGCCGTCCACCCAAACCATGCCCTGTGCCAAGGCTGGGAGCACAGAAGCTCTGGGCAGGTTTCTGCCAGGCTCTGACACATCACTGCAAACTGGACGTGCTCAGCTCTCTTGCTGCACTAACACCTCTGGCCTCTTGAGGTTATCCAAGGGAAGCAATCACCCTCTCATTTCTAAAATCTTCTAGAGAGAAAATGGTCAAAACAACAAGCAACAGGTTTGGATCCTAGAAATCCAGACCTATCATGGAGCAGCTTACTTGGCATACACATGAGAGCATCCTGCCTTACTTATGGTCTGAGAGCAAGGTACTGAAACACCAATTTTGTACCTCTTCATGTGTATTCCTTGTGATAGAACACATTTTCATAGAAGCCCAAAACCTTGCCAAAATTCAGCGCAGAGCTACGCTTCCTGTTGTTGGGCATAGAATGTGGGGAAGATCATGGCAGCAGCAGGGACAGAGCATCGGGGTCTGCAGGCACACCACTGCCTCAGAGGGAGCAGGGGCAGGGAAATTTGAGAAGAGATGTCCAGGACAGCAGAGAACAATGCTGATATTGCTCTTTTTAAGTTCTTGTCAGATCTGTTGAGCAATAAGTCAATATTTAACGTTTCCCTCACCTTCAGAGTCCCTGTAGCAACCAGTGCCCATACTGCTCCTTCAGACACAGGCAGAAAGGCTATGGAACAGCCAAATCCACATAAATCCATATTTGTTGATAGTTTCAATAATAGGTTATGGCCACAAATAAAGCATGGCAAGTTGTCAAGAAAACTTGGAGTTTGCACAGCTGCATTTTTACCTGATTCACTTCTCTGCATATCAGATTTTTGGATCAAGCCTCACAATGTTTGACAGCGCTGTCCACATGGCCCTCTGAGCACTTGCCTGCACCCACCACTGAAATAATAAAAAGAAAAGCCACCACTTTTTGCAAAGAACCAAGATTAGTAAACTTGCAGAAAGATTATTGTGAGCTGAAGGCACTTGAACTGAAAAGATAAGGGAGGAGAATGTGCTTGTGCTACACTGCAAATTATTCGCAGGCTCATTGTTAGCATTACCTGCAGAAGAAGATCTAATGCCAACAGCAACTGCTCTGAATGCAAATACTCTTTGTCCTCTCACCACTACCAAGGAGCCAGACATTTGAAACCCTTAGCCAGGGAAGCAGTCACAGTAGGTGCAATCAGAAGTTATAATTGGAAGCCACAGTACAGTAGTCTTAGATGAGGGATCAGTGCTTTCAAAAACGGGCAAGGAGAGGAGATACATCAGTCTCTGTACACTTTATTGAGGGATGATTCAAAGTGCAGTGTTGGTGGTTTCACATAAATGCAACACGTTTGTATAATCCTTATCAAATGTTCACTCACTAGATCAGTATAAAGCACAGCTTATTAAAATGGGTAAGAGGGGTTTATGTGATTCCCATTGTGAAGAAAAAGAAAGTATTTAAAATACAGAGATTCTTTAATCTGTTGCTCAGAAGGCACCATGCACGTTGCCAATGGAACAATGTGTGTGCATCCAACTTTTAATCACACAGGTCCTGACAAAGAGAATAGTGGAATGATTCTTTCCAGCACATAGGATAAGCTGTTAACAATATAATCCTGATTGCATGTCAAACTCTGATGATTTTGGCTTGGTTACTGAATAAGTATTTAACTACACTTTGCAAGTTATAACAACAAGGATGAGATTTCAGAATCTAAACCCTCATTTTAAAGTTTTATATATTTTTGGGGGGCATAAATAGTGTTTTCTAACAAAATTTTATATGATTTGTGAGATTTATCAAGCAAATCAAACCAAAATTGAGCACTCACAAGTAAAGACCATATTTTTCAGCAAAACCATATCCCAGATAAAGACATCTCTGATAAAAGAAAAAATATTCATCAAGACCTAAACTAAGTTTTTAAAAAAAAATGAGATCACAGTTGATACTGTTGGCTTCATTTAGTGAAAGAGAGTATTATAACTTTAAAAACTGTCAAAGGTTACATTTCTTCAGCTGTACTATTTTTAAAGATATATTTAGAAAAAAGCTAAAAGAAAGGGGAAGGGACATATGTCTTATTGGAAAATGTTGAGGAACGTGTGTCACCAGACTTCTCAACAAATTAGGCAGAGATGACATCTTGAGACAGTCACATAGGACTTGAGACAGTACCTATAGGACTAAAAACTGCACTTCAAGGAGCTCAGAAGTTGAACAGATTCCCACATTAGACTTTATCCAGGCTTTGTTTCAATAAAAGTTCTTCTTAATTTTCTCACAGGTTGACTGAGGCTATGAGCTGACAGACACTTGAGAAATATCCAAAAGGAGGATGTAACAAAAAACCTCAAAGTTTATTTATTTCTGCAAAAGAAATCACAGCTTAAACAAAATTCCTTAACATTTGTAGCTTAGACAACTGTGACATCCTAATCATGCACCAATGACAAGCATATTTCTCAAATCCTATCTACTGAGTAAGAACATTTCCTGTACTGCTGTGGTGAGTTAACGTTCTGTATGAATTCACTGACCTATAGTTAAAATGCTTAGCAGTCAAGTATATAATTGAACCTTCTTTACAATATACAGTTAAATTCAGAGAAGAAAAGGTTGGAGAATATTACGACTCTCATGTTTTTTTTCAGTGATAAGTTCTGGTCTAACTTAGAAGAAACCTTGCCCAGAAGTTTGTATTTTCCAAATCATACTTGGGGGGAGTGGTTTTACTAAAATTACATGTGCAGTCAGAAAGGAGCTGATGACACCACAGTAAAGAAAATATAAGAATATGAGGATGTTTCTGCATAATGGGAGTGTTACGACTTGTAGATGTTTGTGCTTTCACATTGGTTCTGAAAATAAGTTGATGTCTTCAGCAGTTATACTTGCACTTAAATACCCCTTGATCACTCAGAATTTGTCTTGTAACTGGGAGCAAATTAGAAGAGAGTGCTTTCCATTTACATCATTCAGATAGGAATTTTAAAAAAATACTGTAAAAATGAATCCTAAGAAAATTATACCTTCCTTAAAATGAGGTCATAGCAACATATTGTCATCAGATGGATTCAATTTTGTACTAAACCTAGGAAAACAGAAGAGCTCAGCACAAGAAGTTAATCCTTTTCAAGAGCCATTGTTGTTGATAGAAGTGTACATGCTGTTGGCAGAACCCTCTCAGTAGTGCTCTGCTTGAGCCCAAGAGCAGAACAAACACGAGCAAGTCATTGGTGCAATCAGCTGCTCCACCTGCAACCATCAGTTTATGCAAACAGATAAGGAAACTTGGTTAACAGCTAGAAAGTTCCATCAGAAATATTAATACCTCGAGTAAAGTGACTGGCAGGGCTGACTCTTTTGACCAGAGGGATGTACAGTGGTCCTGATGTACTTCTGACCCTTCAGCATTGTAGGAATGAGGTAACATATGTCCAAATATAAGTTCAAATGTTACTCATTGTCTTTTTAAACACACTGCAACTTGAACTTTAATGCTAAAGAAACAGCAATTAAAGGTAATTAAGTACATATTAGCTCTTCCATCAAGAAAAAGGAGAGTACACTGCCATGGATCAAAACACCACAGGTTGGAGAACCAAGTGGAACAACTATTTTCATGGTCTCTACAGTAATTCACCACCTATGCCTCTGGAAGCTATGGCTTTTTTTTTTTCTTTTTTGTACACTGCTCAGCAGAAGTCAGCAGTTTAATTTTTGCCCTGTTTCTTCCATGAAAAGAGCCAATAAGAGTAATGCTGAGCTAGCCAAGCCTGTCATCACTTACATCAATTCTGCCTTTTTGTTAATCTTTGAAGAGTTAATTCTTCAGGTGAAACAGCAAACAGTATTTTTTACTTATATTGATAAAATAAATTATCATAGGGCTATTTTATTCTTAAATATTGATTTTAGAAAGGGAATGCATGAGTTCCTTGATAAACAGACTAGAACATCAATCATGTAATTTACTCTGACATTGAGTGAGATACGATGTCAAAAATGGGAGTTTCTGAAGGTGGCAACTTGTTGATTAAGGCCAATAATACAGCACAGTCTGTGCACACAGCAGTGGACAGCCTACCCCAAATCACTGCTGTTTTCATTGTGAGCCAAACGTGATGGCCAGTGACCAAAACAGTGTGTGAGGTCGTGAGCTGGATTATGTTAGTGAACCAACATTATTATTTAATGTTAAAAAAAGCCATGGTAGGATTTCTAACTCCTCACTACTTTAAGTGGAAAACACATGGTAAATATAAAAAAAAAAAAAAAACTAAAATGTTTCAAAACACATTTTAATACCGATTTTGACCAAAATTGAAGATCTGAAATAGAAAGCAACACAAACCTAAGTTGGCAACAACTCGTATTCATCTGAAGAAAAAGGACACACTTCTTAGACCAGGTCCTTTTTAACCTTAACATAATTTTGGGTTTGTATGTTTTATTCATTTCAAGAGGTGGTATTAGCCACATAATTATTGTTGTAATTCATTCCTTGTGTTGCTATGGATTAAACAGTAACTTATCTGTAGTAATTATGCAATAGGCTGTAACTAACTGAAATATGAATACTGCCAGTTTGTCCCACTGTGTTTCAGATCTGCTACATAATTGTTAATGTTCACAACAGTGCAGTAATTGAATTACAGAACATTAGCCACATGATTATTATGATCATAAACTGCTATCAAAGGGAAGACTGTGAAATAAGACTCCAAACTCTGAAGTTATGAAGTTCATACCAAGCTGTATCTGTCCCACTCTTACACTGAGACTTGTGTAATCACTACGATAGCCTTTACGTCTTTCACCTGTAAAATTTCAGCACACACAACCAGCCTTATCTTCTAAAGTAGTTTCACGGTTCCAAGCTTGATCAAGCTTAAAAGCTTGATTTTGTTGCAACCCATGTAAGTCTTCCATGTTGCTAGATTGGCCAAGTTCCCAATCCTGAAAAATCTTAATATGTTTCTTTGAATGAGCCCACCTTTGAGAAGCATTGAGCAGATATTTATCTGGTCCAGGTTATCAAACTAGGTCCTGGTGGGATTCACTTGACCTAATACCAGCTTTAGGTTGGATAGCCAGTCTTTAACAGACATACAATTTCAACATACACAGAAGGGGAAAAAAAAAAAAAAGCATTTCAGGGAAGAATTCTACACAAAGAAAGGTGTTTAAGAACCTGCAAGTGGACATTCTTGGGAAGTGTTTCTGTTGAGGGGCTTTGATTAAAACCCCATTTTTCTGGCCAGCCAGGGTATGCAAAAGTTTCAGCATCATTTTGGTCCCGTAGCATTGGTGAACAAAGGTCATTATCTTTTATAGTTTCTTACATGTATTGCAACTGAAATACAAGGTCACCAAATCCAAAGAGACTGCCCATTTTTACTCTGAAAGCATCATAGTCCAACCTAAATGCTCATTTTTTATCACTGTTTAATTGGGAAGACTCTATCCCTGAGTTTTACATCTTAAACATGATATTATCCTCATTAGTCATCTGCTGCATTTTTTTTTTAAAGATGAACTAAATGCCTTGCATCAGAAGACTATGACTGAGAATATAATTGAAATAATTACTTTTAAAAAGAATTCAACTGTTATTTCTCAAGATTACTTAACCCATCAGAAAGACATGTAATGTAGACCTGCATGAGCAAAGAGAAATCAGTATGGAAACAGCAAATGTGAACTCTACATCCACTGGGGCTTTCTACATCTGGCACCTCTGGGTTGTTCTTCCACCACTACACAGCTTTCATGAGCTCTTTTAATGTGTGAAGCTGCAGATTATTTGTGGTGAATAAAGCCCTAACGGATTACTCATTGTTAATTAAATAACCTGATTCTGTCCACTGAATCTAATGCATTATAGTATTTAATGTTTGTTTGGTAAACTGCTTTGCTAAATGCTCCTTTGACTTTTATTGGTAATAAACATTAAGCATTTATGGCCTGTGAAAGCAGTTTCACATCTAGCTTATGCTGTTACTATTTACAGTTTGTTAATGAAATACCATTAACTTGCTCCAAACTGCAACTTGTTTTTGTTCTACTCCTTAACTTTTATTATATAGCATATAGAATAAGTCAATGGAAATCACATGAGCTATAAGAAACAATGGTGCTTGTTAAAAAAAAAAAAAAATTGTCAAATCCACACATGTTCTTAACTATATAAAGCTCCAACTAGAATTTTTTTCCCTTTTATTCCTGCTTTTGCTATGTGCACACATGCATTTATTTTCATGTGCCATCCCCAGTCTCTGTTCCCTGCAAAGGGAGGACACCAGTTCCATGGGTTCCCAGGAAAAGTGCATTTGAGACATATTTGTAGAAAGCCTGCTCAGTCCAAAATTAAACCTTTACTGTGCATGACAATGGCTTCACACAACTGCAGCTATCTGACCTTAGTAGGTAAAATGTGCCTGCTTAAAAATAAAAACCTTTTTCCCCTCCACAAAAATAGGGACATGCTCCTCTTTCTGTGTTTGTTAACAACACAGCTCCTGAGAGCTCCTGAAGTTTAAGAGCAGCAGCCTGTGTGTGCAAGTGATTTGTGTTGCTACACTGAACAAGCAATGCATTTTATCTGCCAGGGGTATAAAATAGAGGATTCTGACAATTTAACAGTCTCCTGTCTGTTGTGTGCAGTGGCCAACAACTTAGTGAGCCCAACTCTCTATAAGGAGGAGGCATGTGCTGGCTCTATGAGAGAAGACACACAAACATTGTGCTTTGCAGGATCGTTCCTTTGCTTTTACATTTGTTTCCAAATTATTTTCTTTGACTGTTAGATATGCCCCACAAACATACTTATTGAATATATTGTGTAGTTATCTCCTGTGTTTATTTGCCTGATCTGTGTCCACAGAGAGGAACATACTGCCTAACACTTATGTTCTCTTTGCAATGCAGACTTAAAAAGTTAAAAAATGGTTTGGTCTTCCTGATACATTTAATTCCTGTAACGAAACCATTACTGTGACAGTGCACTTTTCTCTAATAGAAGTAGTTGAGTGATTCATTATTCTCCTAAGGAAATGTCTAATTTTGTTTAAAAAAATTCGTGAAATAAATGAGATGGCAAGGATTCCAGCTGTTGTGTGCTTAAGAACAACACATCTATCAAGCAATGAACACTCTACAGTTTCAAAAGAGGTGACATTTCAGATAGGCTGAGGGGAAACCACCTTGCTCTCTAGAGTTACCTGAAAGGAGGCTGCACCCAGGTAGGAGTCAGCTGCTTCTTCCAGCTAGCAAGCAACAGGATGAGAAGTGGCCTCACATTGCACCAGGGAGATTTAGAACGGACATTAGGAAATGTTTCTTCACCAAAGAGTTGTCAAGCCCTGGAACAGGCTGCCCAAGGCAGTCACCACACCTCTGGAGGGATTTAGAGATGTGTAGATGTGGCACTTGCAGGGATGGTTTAGTGGTGGACTTGGCAGTGCTGGGTTAAGAGAGTTTGTTATTTTAGAGGTCTTTTCCCCCCTAAATGATTCTATGATTCCATGAGGGCAACACTCAGACAAGGAGGTGTCCGTGGGTGCCAGGCAGGGCTCAGAAGGGTTCCAGTCTGAGACCACCACAACTGCTGATGCCAGCAGAGACCAAGTTCAAGGGTCAGTGCTCAGCCAGGCCACCACATGCACAAGGAAACAGAAGCCACCAAGGAGGCACAGACAGGACTTCAGAGGGAAGGTTGTCCTTAGGCTGCCTTTTGGGTGGCTTCACTGGCATTTTAAGGTCTCCAAATTTGCATCATTGCCTTTGGGTACTGCTCAAGGGCGAGCAGTACAATCTTCCCCTTGGCTGATTTACTGAGCTGTGATTTTTTTTCAATTGAAGTTCTTTTTATTTAATATTGATTATTGCAGAGTGCTGTAAGGTAACAGCATGCAAGTGTTATTAACTTATGGTAGGGTACATTTTATCTTTCAAAAAAAAAGGAATTCTTGTGTGTGAAGGTTTCAATCTTCATGAATAGCTCCATGATGAATAAGTGTTAGGTGTAACATTGAGAAATTCTGATTTTTATACTCAAGTCATACAATCATAGAGGAAAAAAAGAAACAAATCTCACACTCTTCTATTTACCTACCTCCCCAAAATCCAGGCAGGAGTATGCTAAGAGGTGCCTAAAAGAAGCTAATCTATTCTTAACCTTGCTTCCTAAGTGACAGCAAAATTAAATTGAAGCAATCATGAATCATAGGAGGATCAGAGCTGAGTAACTAATTGGCCTATTTTCTGTACTGTCAGAATCCTCTTGAGCAATTTTCCTCAATTATAACTGCAAATCAGCATGTTATTTCCTCCTCACAAACTACCCATTGCTGAGGGACTAACTAGGTGTCCCAGGATATTTCCTGATCTATTGCTAGAGACCAATCCCACTGTTAAATAATTACAGAAAGTTCAGAGTCCCATGTTGAAGGGCAAAAAGGAAAAAAACCCTTTTACCTATAAAAAGAGAATAAGCCTTATTTTTAATAGCAGGTTTTCCCAATAATTGGGCATCTCCTTTGATCAAAGCTAGGGACATCCTCAACAGAACATTCTCAAGCCTTGCTCTTCAGATATTGATTTCCCTTCAGTATGGAGGCTATAATACTAAAAATCTGTCAGATGTAGGGTCTATTGGAAAAAAGGGCAGCAATTATTCACTGCTATTTTTCAGGGAGATCAAAGATGTGATTAAACTGGCATTCAATGACACCAACCCAGGGAAGCTGGTGGCTTCTCTGGCTACCTGCTCATCACACATGATGTACATTCCACCTGTTATTTGTATTCTTCAAGATGCATTATTATGTCTGTTATTTAGTTAACATCAATTTGCCCTTGTAATAACAAATATATAATGAAAATGCAAACTTCATCTATTATAAAGCATAAGTAACACCTCAAAGAGATTCCTTTGGAAAAAGGAAGGTGATAGAACAATTGACCCTTCTAAAACATACTATCCAAATTTCCTTATTTCAACCAGACTATAAGAATATATAGATTAACAAAACCGATCTGGAATAAAATGGAGAAAAAAAAAAAGTTTAAAAATTTTAACTTTCTTATTCATTTCAGAGCAGGGGTACTTCACTGGATGACAAAGCATTTGGGCTTCTCAGATGACAGGTCCAGCACATTCACCCTGACCTGGCAGGGCAGTGAGGAAAACCTACACAAAACAGCCTTAGGGGTTTCGTTTGTTTGCTTGTTTTTTTTTAAATCTTTCCCACTACCAGCAGCTTGCCTGCCCAGGGGCTGAGCTGGATTTGCTTTCAGAGCAATTCCTTCTGGCTCATTAGTAATGACAGGCTCATTTTCCCCAGTGACACCAGTGCCAGTGCCACACACAGGTCTTTACTCATCTTTCACGTACACTTGACATGAGAGAAGAATTGTTATAAGTAGCACTCAGGCAACTTACTTTGTTGCTTCAGTTGAGAAAAAGATTTTGGATTCAGCATCAATAGTACAGCTTCAAACTCCATCCTATATCATATAAAATAATGGCTTAGTATTGGAAATACTTTCATCTTAGGGAGTCAAGGATTTTAAAAAAACCCAAAAAAACCCACAAAAAAAACCCCAAAACAACAGAAAACAAATTGTGTGTGTGTGTACACATGTGAATTATCTTAGCATTCTTTTCTCCATCATGAACAATTTAACTTTTCCAAACACTCTCAGTGGTGAAATTTTGACATTTTAGGATTTTTTCAGCAGAGTTTTTTGTTGGGTTTTTTGGGGTTTTTTTGGTTTGGATTTTGGTTGGTTGGTTTTTGGGGTTTCTTTTAAGTGGGCAGCTATCTATAAACTAAAAGGAAATAAATTATTGGAACATCACAGAGATACTAGAATATATTTAAGGTTCCTTAGTTCTCAATAGCTGCAGCTGTCCTGTCACACTTAGAGCAACTCAGCAGATGAAGCTCCATCATTGCAGTCTGGGAATAGCTAAACAACCAGCAGCATCTCCAGGAAGGCCTCATGCACTTTGCTGAAAGTAGTGGTGCACTAGAACTTTTGCTAAAGACTGGGCTATTACCTTATATCCTGTTTTAATTTAGTCTAGTGAGATTCTGGGTGTTTCTATATATTAGATTAGCACTTAGTGTAGAGTAGCAAAGAGACTCCTCTCTTCAGTTCAGCTGGAATTGTGCCCCAAAATTTTCAATTCATTTCTAGAAGCCATAGAAATATCCACCAAGTTTCTCAGTGCTGCATTGCACTGAGAGTACAGCACCTACACAGGTGAATACAGCACCTATGATGTCTGGAGGAGGAGTTTCATTGAAGCTGTTGAAATGGTCATGCTTAAATAAATAAATAAATTCAGATGGCCTTGATTCAGTAATTTCTTGAAAATAAAAGCTGTGCTATGTTCATAATCTGCGTTCAAAAAACACTTTTTACCCTGTCCAGTTAAGAAACAGAAGAATGGTCATCTGAGGCCAACAGGGAAAACATTGGAAGACAAAGACAGAAATTATGTAAGGAATACTTCAGACATGTATAACCTGCTGATTTTTTTCTGTCCTTCAATTTTATTGTTTTAACAATGATTGCAGTTCCAAAGCAGCAGCTTTTATTCAGCAGTGGACCACAGGGCACAGCATCTCCTTTTCTCTTGGCCTATAGGGAATTCCATATATGCATAAAAAAAGAAAGCAAGCATAACACTATTGACTGCAGTGATGTTTTGATGTTTTGCTGGTGGAACAGTGTATCATTTAGCTTAAAGCAAGTGAATGTGAAATCTAATCAAGAGAACTCCAAGGAGAGCCCAGGATTTACAGCTCTCTAACAAAGATGAGCTGAAAGAAGGTTAAATGATGTCATTTCTAAAGCACTAAAGCCCTGTCTGATGGGGAGAACTGCAGCACTGGAAAGAAGATGCCTTGAACTCATTCACAGTGGTAGGAGGTGTGATAGATTTCAGTTCTAAACCTGCTCAAAATTGCTCCCAAGACAGTAAGAGCACACAGAGCACCAGTACCATGGCAGAACACCCCACCTAGGCTCACATACTTGGCCCAGAGCCGAGGCTGCTCAGTGGATGCGCTACTTACTGGACTCTGATAACCCTCATCAGAACCCACCAGTCCGGTTCATCTCTGTGGTGCCTTCACAGAAACTGTCAAAACAGGAAACACCTACAAAGGGGCCAATATTTGAGGACACGATCGTCACTCCATTTTGAAAAGTGCAACAGAAAGTAGCATTAAACTTTAGACTGACAGAGAGCAGGCTTAAACGAGATCTTAGGAAGAATTCTTCCCCGTGAGGGTGGTGGGGCCCTGACACAGGATGCCCAGAGAAGCTGTGGAAGGGATGGATGGGCCCTTGAGCAATCAGCCCTAGTGGAATATGTCCCTGGTCATGGCAGGGGTTTGCAACTGATGGTCTTTAAGGTCCCTTCCACCCTAAACCATTCTGTGATTCTACAACTTGCTGGAGGAGGCAGATGAACTGTAAATTCACAATTCAGTGTGTAGGATGATGCAAATCAGGACACGTGCTGCTGGGGTGTCAATCTGTACTGCACAAGTCAGAAATCAGAGCTAGCTTTGAAGAGTATTAAGCTCTCTCAAACTCTGCTACTGAATAGTGCATATTCATTTTGTTTATTTTTCTGTTCATTTTTTTAAATGTGCTTATCAATCAATTGCCACAACTATTTGTCATAAGCTCCAGTATTGCTGTCCCACACATTAGCTCTTTGATGCCAACCAAAGCAAAACTGATTCCAGCTTGCTGCTCCAGGACAAGGATCTGGAGACAGCCCTTGCAGCCCCTCCACTCCTGCCACACACACAGTGCACACCATGACAATACAGATCACAAGCACATGAAACAAGATGATTATGGGCCTCCAACCTCTGTTCCTCAAATCCTCCCCCAATGGCTGGTTCTAAACAAAGGCTCTGGCAATAGATTTTTATTTTTTTCCCCTGCAATGTAGCCAGTTCAGGCTCTGGCCTTACATGTTGAAGCTTCCTGGTTTAATTCACACCCATGAAAACAGCTGTAGAATTTGAAATTGTTAAAGAAGATTAATTTGAATTGTTAAAGAAGCTCTGGAGTAGAATTCACATGAGGCAGCAACGTCTGGTAATTCCTCCTTCTCAGCACTGTGTCATATAATCCTATCTCCCACCATACCATGCTGAGCAAAGCAAGCTAACAAACTGCAGCTCAAGCCTTTTACACTGCAAACCATTGCAGTCACATGAAACTTCATCACAAATGGTCATACTGATTCATTAAAAGCTGTTACTGCTCTGGAGGTTAAAAACACTTGAGTGGCTCACCTTCTCTGGGGGTAAAACCTCCATCTCACCACAACATAAGTCATGACAAAGCTTTTTAAAAAGAAAGCAAAATCACCCTTTCCTGGAAGAGTTTGAATCTGGTTTTTCCCCTGATTTTTTACCAATGTGGTGTCGCAGTCACTAGTAATGTGCCTTCTAATGTTCCCTCCTCCATAAAGCACAGACTGTACGTGTGCTGGCACCAGGCAACACCACACTGGAAGGACACCATGTGGCAGAGGAGCTCCCATTGGGACATCAATAGCTACCCTCAAGCTCAGAGAATAGGGTGGGGGAACTGACAAAGTTGAAGGACAAAGGCCTTTTTTTCCAGAAAAAAACCTACAAGGTTAACTACAGATAGTTCAGGAGTGTTTGGACAATGGTCTCAGGCACCTGGAATGATTTTTGGCCTTATACAGTGCAATGCCCAGAGTGGGCTCAATGACCCGTGGAGATTCCTTCCAGCCCAGGTTATTCTGTGATGTTTTTTCCAGGTTAGTATTATTTTGATAACAACCTACCATGGCTTTTTGTATGATATTGTTCTCTTCAGTTTCCTTGGTGTTACTTGCACGTGAATGCACAGACTGGCACCAGGAAACACTTCCCTGAGATCACCACCAGCTAAAACACAATACAGCCTTTCAGGGCATATGTCAGCATAAAATAAAACCTCCTTATTTTGCTCTTTCATTTTCTTGTAGTAGTGGCATCTACTGGATCTTACCTCAACAACAACATTTACATTTTATCTCCACTAAAGTGTAATACAGCAGAATGATGACTCTTCCCTTCTCTCCTGCATGCAGTTACCATCAGCTTAAGTGCACAAAGAAAACCAAAACATTGCCGCACCATTTGGAGAGAAGCTAAAATTTACACCAATGCATTGAGCAAATCCAAGAAGTTATTCAGTGTTTTCTCTGCTTGAAACAAACAAAAGCTTCATGGCCCTGAGTGTACCAGTAGCCTTTGACCACCGTGAGCAGCCTTGCCTGAGGCTTACATGACACCAGCCCCCACCCAAAACAGCCCTTGCCTTCGGCTCCTGATTTGCTGTCTCAGTGGGACAGCCTCACTTGTGCTCCTCCATCTCAAAGGACTCCAAGCATTCCTCCCTAAAAATATCCTTTTATATATAGTGTCGTGTCAAGTATATACTACCCATGTGCATAACAACAGCTATAGACAACAGTAATTCAATAAAATAAAAAAATCTATAAATGGAATCACCTTGCATTAAACTTTTGACTTGAGGTGAACGTGGAGTAGACTTGACATTCACAGTTATTCAGGTCAGACATTTAACTCTGCGTGGTCCAGGTCCATCTCTCCCCAAGGAAAGGCTGCTCTCTCCTAATGAATGCATACGCTCGCTTTACATTTTCCCGAAGCCAAAAGAGGTTCAGATTGAGTTTGGCCGATATCCAAGCTCAAGCTGCACAGAAACACGAGGTGACTGTGAATACACTAATCAAAAACGTAGAGTGAAGAAAGGAACAGAGCATTATCTTTTAAGAGGAGAGTTTAATTTTGGTTTCTACCCTGATTTTATACCAATGTTGTCTCATAGATATTAGCGATGCTATTTCTAATCACCCGTAATATGACAAAAACGATAATTAGATTAAGCATAGCCAGAGCCTTTGACTTCTTTTGCGCACCCAAATCATAGCACCAGAATGCTTACAAAAATAATGTCCTTCCTCAAATAATCCCTTTGAGTTCAGAAATAAATATGGGCAAGTAGATTTCAAAATTAAGACCCAAATTTCAGAATAGGCCAGCCAGATTAAAGAACATGGGACAAAAATGCAACCCCTCACAGCAAGCAAAAAACAAAAAAAAACCCCAACCAAACAAAAAAGATTTAAAAACCAACAAACAAAACAAAAAAAACCAAACAAAAAACCACAAACAAGCAACCAAAAAAAAGGCCCCCAAAAAAAACCAAACCAGAATTTTTTTCCTGTAAGGTCAGTAAAGTTGGATTAGGTTTTTTTTATTTATGAAGGTTTAAGGATTATGTTCAGGGGTTTACAGATGACTTCTGAAAAAGAAGTAAGATTCCTAAAGTGACCTGTGCTCAGTTTATTTAAAAAAACCCCAAAATATCAGTTTTAACACCAGTACATATGTGTAAATCAATTCAATCTGAGGATACTTTGGATTAAATAGAGGGGGGTTTTTTATCCAGATAATTTCCTTATTCAACACATTTATTATCCACATAATTGGAAACCCCAAGGTTATACAGTGAACAGACTATCAATACTGCAAGACCTGAATAGCAGATGGACTCATTAAACTACTTTGGAAGGTCAACTTTTTCATCTCTCTGAGTTCAAGATGGTCTGTGCACATGTCCTGGAGATGTCTGCTGGGCTGAAGCTCTGCTCCTCCTAAATCTGTTGTAATGACACAACATATGCAGATGTGCTTAAAACAGAAGAATATTTGGCATTAGAGGCCTGCCAGAAGCAAAACCCAGACCCTCCAGGTGCCACCCAGCCAAAGGTCTGACAGACACCTAAAGCTCCCTTTGGATCCCACCACCTGTTAATCTCCCTGCAAGACTGCCTGGAGCTTCACTGCATCTTCTGTGCTCCAATGTGGCTGATTTTTTTAGATGTTCTCATTGATTCCACTTAATGATTTATATATTACCTATACTCTAAGTGATTTGGCATTTTTCTACCAAGGGTAAGACAAATTACAAAGGGAACCCACAGCGCGTCACATAAAACAACCACAGCAAACTCCCAGGAGATATTACTTGCCAAGTTGTGGAAACAGAGTAACCAAAGAAAAATAATACAACTGAACTGCAGGCAATTAGGGTGCTTCACACTACAGACTGAAACCCAAGGATCTCAGATTGATAAGAGTGGACTTGAAAACCAGTGTAGTTATTGAGTGGTTAAAATAACAGACTGTCAACTCGTGAGCACCTGGTTGTTGTAACAGTAAAGCTCTACAGTTCTCAGGCTGTACAATTCCAGAGGGGAACAAGGAGCAGAAGCAACAGCATGGATGTAAGGGGCTCAACCTACAGAAACCTCTGCCAGTTCTTCATGCTGCTCTGAAGACCCGAGGTGATAATTCCCTCTGAAGCAAGATGGAATTAGCAAAATTATTTATTTTCCCAGAAGACCATCAACTGCTCCAGGAGGTATGGTAAAAAAACCTTTCCACATCAGAATAGATTCTGTACTCCAGCATACAATCCAAAAGAAAAGAAAATTTAAAAAACCATATATATTTATCTTGGTAAGGTGATAACTCAGCATGAGTAATACAAAAGCAAGAAAAATGAAGTATTAATAGCAGATAATTTGTAATGCAATATAAGAATTATTATACATGACATTAGAGGTATTAGCATTTCACTAACATGTGGAGAAATAATTCTTTGGGAACCACCAACTGTTTCACTATTCCTGGCTAAATAGGCCTTCTTTAGATCCCATCTCAAGGGTCCCTATATTTGAATTTGTTTCCAGAAGTCATCTCTGTTTCTTAAGCAGAGAAAAATATAGTTATGGTTAATTCAAAGGGGAAAAAAAAATTAAAATAAATAGTACTTTTTTATGCATTGTATCAGGTAAGCTGGGGAAATCACAATATTTTTGTTAAAGTGGAGTAAAGGTTATGAATGAGACAAGATTCCAGTGCAGAACTTGCTCATGATGCCAGAGGCAACATACTCATGGGCACCCAGAGAGGAAAAGATGAGCACGCTTCCCCCAGGAGAGGTACAGCCCACAGGCTGTGCTCTGCTCACCCCCGGCACAGAGAGAACAGTCTTACTCACATGGAGAGCGTCTGAGAGCTCCAGCCCTGCTTGGGCAGGAGAGTGCTGTGCTCCTGAGCGGAACCCGCCCCAGTTTGAGCCCTCTGGCACAATCCCTCAGCCGTCACAGGCAGGGGAGCAGCGGCTGTGCCCGCTCTGCCCCCCAGGGCCACGGCCACCCCCCAAAAACCAGTGGCAGCGCCTGATGGCAGCAGCACCGAGCAAAGCACCACTGATTTAAGGGCATGCATAAAACACAATGGGCTTCCATTACAACCTGTCATCCTTTTTATGCCTTTCCTACAACATGAGAACCTATTGAAAAAACCCCACCACTATAATCACAAATAAAGCCACAAATATGAAAGCAAATAAAAAGTAAAGCACTGCACGCCGTTATTCCAGGGCGCCATACAAATTCAAGCCATAAAGAACAAGCGGAGGTAAGAGGGGAGCGAAGGAGCCTGCTACAGTCCTCCTCTGTGTGCTGCTGTCCCCATTAGTATCCGCAGCTATTCCTCTCAGCTGGGACTCGAGGGGATAATTAAACTATCGCTGCTCCCGTTTTCCCCGCAGAGCAGCCGTGGCCGGGCCGCGCCGGCTCCTCCTGCCCGAGCAGCGGCGGAGCCCCTTGGGAGAGCCGCGTCATGCCGCGGTCCTGCCGTGTCACAGGCACTCGCAAATGTCTTCTGAAGTCAGTAGCAGCTCCTGCCTTCTCCTATTACAGTTTTCAAACATCAAAGCCGCCCTTATTTCAGCATTTACTCAGGAACCATTGAGGTTTCAGTGAAACTGGGAAGATTAATTAAGTGATAGCAAGTTTGAACATGGGAGCATGGGAGATGAATGATTAAAAGTTCTCAAGGTAAGAGTAGGTACTATCTTTTCAGCAAATGGTACCTACTTATACTGATGAATTTCTTGCTCAGTGGTCTATAATGTCACTTCAAGATGAGAAGCTGGAGTGCTGTAAAGAGAAATTCTCTAAAAACTACTCTGGTGACATTGTAACACCACTTAAGTACAAAGTCAGATAATGCAGTATCACTCAAATACTCCCAGACTGATAATATTTTTAAGCTATTGAATTGAAAGAAAGACTTCTGATTTATTTGTATTGCTGTAAAAATTATCAGAGCAGTTTAGAATAAAATAGAAGTATAGCAGTTCAAATCACTATGTTCAAGTGATTTTTTTCTGCTTTTTACATTTACAAGCTGATCTGCACTTCTAAAAACTGCATGACTGTTAGAAATGTGCCTCTGTCTGGTAAATTTTAAATATGTGGATAGAAAGGGAGGGCAATACAGACACTAGGAGCACAAGCTTTTCCATCCACGGCCCAGTCCTGCATCAGGAGGATGAACTGAGAGGCAGCAGCACAGCAGTGTCTCCACAAGACCATTGGCTCTGTGCTGAGCTCAGGGACCTGCTCCTGAGGAACACATGGTTGTCACAAGGGCTGCCTGGCAGAGAGAGCACACAGGACAAATGACAGCATTTTCTATTGGAGTAGTGGCCAGGCAAGCTTAACAGAGACCCATTAATAAGGGTTTCTGGTGTTATCCACTACTTTTGAATTCTTTAATTTTTTAAAAGTGATGAAAAATTTAAGTATTTACAGTTTATCTAATCTTTAATCCAACGAAAGCTAACAAACCCACACTGGAGCCACATGTACATATTCACCAGAGTCATCTGAAGAGGGGCAAAAGTAAACAACTGCTCTAAATTTCAGGCATTCCTGCTTTTTCTTCTTAAATCTCTTGCTCCACTATTTATCATAGGGCAATCACAGGTCAACATCCCTAACTAATCACAACCAACCCTCTGCTGTGCAGTATAGTGAGCCTCAGCTAGGAACCAGTCATCGATGGAGCAATAAATAGCACACATGTCTGAAGAAGGCACAGGGGTTGCAATATCATCTGTATGCCTGACACTTACCAGTGATAACGTTAATCCCTAGAAGAAATCTGTGATACCTCTCAGTATTACTTTTTACCCAGAAGTATCCAAAGAATTAATTATAAAGTTGATTTTGAATAGTGCTTTAAACGGGGAATTACTCTAGAGTTTAAATTAAGCAGTAGATTGAAAGGACTAATGGTTATTAACCGGTGATTAAGTAAAAGAGCTGCAGCTACTGATTATAAGAAGGTTTGTGCTGCTTGCTTATCACCGTGTCCTGAGACAGGTGACTGATGCTGAAGTGCTGAGTATGTGCTAATTCCTGCAACATCTTCAGCAGTGGGGGAGTGACATTCATAGCCTCTCAAAAGAACATCTCAGGTTATTTAAATTAGCAATTTTCAGCTGTTTCCAGAGACAGGACTCTGTGAGACAACTCAAGAACTCACTCAGACATCAGCCACTTTGCTGCTCACACAGCTCCAAGCAACCTCTTGTTTATTCCCATCATGCTGCAGAACAGGAAGAGGGGGAGAGAAAGCGAGCACAGCAAAGCTGTGGCAGCAGGAATGAAGTTCAGTCCAGTGAGGCATCTTGGGCCAAACTTTTCATTTGCCTTTCACACAAAAAACTGGTGATTGACTTCCTGTCTGTTTGGAAATGTCATGGAGTAAAAATCTGCCTGCATGAGGAAAGGACGGCTACAGCAACGTCTTTATACCACACACTGTCCTGTGCACTGCAACCTCTGGCACAAAACTTGAGAAAAGCTGCTTGAAATTCATGCCTCCCAGAATCCTATCTATTGAATGTCTCTTGCCTTGCAGGAAGCTGGAACAATAGGCGAATCAAAGGCAGCAGAAAAATCACCCTGTTGGGGGCAGAGAATAGAAGCTGAGAGGCAAGCACCAGAAATAGCCCAAAAATTGATATTATTTCTGTAAAAAGAAAAATCTGAAGGTTTTGCTAGGGGGAGAAAGAGAGGAGATGGGAAAAGAAATCCCAGACAAGAACACTTAGTTGTTCTGAAATATCACTAAGGAATTTCAGCTAAAAATATGTGCTCTATCAGCTAATTGTATGGCTTAAACATGTTGAATGTTATGGTCAAAATAAACTCCTCCTTTACTAAAAGACTATAAATCACAATGCATTTAACCAAAAAAATTCCAAATAACTTGATTTTTTTTTT
>WEKY01048722.1:0-12837 GCA_013390045.1 Picathartes gymnocephalus | reverse complement strand
ACAGGAAGAACGTACAATTTTAAATAGGCCATTGAATTTCTTTACAACCCAGCTCATTTCCCGGTGTCTTATAATTTTTCTCTGCGCATTTCAGTAGAAAAAGATATGATTTCTGAATCAGCTGGCATATTTCACTTCCAAATATGAAAATGTGCCTCGTGGAGTTGAATATTACTATAAATTGAGCTCCCAAATTTTTTGCTGTGGTGACACCTCTCCCTCAACCCCCCCTTTCTGCCCCCTCCATATCACTCCCTTTTTCTCCTGTTCCAGTTTATTAAAATTCATTTTTCAGTTGGGAACTCCAGAATTTCAAAACAAGACTTTTTATCTTTCTCTTTATTGTCATTTCCTTTGCAACCTCCTCCTCCTCCCGTGATCTTACCAGTCTCCTGCCCAGTCACCTCTCAGATTTCCCTGCTCTCTTTATTCACATTCAAATGTTCACAATTTCTGATTACGTTAATTAAATGCCCTGCTTGAGCAGGGTATTCAAGCAGAGTCCAGATGCTTCCTGCTTTTTAAAGAAAATTTGCAACAGAGCTGATGGACCCTGTTTACAAATTAACTCCTATTCTTGCTTCTACAACAATTATGTCTTGTTTACTTGCTTTAAAACATCCATATTGCACTGCTCTGAGAAGAAAAATATGATCAAATGAGAACAGCTTGAGTTTACACAGTCTCTTCCTCCACAATATCATGCCTTGAGCTGTCAGATAGCAGAAGATCAAGGAAGAATTTCAAGAAGCTTAATTTTGAAACTTTTAGTTGCATACCTCACATTAATCTAGACAGTCAGTTTCTCTGATGTTTTATTGCTGAAGGACACATATTACTTCAGCCAAGTTCTGGCTTTAAACAAAGATGTCCAGGATAATTCAGTAGACCTACTGCTTTTGTCTCCATCTGTCAAGCAGTCTGCCCTCTGCCCATTGAAAATAAAATGGTAAATTGCGTGGCAAGACAGGAAAACTTGCGTTAAAAACAAATAAAAATGAGAAGGAGTATTTTTGTTTTCCCTTTGAAAGGTTTCATTTAGAAATTTGGCTGAACTGATATTTACTTTTAAAGGATTAATGGGCGCTTAGAAACAGATTTTTGATCAAATAAAACATTCTGCATCATCATGTAGATTATGACATCTAGTTGAAAAGAAATATGTGTGGTTTTAAGGAAATACCTGACTTTTCAATCTGATTACTGAACCAACTATTTTCACTGCTCCGGGAAATGGTGCACACTGATGAAATTTGCTATTTTCCCGTAGGAAAACTGTACCAGTTTTATCTGAAATGGTTGTCCTGATCTCACATTTTGTAAAGCTATGAGAATTTTCACATCAAATTGTCTCCTTCTCAAAATTGCAAATATATATCTTTGCATCTGTTTCAGCTCATTTAACCCTGATCATCTTTCTAATCGAAGATAACAAATTCATGCCAGGAAAGCTAATGATTCAACCTGCCAACAGATTCTATAGACTTTTGGTCATAGATCCCTTTACTCAGAGAAAGCTAAACCCTTTCACAGCTATGCAGAAAGAAATAAGAGGGTGTGTGAAAGATTGTTATATTCTAACATTTATTTGAAGCTTTACTAAAATCAGTTCCAAATGCTATACACACTTCTGGATTAGCTCCTAACTAGCAATATTCAAATTTTGGTATTTCAAATAATGAATTTATACTTACTCACCAGGAAGTACAATAATTTTCCTGTTAAATTTCAAATAAATCAGTATTTTAAGCTTTGATCTGCAAGTGTACTTGAAAATCCTTTAATTGCAGCCACACTCTTGACTTGCCACAATTCCACTCGAATGTTAACATTGTGTTATCTATTAATTTGGTTTAAAATTCCCCCTTGATTTGTCGCTTTAGGTTCATATTAGGCAGCTCAGACGGAGAACATCCTCATTGCTGTTGACAGTGTGCTCAGACAATACCTCCTTTGTACCACAGAGAAGGACTCCACGCCTTTAAATTTCGGACACTGGCAAAAGCAGGATGACACATGACACAGCTAGTTCCTCCAACGGCTGGGGGTCAGCTTACAATGGACTTCTGAGGGACTTGGGACACTGGGCTGATGGAAAAAAAAAAAAAAGACAGAAGAAACCAGAAGGTAGAAAGTTCTGCTGAAATAGGGTGCCCTGTGCAGCAACGTGTCCCTTCACAGGATTCTCTGTCCTCCCAAAGCAGGGCCAGTAGAAAACAACAAGATAATTCATAAACATATTTCCAGTGCCAGAACAGCCCAAGCACAGACATGAGTCCATGAGTGCCTTGCAGGTGGGTAACTGCAGGATGCAGGTGTGAGTTAGTTCTGGCAATGAGATCACAATGAGGAAAGTTCCTTCAAAGAGACTCCTTTAACCAGGGCTGCTGGTTCAGCAGCAGGACATCTCCTCTCTCCCTGGTCTGACAGCTGCTGTGTGGTTCATCACCTACCTGCTCACATCAAGTTCCCATTCCTGCAGGGATTATGACAGAGCCTGGCCACAGTGTCTTCCCTTCATTTCACCCTCCTTTTCATCCCTCTTAGGATGTGCTTAAGGTTGCAGAGAAACTACTATAACATGAATTCCCTGCACATTGACCACATTTCACCCCAGAATTACCGTGATGGTTTAACTTCTGTTAGTAAGTGACAACAATTTTACCCTCAGGATTTTTCCCCAGTTTTCGCTGCTTTTAACCCCAGTCTTTTTCTGACACATCCTTTCCCTCAGGCACACCAAAAGCCCCGCTCATCTTGGTGTCACTGTCACACACATTGCTGGTGTGCTCAATCCCACTCTGTCACTGATGAAGGCACTGAACAGGACTGGTCTCAGTACAGAGCCCTGAAGGACACAGATCATTACTGATGTCCACAGAGCATCTGACTGTGTCTTTTTGGATGTTACCATCCAGACAATTCCTTATCCATTGACTAGTCCATCCATCAAGTGCCTATGTCTCCAAGCTAGCAGGAAGGATATTATGTGGGGCTCACAGAAGCCAAGGCAGATGCCATCAGGTGCTCTTCCATTATCCCCCAAAACAGTCTCTCCATCACACAGGGCACTGGGTTGGTCAGGCGCACCTTGAGCTTTGTGCAGGCCTGTTGGCTCTCGCTAATGCCGACCCCTGACACCTGAATTCCTTGAGAAATCTTTCAGGAAGATCTGTTCCATGTTCTTACCAGGCACAGAGTGAGACTGACCGAGCAGGTTTTCAGTATGAAGACAAGCCTATCAACAAGATAAGGAAACAAACAGCAACAGCAACCATGCCGCTGACAGAGGGTTCAAGAAAGAGGAAGTTCACATGGAAATCCCCCAGCAATGGACAACACCCAACCACTCCCCAAACCGTGCTACACTCACTGGAAGAGTCTCTTCCCAAAAGAGGCTCCCTTCCCCGCTCCCCAGAAAATGAGGTGAGGTGGTGTGGAATAACCTCCAGGCCCTGGGCACGGCCCGCCTGAGGACTGCAAAAACTAACCCTGTCCTGGCTGGAACCAGGGCAATTGGTGAGATAACAGGTCTCGCCGTGGGTGTGCAGGTTGTCTTGGAGCATAAAGCGTAGCTCACCTTTTGAGCCACATCTTCCATGCTCTTTGAAACACTATTTTTAACAGCTAAATCATCAGGCTTGTGGGCAGTCACAGAACATTGTATTCACCAGGGAAAACAAATTTTCAGAAAAATGCCGATGGATCATCTGTTGGTACATCATCTTTTTTCTTTTTTACCCAAGCATTTCAGTTTTGCAAATGTTACAGTTCCTGAACTAACTGGTGTACAATGCTTCGAAATTTCACTTCACAGGCCTTTCATTTTTTTCTGATTAATGACTGATTTTATGACACACTTGCACTTCATAAACATTATAGTGCTCTCAAAGTTTACCTATCTGCACTGTCAGTGTGCCTGAAAGGGAGTTTTATTTATCTTGACTAGGAATGGGATGGAAAGTTTAAATTTGCAGCTTTATATATGTCACATTTAATGACACGAATCAACCGTGAGCCATCTCTGAAATTCCTTTCCGACACCATGGGACTGCAGCATTTAAAATGCCAATAAATTTGTTATGATATAATCATAGTGATTGGGTAATTAACCAGCACTGGGTAGAGATTTGAGTGGAGCATAAACCACAAAGCAACTTGAGGTGCCAAAAATATTTGGTAAAAGAGCCTAGGATGACAATCTTACCAGCATTTAATATCTTGCTATGTGTGCTCAGGGAACAATGCAAATAAGAACTGCAAGGGGACTTTTTAAAAAACACTTATTCATGCCATTGCCAGTCATTATGGTTAGGAATTTTTAAAGATTAAGTATAAATGGTGATTTGCATGAATATTAAAAAAATAGAAAATAAGGTCAATTAGAGACCAGACGAGAACTCTTGTTAAGACAAAAACAAAAGGCGAGATTGCTGAATAGTGGCTGACAGGTTTGATAGGTAGCAGGGCTTGCCAGATCCATGCACTTCATGTTCAGTTGCAAGGGAAACATTGAGCAAATCCCTTCATTTTTTGCTGTGCCTCTGTTCCCTGCCTGAGAAGCAGAGGTGAGTCATCGTATCAGAGGGTCTCCAATACTCAACAGTACCCTTGCTTAGAAAGTGCTCAGAAGTCTCTGACGAGGCTGAAAGCAGAGAGGTTCAATTAAATAGGTCCTGTGCACAGAAAAAATTATATCATAATCCCTCTGATAACTATAAATCTTGACCCCAGGACAACAAATTAAACTCTGGTTGTCCAGGACATCTCAGGCCCCTCCATGCCTGACTAAACTGTGGTAGGCATTCGCAGCAGTCGTTTGTAAATGGAAATATTACAGGAGCAAGGAAGGGTAGGAAATGTCCCTCCATCCTTTCCCATTAAATCATTTCATAGAAAACCTGTTTGTATATACATTTGAACAGGTTGCTTGCTTTTCAGAGGTTGAAAGCATTCTCTCATCAGGCAGAAATCTGACTGAGATGAAATGCTTGCCTGACTCTGCAGGCCTGGCAGAGTTCAGCTTGTCAGTTAAAGAAAGCACTTCAGAGATAAAATCATGACCTCTGCGTGCACTGAAAATCAGAGATGTTGGCTTAATTGAAAGACATTTAAATCCTCTTGCATTGGAGAGGCTTTAAATATTTAAAATACCTTCCAATTACTTCATCTTCTTTGTCTAGATTACGGATTCCCAGTTACTGGGCTCCACAAGGGGCCCTTTATCTCAAATTGAGAGTCACGGCTACTGATTTCAGCTTTGTTAAGTAGCTGTCACTACAGCTTATGCTGCATGTGAATCAAGCCTGCCTATGGCCTATTTGATAAAGAAAACAAAAGGCAAGACTGCTCTGGACACCAGCAAACATGACAACTAAATTCCCTGTACATCTATGCTGAAAAACTACTGAGAGCTGAGTTGAAGCCATAAAAACAAGTAGAAGATCCCATTTCTCTCACCAAGCCAGTCTTCCGATTTTTCTATTTTGTGACTGAGTTCTGTGTCTGCATGGCCATAGGAGTCCAGTATTCCTTCTCCCCAGGAATAAAAAGTTTTTCTTGATTTGCAAAGGGACAAGTGTCCAGGGTAAATCTGGTGCTAAAGCAGTGTGGGTGGAAGGGACTGAAAGAAGAAAACTGAATGCAGGGAAGAATAAAAGTATATAGGGGAATCCTATATCTCCTCTCTGCTTGACACACCTGTTAGGCAGACAACCACTGAGGTGGTGACGTGATCCTAGATGCCTCCCAAGGACGCAAAATTTGTCTGTCAGGATGTGGACCTGGAGCTTATTTACCTTTGACGAAGATTAGGAAGAAATCCCCCCACTGGGAGCTTACCTGGCCACTGCAGGATTTCTTGGGTTATCCTCAGAAGCAGCTGCTTCAGGTCTCCAGAAGAGCTGCACCAAGATCCTGAGTCTGAGTTGCGCTGTCAGCTCCTGCCAGGACATCTTTACACACAGAAAATGAACTTGCAGCAGTCTCCTGAAATTGTGCCCAACACACACATTCTCAGAATGGTCCAAACTTTACCAGCCCAGCCGGAGCTTTTGCCTGACCTTCCTTCCCCAGAGCAAACACGAGCAATGAGCTGCTTTCCTCAGTCTAGATGGAGGAGAGGGCTGATCTTGGTGCACTGCACGCCTCAGGCTGACAAGGGTAAGAGGAAAGAGCAGCATTTTCTCTTGGAAGAACCCCAAGAGAAACACGTGGCTGGGCTGCTCCTGCTGCTATCAGTGTGCGCCGTGAATACCACGACCTGCTACTCCCACTGTATCCAACCGTGTTGGATAGCTACAAGTGTTATTATTGGCCATAAAAATTTTCCAGCCCGTTTTGCAATGTGCCTGCAGTGTCTGACTCCCTGACCTTCTGTGGCAATGAATTCCATAGGCTGAATTCACACCACATGAACAAGTACTTCCTGTGAATTTCTGTAAGTGCACTGGCCGTGAACTTCATCCAGTGATCCCTTTATTCTCTTATAAGGTGAGAGAGCAGTTTTAACTATATCCTTCATATTTTAGACACGTGAGTTAAATCTCTACTTTGCTTGCTGTCACTACTAGATATTTGCTATTTTAGGCAAACAGTTTTCAAGAAAGGAAATTGACAGAGACAGGAGCAGCTCTGCCAATTATTAAATGCCACCTAACACCTATGTAAATAATGCTAGGAACCTTGGCTTTTCCCTGGCACTTTTGGACCCATGCAAGGACCACACAGTCAGAGGAGATGGAAAGCTGAAATTCAAGACAGACTTTGACTCTGCTATATTTGACAGCACGGTTTCTGCTAGCCAGGAGAGGGCAGAAGCCCAGTTCTCTCACTCACTCCCTGGGCAGGAATGTGATGTGACTCTTCAGCACCACAGGGAGCAGTGATCCTGAGGAATAAGTATGTCACAATTTCCAAAGCAGGATGGGAAACCCACCAACTCTGAATGTTGTTACAGTGACACCTATCAATGTCAACTCCTCTGGGTGAATTCTTGAGCAGAACCATCTGGATAGAAGGCCACCAGCCAAGGCTGGTAGTCATGGGATTGCTTGGACTGACACCTGAAGTAACTCTGCTCTTTTAACTGGGATTTTAAAACACATTTCTAAATCTGACAGCTGGTGTCTGTCTCCAGTGGTCCCCAATCTAGTTAGGTCAGTGGAAATTCGAAGGAGACCCCATGTTTGAGGAGCCCAAGGACAGCGGAAGCTCGGGCTCGCTGAGGAGTAATGCAGGCTTTATCTGAGATGTCAGCTGGATGCAAGGCTGGCAGCTGGCACTGTGTGTTAGCAGAAGCTGCTGTTGGCTTCTCTGCCGACAGCTTGCTTACATGATGTGGTGCTGGGGCTTGGGACTCTCTAAATTGGCTTTGACAAGCCGCAGACGTGACAAGGAGTAGCCAAAAATGACGCGTTTTGACTTCCTTCCCACAAGACTAAGCTACCTTGGACTGGATGCGTTACAGCTTCTAGAGTAGCACCGTTACCCAGTGTTCATAGCTCACTGCCTCCTGTTCAGTCGGCTGTGGTTGGCCTGTTTCAGAGGTACTGTACTGAACAAAAAGGGGTTTATTTGGATGGAGCTTTGTGGAAAAGCGGAGTGCAGATCAGACTGCCACTTCTGTAGCCTTCCTGACACAACTGCTCTGCCCTCACCACTTACAGAGAAAGAGTTTATATGTGTTCTCCTTGCCCTCTTCCCTCTCTCCCCAGCCTGCTGGTTGCTGCTGGGGATATGAGCAGGGCCCTCTGTGCTTGGAGAGAAATGAACAGCAGCAATATACAAGGAAAAGAAAGAAAGAGAAAGAATGGGTAAGAATATAGAGGAAGGGAAAGATATCACCATGTGTGGGTCCTGCAATGGGTCTTGATTGTTGCAATTTCAGTGTCCATGGTTTGGAGTGACGGTCGCAGTCTTGGTCCATTGTGGGTGGGGGAAGCCTGTGAAATGCAAAGTTCGATGGGTTGGGTTCAGGTTCAGGTGGAAACACCCAGGTACCTCACCTGTGGGAGGAAATTTTACACTGTCTGATGTAACACTGTGGATCATGCACAGTCCTTTGGTGGAAGGCCCCAGAATTGAGTCTGGAGGCTCTTTGGGGCTCTTTGATGGTTTATGACACCTTCCAAGACACAACAGCAGTTTGACCCCTGTGTAGCTGAGCCAGCTGTGCCTTATTAGAGGGAATTGCCATGAAAGGAGCCATCACCCCACCTCTGCAGGATCTGCTTCTTATCAGCTTTTTCCCTTTTGTGGCCAGAAAACATCTTCTTTAAGGTTGTCACAGGTTATCAGGGACACGATGAATTGCAGGGCTCCGCTTTGTAAGAATAGCAGTCCTAGCCTTTCTCAAGCCTGTTAGAAAAGCCTTAGAAGCAGCTGGTTTATCTAAACAAGGATCAGTTTGTCCTGGTCATCCTCGGTTGGTAGGCACACACCCCCTGTCTGATGTAGATGAGAGGATTCACCACCACACAGCAAAAGCTCTCCCTCTTCCCTTCACTTAGGGGCTGCAAACCTGGTCTCAGCCAAGAACCCGCTGCTTTTGCAGATGGGCAATTGTTTGGGTCGTTAACCATTAGTGTTCCAGTCTATCACACCACATATAAGCACTTGTTTTCTCAGGCATGATCTCCCTTTCTCCCATTCTCTCCCTCTCCTTTGAGGCTGGATCAGCACCCCAGAGGTTCTAAACAGTGCCTGATGACAGTTCACCTCTCTGCTCCACTGTCCCCTCAGGAGAAGGCCATGATAAGAAGTCAATGTAGACAAGGCTCCTGTGCCATTGCATGACAAGTGAGTCTGCAAGCACACCTGTCCCACCAGACTGGAGCCATAACTTTCACCTGTTCTCCTTTCTCCAAAGGTGTGCATGGCTCAGGGTCCAATAGATTTCTGTCCCCTCTGGCAGGGTGATGTATCACAACGGTTACAGCCTCTCCCACTGCACGGCTTTCACTTCACCCTGTGTGCCACGCTTCTCCACATGGTTTCTGTGCCGTTGCCCAGGAAGTTGTCTGGTCAAAAACAGGAGGATGATCTCCGTGCAGGGATTCTCTGAGTGTTCCTTGTCTTCCAGCCCAGTATGCAGTCTCATATATCAAGATGTCATTGTCAGCAGTTTAATAAAGTCCTTCTTGGGGTCCCAGAGAGCCCACAGGAGAAGAAAGGGAGGGATTTTTCTGTCTCTTGAGGCTGTCACTGCACTCAATAGTACAGACGAAAACTTTGTGCAAGCAGTTCATCTCAGTAGTCTGAGACCATCAGAGAACAGGATAAATTCCACCCAAATAACATCTTGACCTGACGACTATAAGAGTAGAAATACAATTGTGGCAATTGGCAAGACTCTCTGCTTCAGAATTTCTCTCTTTAAACTTTCTCAATTTCAAACTAAAATTTACTGGATTAAATATCTTTATAATTGATTCATAGGAGGATTTTGTGTTTTATTTGTTTTTCATAACAGGGTATCTCCAAGGTTTTGGAACAAGGAACTGTGGCTGTTAAATAACCTTCCTATTTTTCTTATGAAAAGATGCTTTCAAGTTTTCTAAGATGCAATTCTGTAAAATAATGTGTCTCTTTACAATTTAAATTTTGAGGACAGTCTCAGTAATGTCTTATTACTTATGGGCCTCAGTTTCCAGGATTGGGCCGTTAAAGGTGTGTGCTGCTAATTAGTACCAGCATCCAATTATGGCTTTATACTTTAAAGCCTTGTTAGGACCTACAACAATACGAAACTTCAATTACACGAAAGCCATGCATAACTAATGAAGAGGACGTTGTTCTTTCTTATGTAAATATCACTCAGTCTGGAGGGACTGCTTGCAATATTGTCTGCTGATTAATTCATCAGGATTAAATCTAAGAGGGGACTTTTGGGTTTGTGCTGCTCCCATGCACCCAGGCACACTTCAGAGGAGCAAGTCACGCATGTAATGGCTACTCAATTAATTAGCATGTCTTGAAAGCAAAAGATTCCCCTTGCACCCACTAGAGACAAGATGTGCTGCTTGTGATCAGCAGTCCCGTCAACTCCTGCAAAAATTCAGCCTTAGGTTTTTATTTAGTTACACGCCAGGTATTTGCCAGCAAAACAGCTGCAACGCATTTATTGTCCTCACGTGTGGCATCACTGCATCCGTGTGCTGGCACTACACCCCTTACTGAGGAGAATTTTACAGACAAATAATGTAATGGAGTGACATTTATTTTTCAAAATAAATTAAAACCCCATCAGCTATAGATTTAGGATGTCAAATGGATTCATCGACTACACAACTGACTTAAGAATTCTGAAAATTTTAGAGGGGTAACCCAGAATGAAGCAGTGGTGGTTCCTGACAAAGAAGTCATAGCCTGGTGGAGAGACAGGAATGCTGACATATGCCATCCCCTCCCTGCAGGCTGGGTCTGATTTGCCACATAGGGCTCCGAAGAGCATCCCCATGCTGACCTGTGCCCTCCTGATGACTAGAGCCATGGCTGACCACGTCACTGTTCCTGAAGCACATTGCAGGATCAGGGATGCTGTGAATGGGTTAAAACAGGGAAAATATCCAAAAATCTAAGCCAAAGTGCCAATAGGTTTCACAAGGAGAACCAGCTGAGGAAATAAACAAAAAGCAATTAAGAAAAGCAAATTGACATATTTGGGTTGGATTCACAGAAGAGCAGGGAGGGATGTAACTTTGTGTTTGGAGACTTTGTGAAACAGCTTGTCTGTTCCTCATTTGTTTGAAAGCAGAACAGCAGAGGTGTCATCTGTTGGTCAATATTCTGGGAAAAGAGCTACAGGGAAAAGAATCTTAAGCACTGAGGGTTGTCTCTCTAAACACAATGTTTATTTTGCATTTGTGCTATGCTTCAGGGCTCCTGCTTATTTCTGCATAGTCCAGGAAGAATTTGCTTTGTGCATCTCTAGCCCTCTCCTTTCCTCTGTGTATAACTTGGTCTCCATTTTCCCTCTTCCCTAAGACAACTGAGAATTTGCCAGAGTGAGCAGAGCACGGTACTGATACTACTCAGAGATAAATTCTTCACTGTCCCATCAGTTGCTCTTGCTCAGGGTTAAGCCATCTGAATTTTTTGGGGACCAGACAGGACTTCTCCCCTAGACTGGGCTGGATTCCCCTATAGTTGTTGTTTCTTGAGCCCACCCGTGTGTTTCTCCACACGGAAATCACACCACTTAGGGTTTCTTCTATTTCAAGCCAGGGCACATGAAGGAAGTCACTGTCATCTGAGACTCATTAAACCTTTATAGCTATGCCAGGTGCAGCCTCAAAGCTGAATTAAAAGGTATAGCGGAGTGAATAAGCCAGGCTCAGCCTCTCTAGCACCACTCTGGTCCTGTGCCACTAGAACATACCCGTCTACACAGACTGATTCCTAGTTGTTTGTAAAGGTCATTTCCTTCCTCACCTCTGGATAGAAGATATTATATTGAGATTAATGTGAAAGGTACTGAAGAGTCACTCCCCCAGCTCTCATCAAATGTCTTAAATCTCATTAATTTACACTGCTAATTCAGCAAGTTCAAAGAAAATAAGATTCCAGGAAGTATCATATTCTGCCATTAAAATATTTAAGTGATATTAGCTTCTCCACTGATAAAGCTGGGATTGAATTTCCATGCAAAGCAGTTTTGTTCCCTGCCTCTAGATACTATCTGCATTTTATTGAGCTAATCTCTCCTTGATCTTTTGTATAGTAGATGACAAAGGGCAGCTGGATCCTAAAATGTTCCTTAACATCTTCTTTATGGAGAAGTGCCCAAGCTGGCTGGAAAAGGCAGGCCACAGAAACTGAAATTGTTCCTAGGAATTAGTTATTATAGCGTACACAATATGAGGGGAGGAGCTGCCTCTTTTGTAGTCATGTTTCTCAAGATCTTCCCAAGAAAGTCTCAATTTCGAGAGCTCTCTTTTTAGCTGCATGCTTAAAATAAGAGCTCAAACTGGCTTATGCCAAGCCATTTTATCAAGCCAGTTCTGAGGAAAACACAGGAGAAGGGATGGTATTGCTGGAGGGGGATTAACAGCTACAAGTGCATGAGCAGAGTCGCATTTTGTCCAAACAGTGTTTTTGTTGAGTAGAGCAGCACACAATATACAAGGATGCAAAATTTCATGCATGGCACTTCCTAACCAGCACCTAATGCCGTCTTTGCAGCACTGTATTGACTGATGAAAATGATGAGTGATAAGCAGTCTGGCTGAGCACTGTGAGACCAGACATACTGTGGATTTGAACGTTTGATTCCAGTATGACTCTCTAATGGTTATGGATATGATGCTGGGATAGATAGGGATGAAAAATCTTCTTTTCATGCAGTATCAGAAATTAATTGCATCCTTCCCTGAGCAGGAGAACTCATCATGCTTGCAGTGGTTTGTAGCACAAGTTAGCCATTCCTTAATCAAATCTGAGAGAATGAAGCAGCATTTCCCCAGGCAATTCCTTGTGATGCGCTCTGTCCTCCAGCAGTTTGCACTTTTTCATAATCCAAGAGGTTCTGAATGTCTTTGATATTCCCCAGATGGGATAGAAATCTGCCTCTGAAGTCAGTCAGGGACTCTCATCGTCCTTGACGAGAGGAGCTATCATTACCCCTGTGAAAAATAAGTTTATATTTCAGCAGTCACAAGTTAAGAATATCCCAACATTCAGATGAAGTTGAATTGGTTTCCTCATCACCGGGCAATAGGTGGGAATAGAGAGAAGAAGTGGAGAGAAGGAAAGGGTAGGACGGAGCAAAGAACATCCATAATGTGCCCTGCGGTGCAAGTGAAATAAAAAAAGAAAGAGGGAAGGGGAAGGGGAAGG
>WEKY01048721.1:181313-207346 GCA_013390045.1 Picathartes gymnocephalus | reverse complement strand
TAGATGAGGAATTGCAACACTGCTCCTTGTCTGTTTGCCTCCTGCCTCCCTCCTGTAGTGCTCACAGAGTCAGTTGAAAGCTGTAACAAAGGAACGGAACATGCCTTTATTAAAGCAACCCATGCTCACATTCCGGAATGCTTAAAGGCAGCCACCCTTCCTATTAATACAAAAAAAAAAGAAAAAGAGTTATAAACTTATAAACTAGAATTCAGTCATCTCTGCTTGTAAAGCACCAATACAGAGCTACCAGAACCCCAAATAATGTCTTTGGGTGATAGCATAATGTAGACCATTAGAAGTGTCACTAATTTCCTGGAGACTAATAAGGAGTAATATGATAGTCCTTCATATTAGCATGGGGATTTGATGACAAGTAAAGTAAACAAGAGATGTCTGAGAAAACACATGCATGTTCATGTCTCTCTTTAAACATGTTCAACACGTCAAACATTTCAAATGCCAGCTTTTTCAGATGTCACTATCTCACCATTCTACAGATACTCCATATGTACCCTGTGTCTGATGTAGGCTGCATCATTAAGAGAGACTTCTGTTTTATCTTAAGGAAACCACAGAAGCTTAGAACTATGTCTGCATTAAGCCACTGAATATACAAGCAAAACAATCTCAAAGTTTTTCTTATTGGTAAGCAGTCAGACTGTGTGCTTTTAAAGCAGTCACGAGGGAACTAATACTGCCTTGTAGTATTACAGAAAAAACTCAACTGTGGGTTCCAGGCAAAGCATGACCCAAAAAAGATAAATTGCTTTAACACTTAGGTATGATGAACCAGATGAACCAGAAACTACAGAGTTTCAACAGGAATTACAAAAAAAAATATAAGAAAGTATCAAGAATTTCACTTAAGTGTTAGTAAGGATTTCATATTCCCTCTCAGAAAATGGATGACTATTCCACTCAGGTAGTACAACTCTGCAAATCTGGGTTAGCCGTGTAATAGTAAAGGCAATAGTTAAACTGAATTGGACATGGATCTACTTGAATTCTAAAGAGCCTAGAGTTGAAAACAATGATATTTAGAAGCCATATGCTGACACAACTGAGTCACAGCAGGTTAGGATTTGAAATCAGGATGCTCTGTTCCCATCTCTGCCGTCAATATGCAATCTTGAACAAGTCTATATCTTTCAGGTGTTTATGTTCCTACTAACTTACACTATCCACAGTACAAGACAGATTGCTGTGTGATTGTTCAGCACACACAGCCCTTGGCTTCACTGAGGCCTCCTCGTTTTATTAACACAATAGGGAGCTCCACTGATAAACACCAATCAGAAGTGATTTCAGAAGCCCTTGATCATGCAAAGCGAAGTCCTGTGTTCAAGTAAACACTCTTCTCAGTGGGTCTAGGTCTTGATTTGATTTACATGAGTTTTAGATATAACTCTGCTTTCTTACAAGATTCAAAACAAAACAAAACACAAGAAAACCACACCAGTTCTGTGAAGGAGAAATTAAAAGAGCCACAAACCCCCCTATTTTACAGAATTTGTTATTTTAAGGTCCTTGGAACCATTTCATATAAAACAGAAGAACTTATGCTAGTACTGAGTATTCCATGGTGAATTAGTCTATCTGGAAGCTGCTTGCAAGAGTTATAATTATAAGAAATCCAGTTAGAAATAAACAACTGCTCAGTAAAAAACTATGTCAGGGCATACAGGTGACAGGAGAAGTTTGGAAAAGCTAAAGCTGTCATTTACACCCAACAAAATGGCAGTACTTGAAGATACCAAATCAAGACTGAGTCAGTAAAAGGGTCATAGAAATTGCTGAGCAGTTAGTTATACATTTTGTGTGATGGGTTGATACTTGACAGCAAAAAAGAAGAAAAAACCAAAACAACCCAAGCAAATTTGAGTCGGATGTGCAATAAACTAAAAAAAAGCCAAAGGTATAATACCAGCATACTTGGATATGAAGGAAAGTTGGCAGACAAAAGACAGAATGTAGCCAAGAACTTGGAAGAGAAGCAGATGTAAAGCAAAGGTATAGTAGAAGAAGTTAAGTCAGTCAGCAAGTGTAGGTCTGTAAAGACCAAGGGACATGTTGACACTCTCATGACATAGATTGAAAAACATGGCATATGTCTTCTCTTGCTTGCTACTTTGCTTCCTTCTCCATGTCTGGTTCTGGATCTGTGTGACAGATGGTGAAGAGTTTTTCAGTGCATCCCAGAAAGGTAAAGTTTTTAGCTAATTTTCCCTTAGTGGATGATATTTTCCTTCTCCCCAAAAGCCAGCCAAAAACATAGAAAATAATTTATGTTGTGGGATAGGTGGTCAGAGTCTCAGTATTGTACAACAAAGTCAAGGCAATGAAGGCTAGAAAAAGAACTGAATGCAGCTGGGAATTATGAAGTAGAATTCCCTGTTTCACTGCAGCAAGAAAACTGGAGTTTAAATATGAGAGCTAAATTAAGAATCATGCAGGAATGTAAGCAACTCATTATTACAGCTAGAGGTGATCTGTATTGCAGAATCAACTCTAACAAGGGAAAGGGATAGATCCAAGCCCTAATGGCTTAGTTAATACCAGTACTAGAATTCTCAAGAGTTCTCCTTCAGTATTCAGAAGTATGTGTGCACAGAATCAAGCTCACCTATTTTTCCTGGCAAAACCATAAGTGAAATATTTGGTTTTTCATTTGAGGTAACTAGATTAAATTCAATTGATTCAAAACATACATTTTTGCTTTTCGGTGTGTCAGTAGAAATGTGCAGTGATATTGCAAGCATGGACCTGAAGTTTAACACCTCATGAGGCATGAAAAGGCAAGGATGAAAAATTGGAGCTACAAGGAAAATAGATGAGAAATCTGGTAGTTTATGTCATCTGTATTAGTGCCTTTAGAGAGAAATATGCAGAATTGTCATAGGCCAGAGTAAACTGGCTGGAGTGATGCTAAGGAGGTCAGGAAGGGTTGTGGGAGAACAGCAATACACAGAGAACATGTTCATGTGTTCTCAGGCTGACAGGCAACTATGCCAAAGCCCAACTGAAAAAGACTGAAATTTCTGGATCATCTGGTTTTCCTTCTATCTGTGAGCCCATCACACTCTTAAAGAGGTATTCAAGACACAGAAACAAATGCCAGAACAATCACCTGTGAAAAAGGAACTGTTTTTCTCTTGAGGTCACATAAGGGTACATCTAAGTGCAGAAAAAACATAAAATGCAAAAGCTGCAGAATAGTTTTCCACAGGCCTTAAATCAAAGCCTGGCACTTTAACATCATCACAGTTTTTATTTTCACAGTTAAACAAGTATTAAAAATCACTATGCCAAGAAAAAGAAAGCAAGGAAATTTATCAAGTTATTTATTTTCATGGCATCAGAATGATTTTGACATGAGAAAGTCATGCATCTTCCCACTTCCTTTACATATAAGAGTGAATCCGAATGTTTTCTGCTTTCTTCAGCTGAGTTAATTACTACACATCTACTTAAAGTTTTCATGCTCCCTTGTAAATATCTAATATTAGCCAGAAACAGTTATACATCTGGGTCAGTAGGGGCCTTTACAAGGAAAGTAATCCAATGATTTCAAGGGCATTTGTTTAGCACTCTACCAACATCTGCCTTCTCACTTTTAAATCAGCCCTGCATCACACCAAGGTTGATAAAAATAAGAAAACAATAGTCCCAGAAAATATATTTGTGTGAAAAAATAATGCAAACAGACAAGAAATGGCCAGCTATGAATCCACATAAGCCTGGTGTGTACTACTTTACTCATGAAAGTTAGAGCATTACATCAGGGATTCTTTGTTTATTAAATAACCAGGTTATTCTAATTTGCATTTTGAGAAAGTTCATCACCTTTTTTTTGGCTGTTGACTAACCACATGCTTTCCAGTCATTCCAATAAGGATAGATTTTGCTCAGATTTTATTCAATAATGATTATAACAAAATTTAAGCCTCTCTTGGATGCTTGTTTTAATGTTATTGTTAAAGCAGCTTATCTCTCCAGAGATAATGGGTATGAAAATTGCTCCTATAGGGCGTCATCCCCGAATTTTTGAATCAGGTGAAAATAGGCATGCAGAAACCTCCTCAGCAATCTAACTGCAGCTTTTGTCTCCCTTTTTCCTCACCCAGTTGTGCTTTCACCTTATTCAACAGACCTGCTGACATCACAGATACTGAGATGTCATGGAAGCCTCTGCTGCCTGAAGAGCTGCGGATCATCTCCCATTAAGTCTACTTGCCCACCACTGAAATGAAAAATAAGGAAGGTGTAGATAGGTAGATGAATGGGAAAAGAAAAGGAGTAATAAAAGTATTACTGCCATAATTCTTATTTTTCAAGCAATCTCATCTCTAAGATAATTCTAATAAAAGAGAGGAGCATATTCTATCTCAAGGGGAAAAAAAGGGGAGAGAAAATGGTTTTTCTAGACTGCCATTTTCTCTCCTTTTTTTTTTTTTTATTAGCATCATTCAAAGATCTTTACTTTTTCAAAACAAGTAAGGTTAATCCTATGTGAAGCATCCTTAGCATGCGCTGTGAATTTGCTTTTCTCTACAACAGCAGACTGTGCAGGTAATTACAGTGTAGCTGCTGCTTCAGCTCTGGTGTTATGACTGGAGGGAGAACCATAAGGGAGTACTCTTCAAGGATGGCTAAAAGCCATGGATTTTAGGCCCCACCCTAAGGCAAAATCCTAGGATTCTGCATAACTTTTATGCTCTAGTTTTATATCATGCACACACTGGAAAATGAGGATATCTATAACATAGCGTCCATTTGTTTTACTGTAATACTTCTGTGCTGGAAGCTGCAAAAGGATCATTTCCAGGATCACTGTCAGTAGCATGTGCAACTATAGCTGCATGGACAAAAGTTGTGGACATCAATCCAACGGGGAATAAGAATCACATTTTAACAGCACTTTAGTGTGTATTAGCTGTAGAGACAAGAAATGTTCTCTACACTGACTAAATTAAAATTTTTATATCTAATGGGAAGTCTGTAGTCATCTTACAGATTAGCTGGGTCTTAAATCCTTGCTTATGAAAAGTGTCCTGAGAATTAAAATGATACACACATCCACAAATCACAGTTACTTACATTTACATCAACAGATATTATTCACATGATTCTCAAACAAAGTCTTTAAAAGAGACTTTTATTTCGTTCTTAATATGACCATCATGTAACTCATCACCCCTTAAAAGTAATCATCAGTGTAGCCACCAAAATATACACGTCGATAATTTTATTGACATGAACTGAGTGCTACCCCAATTTCTTCTTGGCAATGTGCTCCAAAGCTCTGTATCACCTGTTGCAAGTGCTACCATAATAGTACAGAGTGACCCCATCCCTCCGGTATCTTCTTCTGTTACGTTCAACAAAAGATCATCTAAGAGAAGTGAAAATTAATATGAAAAATAACATGAACAGAAAAATCACATCCAATTGAAGTGTCTTATATAATAGCAAGTGTTCTGTGTTTCTAGCAGTGGGTTGGAGTAAGTTGAAACTCTGAACATTATCCTGGGGGTGGAAAGAGGAGACATGGCTTATAAAGGCTGTACTTTTTATCCTGAGAAATTCAATGCAAGGAGGTCAATCTATTTTATATAGTCTGCATACTAAATGCTTAAAATATCACATAATCTATCAGTTCAGAAGAATCAGAGTACACGACTTCAAAAAGCACCAGATGGTAAACAGGAGTATACAAATTAAGATAAAATATTCTACTTCTGTCATCTTGTGTTCATCAAATGATAATGCTAATTTCGCCCTTTTTTCTATATTTATGGCCCAACCTGATAATTTCTGATCACGTTTTCTATTCCTAAAATGTGGTCAATTAACACCCTTCTTACTAAGAAGGCTTTGCTAAGTACATAAGAAGACAAAGGTATATCCTTAGTCACTTAATTAGTGACTTAATATTTTAAACAGTCAGTGGAGGTAAGGGTTTTTTTCTCATTATCTCCTTTCAGAAATCCTGTTGGATTTTTCCCCTTATTACAGTTAACGGCAGGCAGATTCCTAACACCAGAAGCATATGATTTGAACTCTTTTTTTAAGCTCCAAAATAACTCTCCCCTGCTTTCAATCAGTGAATTAGACTAAAATGAAGCTGAACACTATCATGATGGTGGAAAAATATATAGAAAATAGCATAAGCAGACTGCAGTTTTTAGGCTGAAAATAAGGAAAAATGCACCAATTCTTTCCACAACTATGTGAAATTTTCTACTTTTTTTTTTTTTTCCCTTACTAAATATCCAATTAGTTTATGTATATTCACAGACCCTTTCAACTACTGGTTATTGAAACAGATATAAGGAGTCTCTTGCTACATAGTTTATTATTGGCATAATCACAGAATCCTAGGACAACTCAAGTCGGAGAGGACTTCAAGAGTTCGACATCTTGCTGAAATCAGGGCAAACTAAGTCCAGATTACTCAGGACTTGATCCACTCAGGTCTTGAAAACATCTAAGGACAGAGACTACAAAGACTGAAATAATATGTCTAATGATGTTCATTACATACTATTTTCTTTCCTAACTGCTTGACCCCCAAATCAACATAGAAAAATGTAAAAATCTCCAGTGGGATTATATAGGTCTATATAGGCTCACACATGCACACACAGAGCAAAATATGCTTTCATAATGTATTCATAATCCTTTCTGCTCCCATAATGTATTTTTGGTTTATGTAAGTTTTTTACTACTGTACAGGTGAATAAATGGACAAAGGAAAATTTGGCTTCTCTATGAATTAATATTAATTGATATCTTGGCAATTATCATAAAGAAAGATTCCTGAGTGGCATTAGTATATGTGTTAGCCCTGGGTCAGTGTGAGAGGAAAAAATTATTTCTGCTCAAAGGCTGAGAAAAATTGTTTTGCATTTCCACACCTCAGAAGCTGTTTACATTTTAACAGCTAACTCAGACTGTGACATAGCTCAAGCTACACTTTGGTAAGCATGAACACCTGCTGTCCACCACTCATAAATTATTCTTAGGTTTCATGCAGGAAATCTGAGCAATTTTAAGTTAAATGAGTGTAATATAAAATACTAAAACTGATTCATAGTAGCTCTCAAGGGAAACATTCTAGTCAAGTGAGAATGTCTTAGGTCAAGTATGTTTGTACTCAAAAAGGTACAGCAGATTGATTTCTTAAGTAGCTTTGTTTACTGTAAACAGTCCTTAGCGCTGCTTTCATTATGCATTACTTCATTTATTTCATGCACATCTTCTTACACCACATCTTAATTATCTCAAATCTCCACTAAAAGACATGAGTAACCATATCTGGTTTCTCCCTGCTCTATTCCTCTTTCCAGAAGCACTGTCACAAATACAACCTGGCTAAACAGAGTGAGGAGAAAAAGGAGTCTCAGCATATGTGGTGTTGCTTGTTTTGGCTAGAGAAGAAGCATTTTTGGGGTTTTTGAGCAAAAGGTAAGGCAAGCTGATAACATCCTTACCTCCTATGACAGTCTGTTGTACAGATATTGTGCCATTATAAATTTTAACAGTATTAATCTGGTATTGCTATAACTCTGCAATTATATGATCATCTCTGTTGCTTGCAAAGCAACATGCACAGATTTCTAAATTATGCAGACTATTTCTTTTAATTAAATGAAAAGTGTCTCATCTTTCATGGATATTGCTATTTAAGGCTACCGAACATAATACTCAATTTATACTTTTGTGGTCTCTTATGGTTATTGTTCTAGGGGTCTTCATTTATATTACTCTGCTATTACTATGAGAGGATATGATAGCTCATTAATATGAATAATTATCAGTTATGTACTATTAACTCTTGCATGGGATTATACTTGGATTTTAAGAGTAGCTAGTAGTGTTTTATTATTACTCCATTGTCTCTCACAATAAATTTATCTCCTGTATTTACTGTAAGAGGCCTAATTAACTGTTCAACTGACAGTCCTCCCAGACACTGAGAAACAACTACATCTCTTAAAAACTTGCAAAACAGTCTGTCAAAGAGATAAAAACAGGTGAACTTACTAAGTCTTTATGGTCATGAAGCTCACCAAATGATACTATTTCAGCAGTAAAAAATATGAAGGCCTCCGCAAAAGAAAAAAAAAGCTGTTTCCATATAATTATATTCTTTAAGTCTCTTAGTAGCAAAGACAGTAGGTTTCAAGCATATATTCACGTTTATATTAACATGTTACTTTCAAAAACGTAGACTGAGAGTTTCTGCAAACCATACTTCCACTTGATAGTACTTACACAGATAGTTCCATGACATTTCTAACTCAGTACAATATAACACATGCTTAAAGTGTTTCCTCTTCTTCTATTCCATGATATTTCTAGCTCACCTCCCCAGAAGAGATCTCATTGTCTATACTAAGGAAAATTTAGGGAAAATTCTGACATAAGGCCCAATTGCTTAAAAATATTTCATCTCCCTCAAAAATAAGCAATAATAGTTATGAACAAAAGAATGTATTTAAGGGCAACAGTGTGGATGCCCTGGAATGTCTGCTACTGGCAGACATAAAGGAACAATTTCATTAGTTAAAGGAAGCTTCTGGCATGTTTTAGCTAGTGTGAAAACTCTTTCTCCAGCTATACATATTTCCCTTGAATGCCCAAGGCATTTAGCAAATTTCTAAATATATGCTTTTTGTGACAACTGCCTGACAAATTTGAAAGCATAGTTTGAACTTGGTCCCTCAATACTGTCATTTCTCAACTCAAAATAGAATGTCATTATCTCCTATCAGATTATTCTCCTGTTAATTAGACTAGCTCAAAAACAAGGGCCAACAGACAAGAAAATAGAAACTATGTTTGTACGTTATATATGTATCCTTTGATAATTTTTAAGGAGGGATGCAAGGCCCTACCAAACCTTCCAAAATGCCAACTTCCTTCCACTAGTGTAACTCCAGCTGTGCTTCTAGAAGCAGCAAGCAGAACTGCTGAATAGCACGTGCAGAATAACCTGCACAGCCTGAGATCTGACCAGAAATGCAGAGAGTGATGCACATGTCACAGGGCGCCTGAACTGTGCTTCCCGGCCAAGGCAGATATTGAGGAAAAATGGTTGTAAAAGCAACTCTGTGACCACCAAAGAGACTTCTTGAGCACAGAGCTCATTGAACTGATACAACTGGGAAATTGTCACTTGTTTGCTTCTATCCTGTCAAGGGAAGGAGAATTTTCTGCCTTTTTCTGGGAATTAACCAAGATTATAGCTCAAATTTTAATTTGTGTAAACCAACAGAATGTGTATCATCAAACTTTAGCTACTTGAACTAAAAAAAACCATTATGGTCTCTACAGATTATCAGAGAAAGAAGACGAGTTACATGTTCATCCATCACATTCATTAGTCCATTACACACATTGATCCTTCAGTTACTAAAGTAAATACCATATGGTGTTGAACATCTCAGCGTAAAGTTCAGTGAGGAATCCAGTTAATAACTGCTAACAGGAGTAATCAGGCAGAAGAGATAGCTAATGTACACTCACATCTGGAGCCAGTGAGTGACTGTACTGCATTGTAGATGACAGGTAAGTCTCTAAGGGAAAGGAAATCAAACTGATATTCCAGTATTAAGCCAGTTGCACATATTAGAGTTGTGAATAAGCAAAATAATGGGCGGGGGGAAAAAAAAGGCAGTGATTCAGCTCTTCATCTGGAGAAAACTGCCAATTTCTGCCCTAAGCATCCAGCTCTAGTGTTCATTGTTTAACATGGATCTGATATGAAATAAGAGATAGGTAATCATAACTGAGACCAGGAACAATTATTCTCCAATGATTCCTATGCATAAAGCTGCAGAAAAATGTCAGGGGCCAAATTAACTGCTAATGATTTCATAATGATAGTCCTCAGCTCTAGAGTAGCAGAATACAACTGCAACATTCTCTGGAGTTTCAGATATTGGAGGACTAAGGTCCAGTCTGTGTTCAAAAGTAAACTGTTGCCACCTGTTCTGTAGGCTTACTGCTGCCTGTAGAAGCCTACAGAGATCTTTCACGCTTGCAGACAAAGCAAGGTTTTTTTATTAGGGATCTGTGAATAATTATTCCTATAGTTAATGGGCCAAACTGCGATGTTAAAAAGAAATTCTATGTACGGCAGAATTATTTTTTTTAATATTTGCTGATAAAATTAAAAAGGAGGGAATAAAATGTATTTTGAAGTATCTCACCCCCATTCAACACACAAAATTATGTTTAGGAGATTCTCATCATTTTCATTATCCTTTTTACCTCCTGAACATTGTCAGTCTCAGATGTCCCTCTCCTTTTTCTCTTAGTTTATGTTCTCCACACTGAAGGGATTAGCTTCTAAACTAACAAAGCCAAACTCGGGTATTCTCCTCCTAAATATTTTCTTCTTTAAAGACTTCTTCACAAGACTGACATATTTCCTTCTGAAATTTTTATAAAAAGAAAGCAGCAGAAAGTAGCTCTATTAAATGTCTGAGAAACTACCCTGTGTGCTCATCATATAAGCTTATGGAGAATTTAGTTCATAATTATTAAAACCCTGCATTTGTCACAGCTATAGAAGTAAAAAGGCTTCTATTCAAAAAGAGTATCCCTCTGTGATGTATCTACAAACATGCAATTTAACTAAGAATGAAACTAGACCATAATCACTGCAGAAACTGCAAGGGTGTCAAATGTGTAAAGCAATTCTTCAGAGGTACAATGCTGGAGCTTGTCATGGCAACTCTTCTCACTCCTTCCCACTGATTTTTGGCAAGCATTTTTAATTTTTTTGAGCATTTTTACTCCTTCCCTCCTAGCCTTTTTTACCCCTTCACACAATATGAATGATATCACCAAAAAGTGAAGAGCATGCAAAAACATCAGTCTGCAGCCACTTCAGATGGAAGACTGAAGACACACCTAACCCATAAATGCTGCAGTGTTGATGTTTCACAAGCACAGCAGTCCAGCTAGCAAGAAAAGCTTTTTTTTCTGTAGAAGACAGTGTATGTTGTTGAGCTGTTACTGTTTACTGAAAAGCTTTAGGCAAGGCCCCATTTAAAAGACCTGAGAGGTCTGAGAGTTTATATTGTCTATTACTCTGCAGACAAACTTTTTGCCAATAGTCTCCTCTCATACTTGCTTTCTAAAGACCCAGCTTGCTGCCCAGGCATCTTTTTAGTCTCAAAGAACACAGGTGTTGTGATTAGTAACAGGATTCCTAAGATTAGGCTCTCAGAGCATCTTTAGTAAAAGGATTTAGAAAAAAGGCACTCTCCTCCATCTGCACTGCAGTCACAATTTGTTCCACTCATCATATTTGTTGTTCTCTCCATACTATGCCACATATGCCATGAATATTACAGAGTGCCTGACTGCTCACCAGCTGAAGTTCTGAGTCTAAAGCCCCTTCAACTCAATGACACTGTCAGAAATGTCTCTGTGACAAGGCCTGATGCATTAAATAATGATACAATCTGCTGGCAGGATTCTAAGTCAGCTAATAGGATTTCTGCCTGCAACCTGTGGGTTTGCTGCCCAAGAGCAATGGTCTTAAACATTTGTCCAAGCAGTTAAAGGGAGCACCAATGTGCCATTTATCTGTGATCAAGAACAGGGGTGAAATTGAAGAGTGGAGTTTTATAGTATATGCTCTATACTAATATCTCCTTAGGATATCCTCATTGAGAAAATGTTACAGAAATCCAAAACCAATAAAAGATTCAAAAATTATACTGGAGCCTATGTCTGAAACATAAATTTTACTCTTTTGTACGCTTTTAGTGAATAAAAGACTGTGTGTCAGGCACAATAGTTTTATATCTTAAGGAGTTTGGGAATACAATCTGCAGTTCCTTAGTAAACATACAGCAATTGAAACCAGCAAATTGGATGGATATTAAACTAGACAGCTGTAGCAAGGTGGCTCAGGCGGCCTGGTACTGCTACCTTCCACAAACGTCTCCACAGGTGAGGACGCCCCAGTCGGGCAGAGGGGTGCGCGCCAACTCGCACATGCAGCTGGATGTTATAATAAAGGCGACAGAGGCAGGAAGGGTTCCTGTAGGAAAGTCCAGCACGGTTTATTGTGCCCACACACTGAAGTAGCCAGTAACAGAGAACCACGTGGAATGGAGAGTCCAGGGTTATATGCAGGTACAGAGAGGGCAGAGCCAAGCGGCAGGGACCAGTGAACAGAGAGGGTAGGTGGGGAGACAGACACATTCACCAGTGGGGAAGGGTAGTCAGGGAAGATGGGCAGGGAGACAAACCAACGGGGGTACAGAGAATGGGAAACTCACTAGAACATAACCCCACACGGCAAAGGGGCCGAGGTGGCCAACGGGCCGACTGCCAATGGGGCTGCAGGGTACAGAACATGGCCATACAAGGCAAACAGGGGGGAGTGGAACTGAGGTAACTGACATCTGGTCCTTGGAGTTCCATGGGGGAAGCCAAACCTAGGGGACGCCCTCCCAGGGCATCCACAGACAGCAGTGACCAGATCTGAATGAAACAAATGCCAACTCATTACCAATGGCTGAAAAAAACCCAGTGGAGACTTTACTTGTTTGTTAGTTCAGGTTTATCAGCGTATTTGTCAAAGTATGCAAAGTACATTGCCTAAGCTGGCTGCTCTTCACAGCCTCTCTCTGCTGTGAATTGATAGCATCGCTCTTTTCTTTAGTGGTAAGTTTGGTGGTGGGGAGGAGACTACCAGAGGGATCAATAAATATTTCACATGAGCAACTCACTTATATATTTGCAGGGAGAAATCTCACTCCTACAGTTGGGAATTTGGTTCCTAGTAGTTACAGAGAAAAATTATGACCTATGACATTTTTATTATTGTAAGTTATAGCTTTGTTATTAACCACACAAAAATAGTAAGACTGGAAGAAGTTTAGTGCTGCACACACAAGGAAAACATAGCGACTAGGCAAGTGCGTTTATTTCTACATCTATAGATGCAAAAGGCAGACCAAAATGTGGAAAGAAGGGGGTGAATACATTTATACATAAGCAATGTTCTTTCAAGGGCCAATGCAGGACCTAAAAGTTATGTAAAATGGATAAAAATCCTAAGCTTTATGGACTTCAACACTAAACACACTATCTAAATAATGAATGAGACTGTGTCAATATTCTGCTCATTTTATTCAAAAGGCAGTGACTGGACTTGATCAACACTAAAATATGTCATAGACAGAATGGGATATATAATAGAATGGGAACTGATAACTGCATTATTATCAATCAGTTGCTGAAAGCAGTACTCAAAACACTGGCTGCAGCTGCCTTGTGCCAGACAGTTAACGCACAACTAGTAACAGAAGACAAGAGGAGTGCACTAGACTGGGCACCTTGCAAGAGCCCACAAATGGCGAACTGTTGCGTGTACATAAATAAATTAGTTCAGCTTGGGATTTTTCTCTCCTTCATGTCTTTCCATTGACAGTAAATCTAGAGGTGCTATTGCATTGGATAGTTAAAAAGGTGTCATGCTGTGTTGCTTCACATTTTCACGGACTATTTAACATAGCAGAGGACAGCGCATCATTGTGTTCAACACGAGCGTGGGGGAAACTCTTTCTGCAGATTCAGCACACTTGGAAAATTTGACATCTATACCATGTACAAGAGAGATTTCTGGTTGTGTTTGCAGCCTTGTCTGTGGTCACATCCAGCCACAAGGAAATTCAGAACAATGCCAGCACAGCACAAAATTTGCAAGGTCTAAATCTATTTTAGTACAGACTTAATACCCAAATTTGCTTTAAAGCTTATTCTTCCATTGTTTATGTTTTTAACATCTGAAATAATTTCATGCAATCACAAAAGCTGTAAAAGTAAATTTTAAAAATAATAAAACTAGAAAAAGGTACAGGGATATAATGCCTTTAGAGAGCAGTACTGTATAACTACTCACAAGCACTCTTTGGCAATGAAACCATGTATCTAACGGGTCACTGATATTGGAGAGTAAACATGGTATTTTATTGAAAGATGATACAAAAGTATACTATTGATATGATATGGCAAAATTAATAAGTACATTATAAAAATCTGCAAAAATATACACTTCCAGACTTCTGTAGTCAATAAAATTGCTGTTGATTTATCACCTGCTGTGAGACAACTGAACTGATTTCAGTAATTCTTTATTGGAACCTACTTGTGCTTTCTCAGGCTATTTATAGGAAAGACATGAGTTTCTGCAATTATACTTTGTTTTCTGAATAAGACTAGTGAATTTGAACCCTACTTTTGTTTTCTGTATAACTTGAGAAGCATGAAATGATGTAAGTTCTTATCCTGATTATACCAGTCATTCAATATTTAAGAAAAAAAAATATAATTTGTTATGATACAAAGACCACATTTTAAGGTGAATATTACGTTCATTTACTCAAATAAGACCTGGTTTTATCTGAGGAGGAAAGACATAATGAAAAACCTTGCAAACACTTCATCCTTCCATAGTAAAAAAGCACCACTGGATCAAAAAACATGTTAAAGGTTACAAGGAAATGAACGACATGAGTTAACTTGTATTTACAGGTAACCTACCCCTGAGAAATAACAAATCTCCACCTGTTTTCCTTGAAGCACTGCAAATTGTTCTTTTAAGGATTCATGGAATATTCTGAGCTGGAAGGGACCCACAGGGATCATTGAGCCCAGCTCTTAAGTGAATGGCCCACACAGGCTCTGCACCCACAACCCTGTCAGTATTAGCACCATGCTTTAACCAACTGAGCTAATCTCAGTGGCATAAGACACCAATGGCTGGGAGTATCTCAGTGTCTCTCCTGAAAGAAAAATAGGCTAAATTCTGCCTTTATAACAGTGCTCACATGTTACATACGTATCTGCTGAGCATTTATGCCATTATCATTTTAACACCGCAATCATAGCCTGGTGTTAATAATTCAACATACTGTTATAAAAAATTTCCTGGTACAAATGAGCCCTGATTATAACCATTCACATTCCCATCTGCTCCTTGGGATTTCTGTTCTGTTCGTCAGGTTTTCTTCAGGTACAGTGCTGCATTGTAGCAGCAGATCTATAATCATCTCCCTTCACAGCAGGCAGTGGGAGCACCTCATGCTTTTACATATCTCAGTAATCATTTAGTCATATACATTAATATTGAATGTATGTGCCCACTTACCATCTTGTTATAAAAATTTAAAACAATGAACAGTAAATTGGATAAAATTGCATCTTTAGGAAAAACAAAACAACAATAACCAAAAATATTCTAAAGGGAAGGCAAAGAGGTTTTTTGAGAGGATAAAGCTGTCACGACAGGTGACTCATGTTGGGCTGCATTACTCATATCATGGCATATTATATAATCAGAGGCAATTGACACAACATAAACTGACACATCACAACATGGCTTGTCAGCAGCGAGATGTATAAAGCTAGGCTTTTTAAAGAAAATACAGGGAAGAAAGTTTTGCGAGTTTTCTAAACACCACTCAAGAGGACAAAAAAAATGGTGTGAAACATTCTGTTGTGAGTTATATTTTTGCAAGAACACATTCTGCCACCCTTAGTATTTTGGAGGATTTGAATTGAGTAGACTTATTGATCTTGATGGAATGATGCCAGCTGAAATCGCAAATAGCTTAATGCTATCCTTCAACTGCAAAATTGTTCAGGCCGAGGGACCCGCAGGCCGGGCCGTGCGCGTCGGGCCCTGAGGGGCGGCAAGGGCGGCCGGGCTGGCTGGCAGCCCCTGCCAGGGCAGGCGGGGGATCCTGCCGGCAGGACCCTCCTGGCGGCTGACGGGAATTAGGAGGGCGCTGCTAGAGAATTAGGAGGGAACAAAGCCCGAACGGGCAGCAGGGATAGCCGAGTACCGTGCCTGCGGGGCCGCTGCCGTGTCCGTGCCCAGCCAGGTGTTGCCCCTGCCGAACCACGGGCACTGTGCGGGGACCAGAGGCTCTCCCGACCGCCGATGACAGTGCGGGACGTGTCACCACAGCCACAGTCCAGCTGGAGCTGGTGAGCTGGGGACAGGTTCTTTCCGAGGTGAATCAAACACCACATCCTGGCCAAACCCTGGGAGCTGCACGAGGCTTGCTGCTGATGGGAACCACGAAATGGGTTGGGTTGGAAGGGATCTTAGAAGTCCTTTAGTTTCAACCCCTGCCGGGAGCAGCAACACCTTACACTAGGCCAGGATGCTCAGAGCCCCATCCAGCCTAGCTTTGGACACTTCCAGGGATGATGTATCCACAACTTCTCTAAGAAATCTCTTTCAGTGCCTCACCAAACTCACAGACAAAGATTTCTTCCAGATATCTAACCTAAATTTCCCCTCTTTCAGACTGAACGCATTAGTCCTTGTCCTTTTACTACAGTTACTTATAAAAGGTCTTTCAGCTTCCCTGTAGGCCCCTTCAGATACTGAAAGGTTGCTAAGAGGTCTCCACACAACCTTCTCCTCTCCAGGCTGAGCAGCTGCAATTCTTTCAGCCTGTTCTCAGAGGGGAAGTCATCTTAGTTCCCTTACCAGCTTCATGATACTTGCTCCAACTTGCTCCAACAGTTCTATGTCCTTCTTATGCTGCAGATACCAGAAATGTACACAGTATTCTAGGTGGGGTCTCACAGGAGAGTTGTAGAGGGGGAGACTCGCTTCCCACAGCCTGGGCACACTCCTCTTGAACAACCCTGCCAGCCCAGGAGCTGCTGGTTTCCCTCTTCTGTGAGCCACATATCAACATTTTCATATGGGGCTGCAATCCGGGAGGTACAGACTTCAAATGGATGTGGAAATGCATCTGTGTAACCACACAAACATCTCTGACAGGCTCTTGAAGGGAATGGCCACATTTCAGCTGTGTCAGGGAATGACAGAGTCTCTCCTCAGAGCCTCTCTTACAGTTCACTGGGCTAATCTGGGTACTTAATAAAGAATGTACTGTGACAGCTCCCAAATTCCTGCTCTTAGGATGATGAGCTTGAAATAGTTTATCATTACTACTATTTCAGGCATCATCTCTGAGCTTTGCGGACACATAATTAAAAGGCAGGCTGGTGGAGGCCAGATTGCATCATATGTTCACACTCATGAACATAAAAAGGAGGTTTTTTTGTTGTCTTTCATTAAAAATCTGTCTTCTTATATAACCTCTTCAGAGGATTATATTTAAATGCTGGAATATAATTAAATAGAAAATAGTTTTGAAATGCAGCTGTGCAAATTACAGACCAGAGCACACATACCCCTTAGAGATTAAACACAAGTCCAGTTCCATTTTCCAAACCTGGAAAACCTCAAACCTACATATTAACTGGCTGGCTTTGCGTGGCGCAGGTCCTCCCTCCTTGCTTGGAACTTTGTAAAACCGGTAGCACTTCTATAATGAAAATAACAAATAATTAATGTGAAAAGATACTCATGTGTCTTTCGAAATAACATGAGGTCTCTTCTATTTTTCCACCTATACTATATTCAGTGTTAATTTTTAGAATTACAAATTGTTATAAGGAAAAAAAGTAGAGCTTTTTTTCACTAATCATATTAGTTTTCTTGTTTTCTTTTCAGAGAATCACAGAATATTTTGAATTGGAAGGGTCCCACAAGGACCATCAAGTCCAACTCTTAAGGGAATGGTCTTTTATAAAACCTCTTTCCAAATTAAGATAGAAACACACTGTGTCTTGAAAATTCTCCAATGCCCAACATACTGAATGCTGTTCACTTTTGTCGAGCTGCAATGAATTGCATGGTTAAAAACATCCTTTCTGTAAATCATTCGCTTAGAGCCTATTCATTTTAAAGCCCATGCTGTTCAGAGGGCTGCAATACACCCACTTGTGAGTGTTCCCCCACCTTCATCAGGTACACAGCAAACACATGGACACTGTTAATACGTGTATTTGATCATCAGTACAACACTTGAGTGTGCACTGCACACTTCCTATCCAATTATGCTGCAAAAGATGAACACTAAATTGAGCAAAAATAACCTGAAACAAAAGTATGTCACCCTCGCATAAGGCTTCATCATTATGTACAAGAGAAGCCCTCCAGAGAAAGAGCCTTTCTTTTATTTGTGGGTTTTGGTTGGGGGTTTTTTTGGTATTCAAATGAATCCTAATATGTGGAGCATGCTACCTTTGCTTGCTCCGTGGTGTGTGAAGATGCAGGGAGCTTCCTCTTGCAACTCTGTTGGTCTTGGAGAGAAGGAAACCTTACTTTTATACAGTTTCTCCTCTTTCNGGGGGTTTTTTTTGGTTTTTTGGTATTTGAAATGGTAATAGAGAAGAGGAAAAAAAAGCTATGGCAATGTGATCAGCCCATCCTAAGGGCAATGTCTTTTTACTCATCAGGCTATATTTAGAACTGTCACTTGCTAAAAACACTGTCACCTAAAATGAATTTACAGAAGAGGCTTTGCATTATACACATGGCCTGAAGCATTTATACTGTAACATCACAGCAACCAAAATGAAAGTGTGATTGTACAGTCTAATATTAGCTAATTCTTACCAGTTTCATACAAATTTTAGCATTTAGCATTCATTTGCTCATTTGCTAAGGAGCTCCTCCTCCATTTTGTTCGTAAATAATGTGCCTGTTCTTGCTCAAAGGAGTATCTGTGCTAAAACACCATCCTCTTTTGCAGTCAGAAGGATACTAATTTCAAGATATCAACAAATTAAGAATCATTACAGTAAAAACTGCTCAGACATAGAAACACTGGGCTTAATCTTTAACTTGTTGTTTGGGGATTTTTTTCCCACAGCAGAAAGTTCAAATTGAAGAAGTAAAAAAACCCCTATTTTTCACCCCATATATCACAGTCACATGAACATGTATAGCAGACTTTATTTGTAAGGGAAGTGCTCTCTCCCCCATCCCAGAATCATCTCTTTTCCTGCATGAATCCTCTGGATACCTTTCTGCACATCCAAAATTCATTCAGGTACAAAGGAGTGAAACTGTATTAGCCACATGTAACTAACTCCCTGCTATTAATAATTTGGTAAGTTGCATCCTGTAATCATAAAAGAAAATAAAACTTGAAATAATTATTGCATCCACAGTTTTGTCCTCATGTCTCAACATCCTGAGTGCATGATGCACATTTTGATTGCTGAAGGCCTTTGGGATGCCATAAAACAAAAATAGAAAAGTCTGTAATGTGTTTTAATTGGGAACAAAAACTATTTTGCATGGATAAAGATATTGCTAGAAAATAGCAAAAGCTCATAGAAAAAGGGAAATTACCTCCCCAAATCACCTTTGAAATTCACAATGTGGTTTCCACTACTTTCTCCAGGTAGCCATCTTACTAGGATGGAGGGTCTGTGGATTTTCTTTGGGATGAGAGAGACTTGACAGGTACTGTTGCTTCAGTTGATGAGGACAGAATAATTCAATGTAACCGTGTTTATTGTTTGCCAATTGATGTGTCATTAGGCCTGAGAATTTGACCCTTGTAGAAAACAAAACTTATGAACTACTAAGCTCATTGACACTTTGAAAGCATTTTATTTGTCCTGATCTCTGTTCCAAAACCTCAAGTCGTTATATTCTGGAGGCACTGTTTATGCAATATTTCACTTCCAAATTGAAATAATTCACTTGAGATACTACTCTTGAAGAAAAAACTGTCATTTGTACCCAGTCTGCCTGTATTTGAAACCACGTGGAACAAACTCAAGAGTTTCACTAGGCCTTAATCCTATTCCTGATAATATTAGTGGCCAGTATATTAAATCCTAACATTTCATCATGCTCTAAAACTTTTTTCCTACAGTGACTGCATAAATTTACTTTAACACATATAATACTGCTTAGGCAAGAAGTAGGGCAGACAACTGATGTAGCAAAGTCTGGAGCATATTGAGCTAGAAATTGAAGGATCCCCACACTTTAAGTCCTTTGCAATTGTGACTTGACCATGGCAGAATTATCCTGGGACAAGAACTAGTCATTTATGCAAAAGACAGTAAATGCTTAATGGCAAAATTTGAGAAATATCCAAATGAGTGAACGTGACAAAGCTGAAAGGTGGGCAGTTGCAGAGGAAGATTCCCTTCAGTATGTATGCATCACAAACAAAGCTCGGTCACTTCCAGTGCCCAGCTGTGCTCTTTGAGATCTAGCTTAGATAAGTCAGCATATTGACTTCATTAAATAAATTAAATTACATAAATTAAACCATAACAATGTCCCAAAATAGCACTTCTGTGTCAGCCACATCAAGTATATTCCAGTATTTTCTCCATGTGCTACAATACTTCAGACCTCAGAATAATGGCCTTTCATCATGAGTACATCACAGAGAGGCACAGGCAAAGACTTGTCACCACCTTTTATATAACCCAAATAGAACTACTTATCTCTTGTTTACAATGAAAATGCTTAATGAAAGAGCACAATTTGCAATGCACAAATGAAACAGGCTAGGATCATTAAGAGATTAATTAATGTTTTATAACAAATTCTTTATCTTCAGTATTTCGTACATCTATACTGGTCACTCGTCCCCTTCATCTTTCAAACACATAAGGGTCACCTCTCTTCTGGGTCTGGTATTTTCCATAACATACATCAGTCATGCCTTGAGCCATGCTGCAAAAACCTGAAAAATAGATTTCATAGGGATCTCTCTGGTCTGTTGCAATGAGGACTCGTCCGCTTGGTTTTAATGAAACCCCCTTACACGTGCTCACCATGAAGGGAGCTGGAAGCCTGGATTAGAACAACTATCCCATGACTTCACAGGGAAGTTACAAAGCCTTCAACTTGTTCCAGAAATATTTTTTCTTAGAGCAAACTAAATCAAAATAGGAGGCACTCCAAACTGTCAGGGCTTTTTTTGTCCTAGACTTGTATATCTGGGTCATATAGTCATGTAACACCCTAGGCTGTGATCACAGCTATTGATTCCAGTGCTGAAAGTGACAGAATAAATGCTATATTATAACAACTGTGCATGAAACAGCAAGAAGGATAGACCAGGTCAGTCTTTAATTGGTAAGCACATGCTTGCTGAGAGCAACAGCAAGAACACTGCCCTAAAAAAAATGAAGACTTTTTTTATGACAAAGAAGGTTACGTTAAAAAAGGTGATCTCCTGACTGAAAAAGAAATAATATATAAATATTAATACAATTATTAATAAATGTTGTAATGTTAATATTATAATTAAAAATAATTTTCTTTTGCATGCATAACCAAGAAAATTAGTCTAAATTATTTTCTAGAATAGATTATTTAAACAGTATTAAATCCCTGGACATCAGATACTGCTGATCTGCTTTTGATTTTTTAATTTTGGTTTTTCAGAAAGGAAAAAAATTCTTAATTGTTCCATCACAAAAGAGATGTTTGACCAGTGTTAGTAATGGTAGAAATGGTTCTGTTTCCAGTTTTCATGTGTTGTGTTCTGGTCTTTCCCCCAGAGGTCTATAGATGCTATGGTGCTTCCCAAATTGATGTTTGTCTTCTATACATTGGAGGTTTGATTTATTGCTTGCTCTGAAAATGAGGACCAAGGACCGAAAATAGTGTTTTGGGCGAAATAAGATCAAATCATTTGGGGTACAGGCTCAGTGGCCCATATCACAAAAGCAGTGTTGCACTAGGGGTACTTGACAGCTCGTGTGCAACTTCCATGTGTTGGATGATAGCAACAGGACTGAAAATAACTAATTTATAGATTACAGTCATTATGATTTTGAGTAAAGAGTCAAAGTCTGCTGGTACTCAGAAAAGATTTGGGGTTACCACTTACACAAACACTTTCACCTCAGCTGTAATATACCATAAATATGTCACTAACAGTCAAAATAACTGCCAACTACAAAGTCTTTTAGTTTTGCATAATATATTGAAATATAACTCACTACATGCAATATAGTGTTGATTTCTTCAGAGCTTTATTATAAAAAATATAATTTCTGTCAAAATTTTAGCATCAAGTGTTGTACTGAATGGACTATAGCCAGAACTATTGTGGTCTAGGGCATATTTTTATTATATAATAAAATAATCACAAGTAAAAATTACACTGTGAACTTTAAAATGTAAGGTCAATAAATATAATTCATTAAAGTCTGTAATTAAACTAGCCATCCTTACAGAAAAGTAGTAGAAAATTAAAGACAAGCAGCAGCTTGGGCACCTGTTAGAATTGGTTCGTTCAGGACAGTGCTCTCAATGTTTCTATTAATTATGCTGCATAAACACAAGCAGCACTGATTAGAGACAATCTGCTGAACACGCTGGAACAATGGCACAATGGCATCTAAATGCTTTATTTTATCTTTATTACCTCAGGGTAATGAATTGTAATGTAAAGAGCTGATGAGTAATTAAACTCATCAACTGTGGATTCAGAGATATTTTTAGTGTCATATGATGGAAAATCCTCTCAAGAGTAGCAAGGATATAGTTTCACAGCATATATTATAGTCTTTAACAGGTCCCATGAGGAAGCAGTTCATACAGTTTCTAAATGATGAAATTAGGAATGAGCACTGTATCAATCTTCATTTTCTATTTCTTCCCTGCACAGGTTCAAGAACATTAGAGAACTTCTTGGTGAGCTAAAGCCATTTTCTGCTTGTTGGGTGCCAACAGGGGTGCAGTAGTTCTTTTGCCCACAAAAACCACATACGTGTCATCAGGTGATGTTATTAAAATCATCAAGATCCATCCTAAACTCTTTTTATTACTCCAATATATTCCTTCTCATTTCCACTTTAAATTCATCCAAGACTTTATATATCTTTGTTTATAGATCAGTCTTTAGTGAAACAGCAAATTTCTTTCCTTGTTCTAAACTTCTCAAAGCAATCACGGACCCTTGGGACTTCCAATCTGCTGAAACAAAAAGTTCAAACTCTGTTAGATTTCTCTGAAATGAAATGCTATGTTGACCCCAGATGGACTTTTCAGTACATACTCCACTCCTACCTATCCAACAGCACTACAAGTAAAATCTTTCTAGTGCTTTTTACCACAATTATATTTCATTCATCTCAGATGGAAATACCTATTCTTAGACATTCTGGAATTTTTAATTTTTTTTTTTTTTTTAAGAGGGAAACTCAACAAGCAATTAATATGCTTCAGTCCTTTTCCTACTGAGGAGCTTGGAGCTTTCAAGGAAAAATCTTTGTGATTAGTTCCCAAAAGCTTGTCTATACACCATATGTTGTATTTTGTCCAAGTTCTACCAAGAGAATTTCTTAGAGCATCCAGATCTGATATTCCAGTCTTCTGTTGCACTGGCATTGTTCCACATTGGGGCATTACAGATACAATTTGCTTAAGGGCCCTGAAATGAGTATTTATTACAAACTGTAAACATAGGAAATGGAAACAGGACACTGTAAGGAGACAATAGAAGATTGTGCAAGGTAGACTGACACCAGGATCTACAAAATGAGCTACAGCAACTGCAAACAGTGATTTATCATAATGGCAAACAAAAATCAACAATAACCTGCCTCTTTTGGCACCATCACAGCATGCAGCAATAATAATAACAATAATAAATAACATAGAAACCACTTCCTACTTTCTTAAGCAGGAATATCAATGTATGTTTGGTTCTATATCCTGACCCTCTTACTGAATGGGCATTAAGCCAGTTACAGCTTCACAAGTGAGCCAGGCTCATCCCTGCTGAACAGCACTGGCAGACAGAAACTGAGAAACAGCAGAGAGCTGCCACTCAGCCCTGTCCTGCCAGCTCGGCACCCCTCACTTCATGCACACACCTGAGAGTCACTGGGGAGGATGTGGAGCAGGCTGAGCTCTTCTGAGTGATGAGCACAGAGCTCAGAAGGGAGATGGAAGGGAAAAATCATCAGTCATATGGGAGCTGGCAGTTCTTTTTACTGCTTCTTGAAGCTGATCATTGTATACTTCAGCTTCTTTATCCAGTCTGATGCTGCCTTCAGATGGCTTTGGGGACTTTTTTCCTTCTCTGTTTTATTCAGCCAAATGTCTGTCAGAAGAACTATCAGTGAGAGCTGATGCTCTTTGCTTTCTATACCTGAAATGAATGATTAATTATTTCAGACATTGTTTACCTCAGGCTTGGAAATCCTCCTAAAGTTACAAATAGCCTACTAAACATTCATTTCTTTCATATTAGGTCTGTGTTCCAGATCGCATCTCATAGCAGAAATATGATGGCTTAGTGATTCAGCAGTTTCATTCTAATCCTTGAACTTCGCAGTAAACTCCACTGTACTGTACAGTTTTGGTCTATTTCTCACGGCTTTGTAAGCATCCAGGGAAAACGTCTGTCTCAGTGGGGTGGGTACTCTTGAGGAGTGGGTGACCTCTCCAGATTAGTGGGTAAGACTAACAAAAAGGACATCTTCCCAACACAAAAACTCTGTATTAGTGTTAAAACAACTTCTAAACTGCAGCATCATATACATCCATCTTCTAATAAGGAATGAACCTTACTGTATTTTGTTACGCCTCTGTCAATACTTCTGCATTAATCTCTCACAGATGTTCTAGATATTGCCCCGTTCCTAACAATATTCCATTTATCCTGCTTCTTTTTTGGTTTGTGGGTTGTTTGGGGTTTCTTATGCGCTTATGCTGGGATGTTTTGTTTTGATTTTTTTCGGCAGAGGGGAAGTCTTATTCCAGCTCATTTTGGAGCTGAATAATGAAATAAAACATAGATCATTCCACAGAAAATTACTAGAAATGTTCTATTGCTGGCTGATCCTGGCCAATACATTCAGTCTTTGTTTTGAAATCACCTTACCTGGGAACGGGACCAGTATTTCGTAGTATAACAGCAGAGCTCTTAACTGTGTGAGAATAACACCATTTAAAATCAATGCATGATTATTCATTCCTGAGACATTTTTTGTGATATTCTATTTAGAGAACTCTAACCAGTGAGATGGTATTTCTACCTGTAATAGCCTCACCATGAGAGAAGAAAAAAACTGACCTTTTCAGAGTGGGTCTCCCCTGATCCAAGCACTTTTTCCAGTCAGAAAACACATATTTTTCAGTTCTTTAAGCAGACAGGACTTCACATCACATCTTTGCATGAGACTGAAATAATAACATGCTTTGTTACACTGCAGTATTGAGAGATTATTAAGACTTAAAAGCAAAAGTATATTTTAGTGCATTTATCAAGAACTATATTGTGATCCTGCCTCTGCTACATATAAGAAAAATGTGCTAAAAAATGCACATGGGTCACTGCATACAGTAGTTGAAGCATGAGAATGGGAGCTGTGTTCCTCTGCATTCTAATCCTAGCTTTGACAATCATCATCTTGCTTCGGGCAAATCACTTGGTTGCAGCTTCTCTATCTACAAAAGAATTAAAAATATTTTACTCTATAAAGCTTTCACCATAAATTAAAGTCTAAGGGAACTATTATGTCTGAATTAAAAGGAGCTGAAAACAATTTTTAACTGCAGATTCTGAGCCGAACTCAGTCCAGTGGTAACCAAATGTAATCCATGAAAAACACCAGGATTTCATTAAAAGCCTCACAAAGCCTTTTTTTTTTTTGACTGCATAAAATTGACAGAGCAACACCAGGCCCTGAATGCTTAGCTAATTAAGCAGGTTTATAGGGAAATAAGATTATAAATTGATGTGCTGGGTAATCGACTTACATCTGAAATTAACATGTGTGTGTGTGTGTGTGTGTGTGTGTGTGTGAGATAAGGGTTTAACATTTCTGACATTTCATCACAATAGCTGTGCCTTCCCATTCTGCCTCCGGGTTTTTCCCTTCTCTGCAATTTCCCCAGTTTCTCACATATTCACCGACTCGACTCCTAATGCCCCCTTTTCAAAAGGGAGTGCTGTGCATTCATGACTCAAAGGAAAGTAGAAGAATATTGAGTGGTTAGCTGGTCACACAGGATACTCACTGCACCTCAGTTAGAGAAGGTACTAAAGAGCACACAAGCATGAAAGTACTTGCAGACTGAATAAGTATATCCACAGTGCCGATTTTTGCTCCACTTTATTTTCGAGAGC
>WEKY01048721.1:159287-181290 GCA_013390045.1 Picathartes gymnocephalus | reverse complement strand
CTCCACTTTATTTTAGAGAGCTTTCTTCATTGCATAAGATCTATTTACCTACTTTGGTTTTTAAAAGGTCACCTTTTTCCTGTGATAGAAATCTGAAGTTCCATTCTATTATAAAAGCTTTGAAATGGAAAAGTGACGCTGTGCTTCTTAAGTTTTACTGCTACCTATTTTTTGCTTTAAAATACCTGGACAAAAAAAAAATCTAGGAATAAATATATAAATTGTATTTTTTATATAATAGAAATTACATTTACAGTAAAAGGTAGTAAAATCAAGAGGAAGAACAGCATGGACTAGATTTCCCTAAAGAATTATAATACCTGAAATTCAGATTTTATCTCTTCTGACACAGCTTAAGTTGAAAAAAAAAAATCTGCGCAAGCTATTACATAAATCTAAGACATAACTGCATGGTAAAAATCTCTAACTGCAACCCACAACTATCTAAACCGCAATGAAAAACATATGTTTGACATAAAAATAACTGGCATTATGTTACCATGCAATGAAATCTCAGTATAAGTCATAGTTAATTATACATTCAGGGAAAAAAGTGCATAATTTAACCCACATCTCAGAAAAACTCAAAAGAGCGAAGCAAAAAACATCCATCAATCCATTGTACCCCTACAGCATATTTCTACATACTGTAAAAGGAATAAGCATCAAAAAGTCTTATTCTTTACTAATTGAAGGATATATCAAAACTCTAATTAAAAATGTGCTGAACTGAGATGATTACTGAAAGGTGAGATGGTGTGCCCTAATAATACTGTAAGCCCCAGCTAAGTTGCCACAGTAAGTTTGGGTTTGAGTTTCAGGAGCAGGGTGGTGCAGAAGCAGGAAACTGCCATGTAAATTGTCCAGCCATGGTTTGTACTGTAAGCAGGGAAAGCAGACACCACCCTGACCTGTGCTGTCCTTTCTGTTCGCTTAGATTTCTTAAGCATCTCATTGATAACTGAGATTCTAAGCATCTTAGTAAGTATTTTTTAAGAGGGCAATTCAGATATGCATTTGTACATGAATAGCATAACTATCAAGCCATTACAATTACTCTTCTTTGAGACACAAGGCAGTAATTTCGATCATCTATCCACCCTCTGATTAGGGACCACATGTTAATGGAGTCTACACATCTGTGATCCTTTTGGTCAGTGGTGAAATGTGATCCTGTCAATGGCTTTTTAGCTATTCCTACAAAGAATTTGGTTTTCTATTTTATGTAATTTTATCAGCAAGCTTCTCATTATTTATGTGATTATAAGTTAGAAGATTCATGGTTATTTTGTTTATATATAGCACAGTGGCTAATTGCTTTTTGTGGCCCTGAGGAGATGAGGGAAGTCATTTTATTATCTACATTCATGATAATTTGATCAACTCATGTATAGGAAAGAAAGGCTTTCCTTTCAACTCATGTGGAATGTCTGGGATATTAAATATGAATTTGGCCTCAACTAAATCATAAATTAAAGTACTGTTTCCAGATTCTGGAAACATGAAGACATAGCCCAGTTCAGAGGAAAGCGTAGCTCTTTGCTGCACAGGAGATCCAATTTAACATTCCTGATGGTTTCCTCTGGCATAAAAATCTACTATTTGCTTATTGTGATTATAGGATTATAGTATTCTATTTTGTATCTGAGAATTTACTTGGGCTTACTGCTTTTAATCTATGACCTAATTGAACAGAAGCCATTTCCTCTTCCCCAAATTTCATCATAGTGTCTACACCACTCATTCTCATTAGTAAGATGTTCTAAAGTCAGTATTTTGCTGATCTTACCTATGTAGAAAGGTTTGAGATTATTTTCTGACCTTTTGTAGCCTGCAGGAATGACTGGAATATAAATCGTACACTACAGGGTTGAATTGTGCTAATAACGACAGGGATTCCTAAGAACAAAAGAGAGACCCCGTACCAGGTATCAACATGTTGAGTTACAACAGTGATACGGGACAATGACCTGCCAATTAGTTTTGGTTGTTCCTTTAATGTACAAAATGTTGCAAAAAACCTTTTCCTTTCCTCCTTCATCTTTTTTAACACCAGAGAGCATCCCATATTACTCTCTCATACCTTTATGCAGTCTAGTTGTAAATAATGAATCATCATCTGAGATGATATCTAAACAAGTTCGCCCCCAATTCTTTTTGCTCATTAGAAATATTGTAGCTTAAGCAATTCAGATTAAAAAGAAGTTTAAAAAAAATTATCCAATGAACAAGAAGGGTGAAAAGAGAGTCACCAAAGTGGAAAAAAACCAAGAATACTATTAGGAAAAAAAGAAAACAAAAAAACCAAAGATGTGCAGGGAAAATATACAATCTAGTTCAGGGAAAAAAATGCAGAACAGTGCATGTAGGTCAGTAGCTTCCAGGGTTTGTGTGCACCTCTATTCCTTTTGGTGGATCCTTTTTACATATTTTCATAATTGTGTTCATAATCACTTTGGAAAGGGAATAAATTAAAACATGGATAAGGTTTTGCAAACGAGAACTATTTTTGCAACTCTTCCAAAGATAGAAGCAGATTTTGAGATGCCACATAGTCATAAGGTCGGCTCACCCTTAATGCAAATCCCAAGACTATAGTCACTGTTCCATGTTCTGAAAATACAGGAATTATTTTTGGTCATTCTTCAATACCAGCCCAGACAACTTTAAACACATCTGAAGAGATACACATATACACAATGGCTTCAAAGATTTGATCAAAGCTCACTGGAAATAGTAGGAGATTTCCATTTGTTTCAGTAGGCTTTGAATGAGGGCACCATCATTGGGGTTTTGAATATTATTGCAATGCTGGATGGATTTTATATAGAGGGACACTACCTACTGCAGGCAGCCAGATGAAGTGGAGATAAACACGTAGGTTTTAAAAGACTTGCCCTCAAAGTGTGGCTTGCTTCATCTTTACTGAGTTTGAATTATCCTATAAAGAGAGAAAAGATGAAATGAAGTATAAAATATTGGGCAGCATATAACTGGCCGTAAAGAAAAATGGAACTGCAATAAAAAAAAGGGAGTATACGAATAAAAACACATACAGTAACACGTAGTATACAAATCCCTCCTTGAATAAGTTTCTTACACAACTACTCAATTTCAGATGGTGAAGTACCCCTGAGAGCCCAATGTTTTCCTGTTCATACACACAGGCACAGAGCTGTGTACTGCACTGTGCAGGCACATTTGCAGTGCAGTCCCAGCACTGGTCTGCCTTACAGAACAGCAAGCAAACAGCAGATCTGCTGCCTTGCAAAAATTCTCATCATAACCACTATTAATCACAATACTTTGTAATAATTCTTGAGTTGAACATTCTTCCATAATGTATCAGTCATGGATGTGAAATCAGTTTATTCATCCAAATGCTGACCACCATCATACAACATAGTTTCTCAAGGATTAATAGAATACTCAACGTTGGACAAGAATTTACTTAATCAATTTATGGATTAAAAGTAAACATCTTGACATTCCCATAAATCTGCATTTTAGTGGTTAAAATGCTCAGAAGTAAGGAGCTCATAAAAACAGAATATATATTTAGGGAAAGATTTTTAAATGGCAACATTTAGAGATAGGGTAAAGGTAAATACATTTAACATTCACTTTTCCATTCCATCAAATGATGATGAGAATATCTAACTGACTGTGCTAATGCACTTTAAGATCTGTTAACAAAAGACACCATTAGAGTTTTTCACTTGAAATGGAGGACTTGCTTACAGAAAGACCTTACTTCATTTGTCTCTCTTATGTGCACCCCTCTAACCAGGATTTCAGTCACTTCTTAGGCATTATGGCAGTGAAAGCATTGACATCCTTCTTGCACAGGCATGAAGTCCTGGGGTGATCTGGGTCCAGATTTACCATGACATTCATAGACTGCCTACTGAAGCCAACAGGAAGTTTGCTTACAAACTCCCTGCACTGCTTGCAGGTCTGCCTTCATGGCTTCTCTTACATGACATCACTTTCCTCCTGCAAATGTGTAAGTGGTGGCTGTATTTGCCATCCCAAGTATGCATGACTCAGGAGAGAGAGAAACAGGATTATTCAGATTTCAGTCACACTAGGGAAAATCAGTCTTGAGGACAGTTGAAATACAGTAGGGAATGCTGTGAAGAAACAATCTGAACATTGCAGCATAGAGTGATTTTTCTGTAAGAAAAAACTAAGAAAGGGGGAAGGTATTTATAAAGCTTAAAATGGGTGAATAATTTGGGACATAAATATGGAGGAGAGAATAGGGCTGTACTTTGGAAAAAGACGCTTATTTTTCTCATTCTTCCCTACAAAGTCCTATGGTGGCAGCCCAATGTGAGCACAAACACAAAACACGCAATATCCATAGAAATTATTAAATATAATGCAGAGGGTGAGGGGACGTGGTTACAGTTCTATATACATCATGATCCCTATTCCAGGTACCACTGTGCTTTTCTGAGGAAGTCCTATGTTCTCCCAAAGGTCACTGCTATTATAGGTAATGCAGGTCTAAAAGATTCTCCTCTCTGCTCACCTGAAGACTCACAGGAATCTCTTCCTCTAAGTTCATCACTGAATAACTTCTTTATGAATATAATTTTCATTTAAATTATTTCATTATTTTTCTTCCACCTATACAGCTCTAAAATTATAATTTAAAAAATATCTGAGGTCGGTACGTTTTTTTCTGCTACCTACTTATAGTTATTCTTTTTACTTTCCCTTTGCAGAAGAAAAAGTGAATAAAGTACATGCCACTGTGCCAGGGAGACACACGGGGAATTATGACAAATCTAGGCTATCTGTAGTACAAGAGATTTTCTTGTCACTTCACTGCGACTATATGCAATGAAGAAATCAAGCTTTTCAGTGTTCTGCAAGAAAATTATAATGATAGCACCCTGCATTTCAGTTCAAACTACTGTTCTGCATTTTATTCCATTGACTTGCAGAAGAAAATAGAACCCTTTGCTGAAGACTCTTTGTACCATCTTTCTGAGTTTAAGAATGATGCTTTTTTTGGAATTATAGGGAACAGTTCCAGGAGGGGAAAACTCTAACAGGAAAATGTTGTGCACTGCATCCTCCAAAAAGAGTAATTTTTGAAGAACTCTGCTGGTGTATACCATAAAATAAGATGATACATGAATAATTTCAACTTGAACAGAGCTATGAGAATAAAGGCATGACTATACTGCTCTTTTTCACTTAAGCAAGTTTAATTGTTATTTAGATTCCTTGGATCAAAAAGATTTGTTTAAGATGCCTTTCCTCTCCCATCTGTTAATATACATATTGTGGAGAAAATGAGGAGCATAAATAGTAACACCAGAGCATTAGCAGGTCTATAAAATGTTATATTGGCAGAGTAGAAAGCAAAATTATCTACAGTGCTGAGAACAGGGATGGTCCACAATATAATCTCAGATATGACATTCTGTATTTGGCACATTCCAATTCAGGATATTTCAAACATTTTATTTGCACTTTCAGTCCAAGTTGTTATTAAATTCGCTAGATAAAAATGGTGTATTTTCCTCATGGAGTCAGAAGCAAAGTCATGTGTCAGTTACTTAGCAGGATTTTACACTCTGTTAATGATGATGGAATATCATTATCCCTCCTGAAGATTTGGTCTCACCATTATATTCAGTTTTATCATGATCAGTTTTCTCATTTCATCACTAAAGGATAACTGAAGTAACAGTAACATGTATTTGCTGTAAATTTTGCTTTCATCTTCTGTCTGGCATTTTAACACCCTTAAATTTATTATTGTGGTATCTTATTTTATTTTTTAAAGTTTAACTTTTTTCTACCTCTTCCGTATCATTTAAAACAGGGTTGCTGAAATTTAATTGAGAAGCACATAAGAGAAAGTAGGCCTTAATAACTCATTAAATACATTTTTCCAGTTGAAAAATTCTCAAGGAAAGCAGAAGCTACAAGTCCAGTTACTTTACATATTGAATGCTAACCGTAATAGAAGATTTGAGAAGTACTAATCTAATAAAATTTTGAGGCTTTTTTACTAGTTTGGGTTTAGTTGTTTCATTTGCTGCAAGTGTGTTTGATGAGAAACATGACTAGATCAAACCACCTGCAACCCAGAGCACCCAGTTTCTGTCTCAGGCTCTGGTTATGACCTTGAGGACATCATGCAATTTTTCCATTCCCCTCTTTCTACATTCTCTCTGTTGTTGTGATGGATTTGCAGCTGCCTCGAAATAATATATTAATACTTCATGTTGACCTGCTACAGGGAAGATGAATGGTCTGATTAAATTCAGTGAGGTCCTGTCTGGAGAAGCAGACAGGAAGAAAATGCTTGTTTCAAGACATCTCCATACACAGTATTCTCAAGAAACACACTCAGAACTCTCATTTATAGTCAGCCTACAAAATTCCTTTTGTATAAAGAGCCTCAAGAAAGAAAATTCCCAAAGACTTGAAGCACAGCAAGTTGGCTGCTCTCCAGCAAAGAGAAGCAGTAGTTCTTTCTGGGAATAAGATCCACATATAGAATCCTAATGAGACCATTAAAAAAGCTTCACCTGCCAAAGCCATCATCTGTGCAAGGTGAGATTTATGGCTAGATAGGTTTGTAGGCCTGCTAGCAAAAAGACTTTTTTCCAAGTCTTTTTTCCTCACTGAACACTTTGTTGCCAGTGTTGAAAGAAATATTACTTTGATGAAGAAGGGCCCTTGCCACGCATTCTACCAACACCAGCATTTAAAGTGCTCTAGCAGTCTAGTCAGAGAAGATAAAGAGATGTAGTTCTATGGATAAAGGATTCTCCAGATTAAAAATTTGGCTGTTGAATTGTTTTGGTAGATGGCCTGAAAACATCCAAGCTTTGTGATAAACAAATCAGAAAATAGGCAATATATTCTATATTTTTAAATAAGGAGGAGGGTGCAGGTGTAGAACAAATTTAGGGACTATCAGCCAGCTATTCACATGTCAGTTGCTGTAAAAATACTGCAATTTATCAAACAAACTACTTACAAGCAACTGGAAGAAAAAAAATATAGGAAACAATGCACCTCTGTACAGGTGTAAAAGCCCATTCAGGAAATGGCTACCTCTGGCTCCTGATCAGAAAGAAAAGGTTTTATCTGCAGTCTCACATGAGCCTCCTGTGCTGCTTGACACTGATTTGAGTACTGTTGGTGGTTTTCATTAGCACCTTACCTGCTTTTATGTGGCAAGTGTGTTGCAGCTTACTGAATGCAGAATACGTGGGCAACTGGAAAAGTGGAGAGGAAAAAGGAAGCGTTTCTTTCCTCTCTCAACAGAACCTAAAAGTGATGACTGCAGATGCTAAAGTCAGTTTCTATCTGAAAGGAAGCTTGACAAATAAGTGGAGTCAGCGTTGGTGAAGCAGTAATGAAACAGTGACATCCCACCCTGTAATGGGGAAAAAAAAAAGTACAATTCATTGTGTACAGGAATAAGTAAAAAAACCTTTATACCATGTTATCCATCTCAGCTTTAAACCATGATAATGAAATCCTGTGGAGCCTTTTCCTGCACTACTTTTTGAAAGCAGTCCTCCTCAAGGAAGACCCCACCTCATTCTAAGGCAACTCTGTAGGTGTTACAATTACATAAAGGACAGATTATGCCAGTATGCTTGCTTGCTAAATTCATTGTAGTTATATATCAAAATTAAAATAAAACGTGCAATTAACAGTATAATTTTATTTCTGTACAGAGTTTCATTCAAGTTTTCTTTTACTTAAATGTCCTGATGTTAACTTCTTATGCTCTCTTTCTTCCCCACAAACTGCAATATATCTAAACCATTATTTATATTTTATTTTTGTGTGAGGGAAAGCTTAAGGATTAAGGCAAAGATTTTTAAAATGCTGCCGCTGCAAAAAAAATCCAGTACTTTAAAATCTCATAAACCAAGAAAGAAAATCAGTAGTATAAAAGATGACAATATCACTAAAGAGGAACTGAGACTACTGTGGTAATGATTGACTGAATCATGGTACAGGATTTCACAAAGTGATGTAGGGCAACATTTAGTCAAAGCAGACTAATTCTAGAGCTCCAAAGGGTTTTTTTTTTGTTGGGGTTTTTTTGTGGCTCTTTTGTTGTTTGGTTTGGGTTTTTTTTGTTGTTGTTGTTTTGGGGGAGGGGTTTGTTTTGATTTTTTTTTTTTAAATTTCGGGGGGGGTATTTATTTATTTTTTTATTTTTAGGGGTCTAGGTTCCAGATATTAGACAGTTTGCCAAAACAGTAGTCCTACAAGGTGAGGAAGAGAATTTTACCAGCACCTCTGCTGACCACCAATATTCCCTGGTGTGGTATCCACATCATAACTCAGGAGACAGGCTTAAGAGTCACTCAGCCATTATCGTTTTGTCAAGCATCGTGCAAAGTCACATTCATTGAGCTGTACTTTCATTTTCTGAGCCTCTTGGTTTCCAACATAGCACCTAATTGTTGTGGAAGTGTTAAAGATGACCATGAGAAAAAAATGCTGGTATTACAATTGTACCTCTTCTGGTACACACTAGCTACCTTGTCTACATAAAAAGAAATTAGAAATCAACATTAAAAAAAAAAAAATTAAAACTTCCCCATTAAAATTACAAGCCTGCAAGTAAACCTAGAATTGAAAATAATTCGCAGAATTTTTTTCATCAGAAAACAAAACAATCAGAAGAAAAAGAACAAGAATGAAAAGTTTTAAGGGCATTTTATGATAGGCCAAAATTAACTAGCTCAATTTTAATATGAAACCAGTATGAGATGGTTAGATGGAAAAAGTATGTTACTTTTGGGACATAGCTGCCAATATTCTGTTTTTTTTCAGTTCGTATCAACTCCACATAAAACCCAGAAGACATAAGTCTTTACCTAAACGCAAATGAATAAATTATAAGTGTACAAAATACTGGTAAGTATATAAGAAAAGACATTCATAATTCTGACCTAAAGTGCAGTCTACCCTCTGCCCACACACAAAAGCTTCAGAGCCGTTAAATTTTATTTCTCCAAAGAGAAACTAAACCTTCATTTCACATGCTCATAGTGCAACATTTTTATTTACTTACCAGTTGAAGAATCAGCTATGCTAAAATTAAATTAAAGGAACAGTTTTTTAAACTATCACAGGGGTGTTTATAGTGTGAATCTAGGGTAGAACAGTAACTTTCCCTTTAAGAGGCAAATAGAACAAGCTCAAGCATTTGAAAGAAACTCAGTTAGCTACACTACTGTAATATCTGCATTTGTCCACACCTAGCATCACTCACTGTCTCCAGCTGGCCTGAATGTCATTTCTGTATAAATTATGTCAATTTGCACCTTAAGTACTTTTTATAGCTTTGTGTCCATGGCAGAGGAAATCCAGCCTATCTGCTCCAGCTTCTGTTCCTTTTCTGATTTCATGTCTGAACCTTTCTTTCCATCTCCTGTGTTCACCTTTCTCTATCACAAAATCTTCCTCCTTCCTTTTTTAACTTTTCTTAGATTTGAAACAATCTGCTTCTATTCTCTGTACCTTACAAAACCTTACCTAACTTTTACAGATTGACATACTTTATCTGGTTTTACTTAAAATTTTTAAGACTTTTGTAGCAGAGAAAGTATGGTTTTAAATGCATGCTAAAGTCCTCTGTAAATGTATAATTGTTCCTGCTAATGTATTATTACAGCTAGAGTTCATGTAGAATCCACATTTCTTTGTGGCCATGTTTCATGTCTTTTATCATTCAGTTATTATGAAGATTTTCCTCTTGCTGGATATTGGTGCAAAGATTTGATTGTAAAAATAGAAAATGTGAATGTCTGCTACGGTTATTCTTCTGTGCCAAGCAGCTGTTGTAATACTCGGTCCTAAACACTCATCCTTCAGACACTCAGGTTTTGAAATCCCTGATATACCAGCCATAACAAAACTATCTTAAGAGCACTATTAATGTATGCTCTGTTCTTTCATACAAACCTTGTGATCAGCTTTCTGCACTAACCAAAAAAAACCCCAATCATGCTATAACCTGTTCTATAAAATCCTGTCCCTTTTACAGCATATTATGTTCTTGCAAGTCCTCCAATATTTTTACAAGATTGAGAGTGACAACAGACATCTTTTCCATGCAATTTTTTTCTATATGCTTCACAATTTCTGCAGTCCCAAATGCAAAGACATCTTTTTCCATCCATTCTACAAAGAGCATTCTGTGAATTCTGGTGGATACAACTCTTGCCATAAATATTTTCATTCTGCTAATAGGGTAATTTCTACAGGAATCTAACCTACTAGCAGCACAAACAGATTTGCAGCAATTTAACTGTAAATTCAGGTCACAAGTATAATAACTCAATCTACAGGAGGAGGCCATGCATTCCATGTGTGTACCCACCTACCCCTACACCCCTCACTTGGCAGTCTGGAAAATCCTGGGTAAATCAATATTTTGACTGTCAGATGTTTCTTCATCATAAGTACTACACACAGAGCCTCTGTCAAAACCCTGAAATATTACTCACTATTGCCAAAGCTTTTTCATGTATGATCAAGTAAATTTCAGTCATTCAAGAACTGCAATTACAATCGGCAGAAGGATGCTTGAATTAGTCTGAAACTGTATATTAACAATTTAGGAGAAGATAATGATGATGATATCTATCATGAAAACCTAGAAGAAAAGATAAATAAATAAATAAAGGTTTAGATGTTGGATGACAAAGTATTTGAAGTTGACAAAAATGATCAGAGTTAACAAGGCTGTATTGTAACCTGATTGGAACTGGGGAAACCTTAAAATAAATCATTCAGTAAACACAGGGGTGAAGAATTAAGTAAACTATGAGCTGGGGATCTTACCAGAAATCCCTTCTATTTCAGTACAAGCTCAACAAATTACCTGGAAACACAAATGGAACAAGTTCTAAGGACAGAGCCTTAAGACAGTTTGCATTTATTCCTTCCAAAACAGACTAAGTCTTGGAAGCTGAAAAAGTGTTTCAACAACCACCGTTATTATTACACCTCCACCAACACCATCACTCAAAAATTACTGTCTTCCAAAGGAAAATAAAGAGCAAGTTGAACCAAGAAATACAGGTATTGAGCCAAGTCTTACAAAACTAAAGTTACCAGTCTCACTGACACCAACAACTTTAGTTTTAATCCATTAACTTCAATAAAAAGTAACACAAAACACTATTTAGTCATTTGTATCAGTACAGCTATGAAACTATGTACTTATTACCATTTAATACATGCTTTGAGACTGTTGTAAATCTTTAGTAGATATTAGTGAAAAAAAAAGAAAAAATAGAATTTATCACAGTACAGAAAAGCAAAATTGAGTAAGAAACAGTAAGAACTTGAATTTTACATGTATATTATTCCATGTAGTAACACACTTCACGTATTTTAAGTTCTATACCAATATGAGAGATGTCATAATTGTGAGTAGTTTTACAGTGGTAAGAAGTTACTCTGAAGCAGCCAAAGAGCCAAAGGAAAGCATATATAGACATATATAGATGGCATATATTAGCTCAATGATGTTTGAATAATTCAAAGAAAATCTTATAAGACTGAAAGCTTAATATAGTATATTAAGCTTTAAAAATTATGCCAATAAGGTAGAGGTTAAAATATGCCTACAAAGCACTGCACTGTGATCCTCATAGCAGTAATATTATCATTGAAATCATCCAAGGGATAGAATACATTTCCAGCCAAGTGGAAAAGGTCAGTATCAATAATGACCCTAGAGAAACTCAGTAAGGTGTCCATTTGTAAGAGAAAATGTAACTGTCCACTACAGTTTGTCAAAAGCTCTGACAGATTCTCAGTTTTTTCAGTGTATAAACTTATCCAGACTTTTCCTCTAATATATTATGGTTCCAGTTGAAATGCAAGTCTTGTGGTTTAATCCCCAGCCAGCAACTAAGCACCATACCTCCCCCTCTGGTGGGATGGGGAGAAGCTTCATTTCCAGGTCATAGAATATTCTGAGTTGGAAGGGACCCCTAAGAATCATTAAGTCCAGCTCTTACATGAATGGCCCACCTTGGTGTTATTTGCATCATGCACTGACCAACTGAGCTATTTGCATCAATGAGTTAAGAACAGTTTCATAATCGAAATACCGAAAAACAGAATAATAATTGTGAAGAAAACTCAGGTTACAAAAAAGAGAGATAACGACAAAGCCAAAGGGAGGTGTGAAAAAAAAAAAGTGATGCACAATTCCACTGCTCATCACCAGCTGGCCAGAGCCCAGGCAGTCTCTGAGCTGGCATCAGCCCCTCCTGGAAGACTGCCCCCAGTTGATGTACTGGGGATGATCTTCCATGGGTGGAACATCCCTTTGGCCAGTCCGGGTCACCTGTCCCAGCCATGTTCCCTCCCAGCCCCTTGTGCACCTGCTCACTGACAGGCCACGGGACACTGAAAAGTCCTGGATTTAGGGTAAACCCTGCTTAGCAACAACCAAAAAATCAGCATGGTATCAACGTGGTATCAGTTATTCTCCTAATAAATCCAAAACAGAGCATTGTACCAGCTACTGGGAAGAAAAGTAACTCTATCCCAACCAAAACCAGGAAAACGAGTTTCAGTGTTTCAGTATGGCCATAATAAGATTCTTTTGGAGCAAAGGGAAGAGACAGCAAGGTGAAGGCTCTTGGGCAGGGGCTTCCTGTACAGAGCCTGCTGCGTGGGTAAACACCAACTCTCCAGAGTGTCTGCTTGGAATTTATCATCAGTACACAGTTCTCTACAAAAAAGGAATTTCAGGCTTCAAACCTACTGCATGTTGCTCACAAGTCAGCCTCTCAATACTGTACATAGTTTCTCCTATATTCAATACTATGAGTATTATCTAGTTTTGAGATAACGTTTATTCAAAGTCTCCTAACATAATGAAGAAATTTAATGTCACATAATACATATTTCTCATGACAGGCAGATGGTATCATGCATAATCTGTAAAATGTCCTTGAAAAATTTGCATGATTACTTATAAACTTGAAAAAAAGAAAAATGTATAATGGCACTAGTGTTACAGCAACTGTGCCTTCTACAATTCTGCTTTCTGTTGAAGTAAAAAGAGAACCAAATATATCAGTACAGTCTTCCTCCTCAGTTTTCTACCCCAAAATCTGTAACACTGTCTTAGCTATGACAATAGGAGGACAGGACTTGAAGAAGTGCAAAACTTCCTGGGATAAACCATGTAAGGCTTTAAGACATTTATTGGTACTCTGACTTGCACATAAAAGTGAAGAAGAAGCTGGTGCCGTCTTTCAATACCAATATAAAATATATAAAAGTTGCTGCTTATGAAAGCCAGTACTTCAAAATCCTTATTGTAGCAGAAGATTTTCCGTAGGCTCACTTTTTAAAGGGAGCAAACATAAGGTTTACTTTCACATACCTCTCCATGTTGGCTCCTCCTCATAATTTGAAACAGTAGGAGTATGTGTCATTATCTGCTCAAAAAAATCACCCATGATCTGTACAAGTATAATAATCCATTCTCATTTCATTGTCATCACAAGGCGATGTAGGTGTGCACAGAGGTGCGTTGTATAGCAACAGTTGTTTCTCTATGCAATGTTGGCATTTAGTGTAGGATGCTTTGAAGGGTAATCTCAGGAGCCAAGAGGAGGTTTTTCTGCTTCAGTTGAAGTGCTGAAATTTTATATTAAGTAGGATATTGGTATCAATACCCGTAAGTTAAGCCATTATATTTCCATGGTGGTCCTGCAAAGCTTCACTACCTGCTTGATCTCTAAGAAACTCTTGCAGATGTGTTAGAGGCTTAATGCTTTAATGATTCTAAAGATCACCCTACATGCTACATATTAGTTCTTGTCACTTATTGCATGCATACATGTTTCACTGTAGTGCCAATCCTTCTCCTTCATCAAATGCTTCCCTAGTTATGAGCTTAACTCACCTTTCACACCAGCAGGAAAAACATGTCTGCATTTGCTGGACAGCAAAAGTAAAACCTGTTTTTTTCTCATGAACAGCAAAGCCAAATCCTAAGCATTTCTCCTTGAACTGGTACAGTGCCAAAGTAATTTCACAATCCTTCCTAAGAGAAAAAGTTACTACCTGATTCCCTAGGACACCTTACAAGGGAAGCAGGACATGCCACTTTGATACAATATTGTCTCCTGAAAAAGACAAAGAACTGAAAGAAGCACAAAGAGCACTCTACTTAAACCTGTCTCTGGCTCCAAGCCATCACTGAAACCAGTTATGCATCTGCTCTTTCTGCCATGCAAATAACAATGAACAGGAGACCATAATGGTTGCCTGCTGTATAATTTTCTAAGTATCTACATATTTGTTATGTTTGATTTATGATGCTTCCACGGCATTAAAATGTTTTGTCTGACCTAATTTTTCAGAAAAATGTTTGAAACGTAGTGTGTAATGTCACTTTTTAGTACAATACTTGTATTCTAAATTAATGGCCAATCAATTTACCTTTTTGCATTGTCAGAAATTATGCAACAGCTGATTTTGTTGAATTCTTATTGCAGCCTCTAGTGATGTGATGGGGAATTTTTTTAGGTCAAGCTTGAACCTGTGTCCTGTATGTTTACAGAGGCAATCTTCCATATCCAAAAGAGACTGAAAGGGACTGAGAATTAATCCTCTCAATATGGTTCCTTTAGACTACCACACATTAGCTCACCCCCAATGCAGTCAAGTCTATAGAATGCAACAAAGAGGGCGTGTCCCCCTGTGGTCCATTTCAGGCTTCATAAAATCTCAAAGATTTCTGCCTGACGTGCTGCAGTATTGGCAAAACTTGACCAACTCTCCTGTTGCTGAGCTCCCTTCTGTGCCCCCACAGAGCTGCTGCTGTATTTGTGCAAGACACATCACGTTACCTTCAGCCATGTCTTAGGCCCTGATGAGTGTCTAGTAAGAGAAACTAACATATCAATCCAAATAGACAGACCTAGTCCTGCTTCCTTCCATTCTTTTCCTGCCTCACTCAACATCACTCTTGCACAGCAAGAACTTTATCTTGCTTCCAATAAAGCAACTTATATTTTACCACCACACTGCCATATCCAAAGCCTTTCTTTGAAAAATAAAACCTTTCATATAATAAATTGGAGCTGCTCTTTTTGTTTGGTTTGGTACACTTTCCAAAACATTCACGTACTACAGAAAATAATCATAACATTCAAAATAACACTGTAAATATTCAGCTGCTCTCCTAAGGGTACAAAACCACTAAAAAATATTTCACAGTCGTATAAATTATTCATCCATTCTGAAGTAAATACTGTAGAGCATATGAAGATGGGTTGTGCTCAGTAGCTGTAGAATTTACAGACACCAGTGAGAGCAGCTTGAGAACTTGCTCTTGGGTGCCTATAGCAACCATCAATAATACAAACGTCCCCGAACTACCAACATTCCTGCAATTTTTAAAGTATATATGAAACCTGGTTTTTAACAAAAGGAGCTGGTGCACTGAGGGGAAAACCCTACAGCAGAGAGGAAAAAAATGAAGAAAAGGAGCTGAAAACAGTCTAAGGCAGATATATTCAGTGGCAAAAGCATACATATTCCTGGAAGAGGAAGGCAAGTGGCAGATTATTAACATGAAGTGATGACACCATGATGCTACGTGAGTCAAATTGCCTGTTATTGTTAAGAATGCAATTAATTTTGTAAAATGTTGTCCTAGGCTGACAGACAATTATCAGAAAAGTTTAAGAACTTGATCATGTGCCAGAAAACAGCAGTGAGTGGAATAGAAAGTGTTGAACTGCCTGATTTCAGATAGAAAGATTGGCAGGATAAAAACAAAAACAAGAGAAAAATGAAAAAAAGACATGTAGGATGTGACATGCCTTTTTGCATGACATTTTCTGCAATGCATCTGCTTCTCATTTATTTTTTAGAAGAGAAGCCCATTCCCAAGGTTGAGTTTCACACAAATAAATATGTGTCTTCTGACACATTTCACTTATTCTCTGTCTTCCTCAGAGATGGATTGTATACTACTACTTCTGAAATTTAAATCTTGACCTTACTCAGGAGTACCATTGAGTCCTTATTCCAAAAGAGAGTTTATTTCAAAAATATTTAGTTATCCTATCACTTTCTAAATATCAAGCAATTCATCAGTCTCTCTATAGGCCTTTTAACTATTAAACTGAGAGCTTATTCCCACACCTACCATGCCAACCACCCCTAAGTACTTTGGACTAAACTTTCAATACCTCTCAACCATTCTCAGTAAGAAAATTATTTAAATACAGAACTCCTTCTGATATTAAAAAAAAAAAAAAAAAATCGTCAAAACCGACATTTTGTTCCTTTCCATTTGAGCAGAAGAAAAAAAAAATTTTTACAGTAGTTTGATCTCTTTCTGTTCATTTTCAAAAAATTAAGCTTGTCTTTATCATAAGACGTCTTTAAAATGATGGACTGACCTCAAGAGATTTACTGTGATCTGCTTCCCATTTTTCCCATCATTTTTGGAATATTAAAATTTATTAATAATATACTAATTTATTAAGAATTAACTCCTTAATCTGTACCATTTTACTGTATGATTCAGAAGGGAAATTCTGCAAACAGTACAGTAACAAAGAGGATATTAAACTGTCATTGACTTGACATTTTCTTATTACTGAATTGCTTAACATATTATATAAGTGTTCTTCCATTGTTGAGATCTCTTTCTTTGAAGCAGGGGTACTTCAGAAAGTTCAGTGATATTTCCTTCTGGTATTTTTGAGATATAGGAAAGTGAAAAAACACCAAACTTTGCAGAAATGTATCTCTGAGTCAATTTTTTAGAGAAAAGCTAAGTCTGATCAGAGACTAAAGAGAATCACTAAATAACAATTACTTATCTACCAAGAATTCCTGTAACTTAAACTTTACTACAACCATTTATCTTCCTTTTTTAAAACTTAATAACAAAGCCCAAGAAATGACACTTAAACCCAATAAATTATCCACTGAAATGTAAACTGGTTTCTAAAATATTTTTTGACTGAAAGAAAACTTATTTTCATTAGAAATAACTGCTAAACAAAACTGTTGCAGGTCCTGACTTGACAAAGTCTGCTCTGTAAAGCTCACTTCCAGCATAGCTGCAGCACAGCCTCAAGAGGCACTAAAGGCTTCAGGAAGCATTTTCAGGAAGTAAAATACTCCATGCACACTCTGTACTGCACTTTTAGCCCTGCATTCTTCCACACCTGGGCTGACTCAAATTTACCCAGAGTTTTACACCTTCTCAAAGCTTTCCTCTGTCAGAGCATGCAGATCCAGAGTGGTAAAAATTTCTTTCAGCTACAGAGACGGGGGGAAAAGGGTAAATCCAACCAAAACTCAGAGAAGATACATTTCACACAAAAAATAAACCCCCAAGAACTTAACCTTTGTCTGCAGCTACTCGAGTTTAATCCTACAGGTAATTGGAATTTGATGGAAAGAAATAAGGGTAGAATTTTGAACTTGAGCACAAAGAACCTGAAAGCTGATAGAAGTCCTCGAACTTCCAAAAGCTAGATTTCAGCCATGCTGAATGGACAAGGTTGTCTCATAAAATATAACAGCCCCCAGCCTGTTTGGTTTGGACTTTTTCCAGAAAAGAGTTAAATACCCATTTTCAGCCATGCTAGCTAAAATTCAGCTAAAACACAGTAAAGAAAACTTGATTGAAATTTGAGGGCAAAGGCAATCAACTTCTGATCATAATTATTTCCTTTCAGGAATGCAGAGACAAAAAAATGTCAGAATTTTTGCTGGACTGGAGAGATCCTTAACTCTGCCACACCTTGAAAATGCATAACCAAGAATAACATGCAGGACCAAAGGCTCTGGGTAATATTAAACAGAAGACACTTAACCAAGAATAACAATCATCACAGAAGACTGTGTTGTGTAATTGCCCTTGCAGCATCAAAGTTGAACTGGTGTGAATAAAATAGAAACCTATAAATTTACTGGGAACAAGTAAAAACTGTGGGTTTCAAAAAGCCAGGACCTTGAAGATCCATGAAATGTGTATCCAAGGCCCTCTGGATAAGAGTAGGAAGAGTGTCCTTCTGATGTCTCTGACACTGCAGAGTACTGACAATTCTTTTTCTGAAAAATACAGTCATGAAGCATCTCACAGGGAATGCTGAAGTTTGAATCCTGATTTCTGTCATGAAGACATAAATGCAGAGAAATTCCATTGACTACTGCTGTGAAAAGAAACAATCTACTAAAATTCTGTCTAAAAATACTAACTCTAAAAAAACAGGAATAGATAATAGCAAATTGACATACATCAGCTGAGTATCTAGAACAAAGGGAGCTAAGAGAAAAGAATAGGTAGAACAGATACTTAAGAACTAAACAATCCTATTGAATAATATGGGATCGTCTTCATTAAAAACCACTTGATGCTCTGAGAAAGTCAAGCCTGTTGCAATGATGGGCACGTCCATAAACTGGAGTAGACCCCTGTTACACGTTCAGCTTTTGAAAGAATTGCTGTGAAGGCACAGGAAGGCTGATCTAAGTGTTGACCCACATGTTATGATCTGCCAGCAACAGAATTTGTTCCTATATCCCTACTTTTTGCATACGTGCATCAGTCTGAGAATGCTGTTCTCTTAATCTAAGACTACAGACATTTTCCTCCTTCATATTAGAGTCATCGGGAAGGTTCACATAGTACTAACAAAGGGGTTTTCATAATTTCTGTATCTAAGTTCTATTCATGCATTTTCTATTAAATAAAAAAGTGCTAAGTCACTTTATAGATAAAGAGGCAGTGGTACAAAATGCTTACAAGTGACTGCTCAGATTTTATAATACAGCACACTTGAACAGTCATGATTAAGCAAAATTTCATGGGACAGAGCTTCTTACCTGCACATATTTGTGGGCTAATCATTTATTCATGACTTAAAGGATTTTTTAAAATTGGAAGTATTAGAAAATCCCAATGCGTAACCATGACCAAAACATAGCTTGGTGATGACAGGCCACAGAGAATACAAAGAAGGAATTATAATCCACAGGCAAGAGAATAATAGAACAGCACTAGTATACAAAGAATTATCCTTTACTTGAGGAGAAAACTATTTATATTGAAAAACACAACATTCATTCTCTTAGACTTGCATGAAGAACATAGTGGCTTTATGGAATAACAGCAGAAGCAGCACATTCACAGCAATGGCAGCACAATAATTACTATTTCCTCAAGTACATGAAAAATTGCTCAGTGAAAAATGTTGCTTTACCCAGAATTAGAAATAATTAGAACCAGTTATTCAATTAAGAATATTCCAGTCTTCACCTTATGAAGTGTATGCCCATTGCAAATCATTAACTTTTTCAATTCAGAAAAGAGTTTTCCTCTGCAACTTTAATAATCAGCGGCAGACAAATTTAAAAAAATGTATTTACTGTCCTACTGAGGCAAAACATACATACAGGAGATATGAAACAGGAAAAAAGAAAACAAATACCTTCTGACATTGCACAGTGAAGGAACTGTATGTGCTAAGGGTGGCATTATGGTTGTACTTCATGTTATGTTGAACTACAATTTTTTGGGGAACAAGTGTGTGCTTCATAGGGTTTAAGGAATAGTTACAAAAAGCACAATCTGCAGAGGCCTATTACAGAGTGTTGGACTGGAGCAAAAGCTCCTTTCAAACATGAGAATGGGAAACCAATCGAGTTCAAGGGCCTGGGCTGGGAGGACCTCACAGTTCTTACTGCTCTCAGCAACACTGAAGGTCATTCACTAAATAATAACTCAAATAAAATTAGGATCAAAGGACTGACATCACGAACAGAAATACAAAAGTTTGAAAGAACTGTCTGAATTTGAGTTCCCTTTTGTGCACTGGCCCAGCAGGAGCTGAGTTTCTTTCTGATGAAGCCCCTCAGCAATGGTCTGAGAACTGAAAACATGAGGGATGGTCAACATCAGTACTCACATTGCAGTGACAGGAAATCCCATGTGCAAGGGGAATATAGGCTGCAACAGTTAAAGCAACATGGGGACGACAGAGATTTAGCAGAGTCATGGGAGCTGTGTGAGCTAGACAGAACATGAGCAGTGATGTGAAAGCACCCACACGCAACTAATGCAGTGTGCACGTTTGTACAACATCTGTGTGACTGTGCTGACCAGCTGAATCTGCCATTACTTCCCTCTCTCCCCCATCTTCCACTCCTCATGCACCCGAGTGTGTGTGCACGCCTGATCGAACTGTGCATTTTAGTCAGCCTTGCTTTCTGTCTTCATTCTGTTTCAAGACCCTCAGTGCAAGCTAGAACATTTTTTATAAAACATCTCTGTATGAGCTATCAGCATAGTGCTATTTTGTATAAGTTCTGCCTCAGTTCGTAGGACTGCAGTGGTGAAACCAAGAAAAGACTCTTAACCTGAGGAGATATGATATTTTCTAGTCATTACCCTGTGAAGCAAGGATAATGAATTTCATCACTAAAAGACTGTCTTTGAATATATTAAAACACCCAACACAGCATTATGAAAAAACCCAAAACACTGAGCATCTTTTCTCAACAGACACCTGTGTCTGCACAGACATCCTGCCCCTGTATCTAAGTTATGTCACTCCATCCTTATCCCTGTCTCGTCACCTGCACTGCAGCCATTCCACTTCAGGGAGTCAGCTGGCACAAATAGTGGTTAAACAAGGTCTGTCCAATGTTTAAGCTTAACAAGATGAATAAAANNAAAAAAAAAAACCCAAACAATTTTTTATTCAAGGGCAGAGAAAATAACTTTACAAGAAGAATTTAGCAGCCCAAAGGAACGACCTCACGTTCAGATATTGCTACCTGTCCCTTGCATTGATTTTATTTCCAAAACTCTGTTAAACCTTTGATTTTGCATTTCAACCTGAAGAAGCTGTAACCATTTTTAAAAAATTAAAATAGACAGAACAAATAAAGAAAAAAATTAATTAAATGTTTAGACCAGAATGAGAAAAGAATCCTTTCAGATCAGAGTGAGGTTCTTCACCGTAGCTTCTTGGCAGGAGTGGTTACTTTCTGCTATGCTGACATCCTTGTCATTATATCAAGTGTTACAACAGCAACAGTATTTCTCCCTTTAAAGCCATCTTTGAGGCTTGTGGTCTGATAGATGGATGGATAGATTCCTTCAGCCTAGATCTCCTCAATCTCTTCAACTTTTACTGTGAGATATGTTGTTTCTCTTAAAATTAGCTTGCTGTTTACTTACGTGAAGAACTAGATGTCTTAAATGTTCTGGGCACGTCAGAAAACTACTGCCTCTCAAGGTGGCAAACGCAGCAAAAAACAATCTTCTGGCAAGCTGCTCCAAATACATTCCAGTCTTGTGAGGAAGCTTTTAACTTCAGCTAAATACCAAGGCTACAAAAATCCCTTTTATTCACAAAAGCAGGAATCAATTTTAAAAGTAATTCTAAATTCAAAAAAGGAGACCAACTCATTGGAGCTTCCACCATAAAGTTTTCATTTAGAAAATTTATTCTTGAAAACAACATCCAGGGAAGCAAATGAGTGTTGGTCCACTAAAATAGTAGTTACACAATTTATTTCATTCCTGCCAGCAGATCCAGAGTTAAGATCCCTCAAGCAAACACAATCCAGAGGCACAACTGAGTTTAAGTACAGGATTATGTTCAGTCCACTATTTCATTTACTTAATCCTGATCTCTAGAACTGGCTTCTTTCACCAAGTCATTCCAGACCACTGAGCTGCTGAGATATAGAAAGCTTCTGGAAGTGGCAGCTTTAGACATGAACAAACATTTTTCACTCAATGAAATTCATGGCCATCCTTAATTTATGCCTCTAACTGAACTGATTTGATTAAAGTTTTGTTCCATTTTCTTTTAATTAGCCAGGGCAGCTTAAATTAATTTTGTCTTATGTATGGATGCAGTACCAGGATGTTTCATGCAGGAACAAACATGAAATTTAAAAAAAAAAAAAAAAAAAA
>WEKY01048721.1:134287-159250 GCA_013390045.1 Picathartes gymnocephalus | reverse complement strand
AAAAAAAAAATTCTAAAGGTTGTTTAATCTAAATTACAAAGAAAGAAGCACTGAAATGTAGTATTGATTTGCTTTCATTGATAAAAATGCAATGCTCAGTTTACCACGTGGCTGTTTGAAAGCTGTGGTGGTGAGTGCTGCATGAAAACGTCCACAGCAGATTGTGTCCAATGCTGCTGGGTGTTGCACTGAAGGGCAGTGCTGTGCAGCCCCCAGCCTGGAGCAGTCATTGCTCGGCTCCTGGTGACAAGGACAGAGTCTGTACAGGAACCTGGCTCAGGGACAGACAGGGGAAAGCTTTCAGTAATCCACCCCTGGTGCCTATTTGCATAAAGCTAAATACAATCTAGTACGCATTTAGGTATGGGTATGTTCTGAGTTAGTCAATTCCACCAAGCTATTCTCTAGTGCAAATAAAAGCAAAATCTGGTCTGAACTATGCATGTATTGTCTCTGCCGCTAGAAAATATAGGCGCTCCTCATGGACAACTGGATTGTTGAAAATTCTGGGCGTAGTATTCCCTGTTAAAGCAGTTAAATCTGCTGACCTAATTTGCCTTTGATGGTTACATCACTTTGAGACAACTGAGGACAAATCTCACTTTCCAGTGCTACTGTTCCAAGCTGTTCAGTAGCAAGCACCAGTAGGTAACAAGCGCCAGGCCGCATCCTCACAGTCAGAGCTGCTGCAGAAAGAGCTGAATACCTGCTTTATAGCCAGAGCAAAAATTTGCAAATCGCCAAAGAAACGGAGGTAAAAATTTAAACCTCCGATTTCTTTAAGAAAAAAAGATATGAGGGTATACTCTCCCTCCTCATAGATACAGTATTTCTTCTCTTTTCTACCAGCCATCACTGGTTTATTTCTTTCTAACTGGTGAAGTTTCAAAGTTTGAAGCACAGCTTTCTGTTACTTCTTCCTCCATAGCTGCTATCTTTTTTTATGGGTTCCTTGCTGGATCCAGCAATTCTGCTTTACACTGTGGCAGTCACACCACATTATACATCACAGAGCACAGCTTGCTTATTTTGCTGTGGCTATTGCAGACAGCTAGCTAATATGGTGAGAAATACTGTGCCCCAAAATAAACTGCATATGAAATTGTTAGGACAGGGGCTGTATGCTAGCACAGCCTAGAATTAAACTCGCATACCACACTTGTAAATTAGTGGGAAGAAGAATCATAGCTAGCTATTAAAATGTATTGCTTTTAATGCAAGGGCTCTTTTTGTTTGTTCTTAAACACCAGGTTTTTTTTCCTTTTAGTTTGTATTGAGAGCTTGACATTCCAGACTGTGAAGTTTAAAAAAGCTGACCTTGAAAACACAGTCACATTTATTTTTGAATGTTAGTTTAGCTTCACACCCTGGAAGTGGCTTCCTGCCTTCCAGATTTTGCTGAGCACTGCATGACCAGCCATGCCTGAACTCGCTGCACCCTGAACCCTTCAGGCCACACTACAACCATTCAGAACCCATCCACTGACAGCTTGAAACACAAAAAATGTCTGTTTTAGTAACCCATGCCACGATTCGAATCACCTGCACCATCCTTCACCAGTGACCTCCGCAGCTGCACCCCTGACCAGTTTCAGAGGTGGCAGGCCAGCTCTCTGCAGCAAAATTTTTCTGGGATCTTCCTCAGCATCAGTTGAAGGGCATTTTTACTCCCTCACAGACTTCATGCAGTGCTCCCACTGATTTCACACCCAGGCAGGTACTTCCAAGGGAGGACCTTTTCCCACTAGAAAGCTGAAGCAGCCTTACTGAAGGTTTTGCACGCCCCACCCAGAGCAAGCACAGCACAGCTCCCTTGCACCTGCTAAGCTGTGAGAATTCTCTGCATTACAGCAATCTGGCAGGCTGACATTAGGGGTGAAGGGGTTGCTCTGCTGATACCAACTTGTAACATTTCCACGAAAATGACCTAACAGCAGTAGTATTACTATCTACACTGTAATTTTGCTAGGCATTGCAAGAAGCAAACTATGAGAAAATATACTCAGTGTTCTGCAGGGAAATGTGGGATCGTATCAATGTAGATGACACAGCTGGACTTGAGCAGGAGGTACAGCATTCAATTCAGACATTAACTTTATGCTCTCAGGCCTTCCCAGGTACTAAAGATACTCAGATATAGACAATTCCCAAAGATAGCTGTTCACACACAGAACACTGTCCTAATTCCTGAGATTTTCAGGTAGCTGCAAGCTCTGCCCAGTTAAATTTCAGATAGGTCTGAAAGAATCTACAGCACATTACTTACGTCACCCAATTCAGCAAGGCTTACTTGGAAAGTATTTCTTCATCTTGCAAAGTCACTTATTCACCACTCAAATGGACAATACCCTCACCTCACACCCCATGTTTTACATCTAGCATCACATTTAACCAGATCTGCAACTTCACTGTCTTTAATAGAACTGCTCCTGAAATGCACTAATGCAGCAATATCGAGATAGTTTACCTGTTTATGACTGAGAAATGAGCTGTTATAACTTACTTAATGTACACTCTTAGCTTATCCCAATTACAATGTAAAATAGGCTAACCTAAGCCCGAACTGAAAAATGAGAAGATAGAAAAGAGCTGAAAATTTATTAACATTGGAGGCACCAGCCATTATCTACTGGTGCTACAGAGGATGTTATTAAAATAAAGAGCAAGAAATCCCCCTCACCACCAAATTCTCAGAGAACAATTATTGCATCTCCAATGAGAGGAAAGGAAAAAACCATTAATCATTATCTTTCTGTGCTAGACTAAAACACCTGTTGCTGCTTCAGGGATTTTTATTTGTTTTCACTGCACATAATGCTGGAACACATATTGTGCAATAATACTGTTTTGTCAGCGCTCTTGTAGAATCACAATTTCTTCTTAGACAGCTGCAGCATTTACACGGATTTATTAGATCCAAAAGTCCACATAATCACATCACCTGAATAAAAATTAGGCATCTGAAAGTTTTACATAACCACAGCATTTGTGGTCAGACAGGACAGTGCAGAAGCTCATGCTGGAGAAGCCTTAAAAAGCAAACTGGCTTCAGCAGGGCTGAAACTGCTGGCACTGCTCAAGTCTAAACCAGAATAACCAGAATCTTTGTGTAACACTATTTTAGTCCTTTCCAAAGACACGAGTGGTAGAAATCAGGGCTCTCAGATTAATTTGTCTTTGGCTCATTATGACACATTCAGTCCTCGCTTGATCCTTACCCCAGGTAGGCTGGTATGAACTCATTTAATGCCACTCAATTAAACAGAGAATTGCAAAATTATGCCAGCTGATATTTCAGGGCTGTGATTCTTTATTAAAAGGGCTCTGCTAAATATCCATTTATTTTGCTTAACAAAATGAAATGCATTTTTTCTTGTCAGAATAATGCTTTCAAGTACACGGGGGATGTAATTCTCCCTATGAAGACAGGCTGAGAACAGCGAGATTCACAGCAGGTGTGAGAGCCGAGTTCCACAGCACTGACAGCGAAACACTGCAAAATCTCAGCACGGCAAACTGCACCATACACAGGCACAGAGCCAAGCTCACATCCTTCAGAGATGTCAGGATAACATACAGAAATATGAGAACAGCATGTTCTCACTCATCCTAACAGCCCGGCACAGACCCACTATGACTGGACTTTAACAACTACCACGCCAAAAGCCAGCCAATGTTTTTTAGCCATTTTACAGCTCCCATATAAACTACTGCAGTACTGTCAGTACTGCAGACAGCCCAGGAAAAAGAGTTATTGGAGCTGGTAGACAACAATAAATAACAATCAGTGAGTACCATCAGTCATTATATAATTTAATGATGGGCTGAAGGTGCTTTCAAAACCGAAAGTATTTGTGGATAGCTGTCTAAAAACACTGACAACAAACAGCCATGGAACAAAATCAATGTTAGCATTTTCTGGACAGGATGGCCTTTTTCAAAAGGAAATGTATAGTGATTTACTTCAAAGTAGATAGAATAACTACTGAAGCTGATGTTTATAAAATCTAAATACAGTTGACACAAATGGAAAAACTCTGCTTTCAGTTATACATGTAGAGCCTCTGTAAAGAGCAGAATTTGTGCCCAAGGGATCATACCATGCCTAAGAAGCAAAGGGCCTCAGAGCCAGACATAAGCTAACTGGGCCCAGTTCTGTTCTCAGCTATATCCACTTAACTGTGCTTCTGCAGCATAAAAAATCATGACACTTCTTAAGAATAATCAAGTCAAAGGAAATGGATATTTTAAAACCGAGTATCAACTTTGTCAGGAAAATCAAGGCTTAAGGTAAGTATATCTGGGCATTTTTTGGTGGCATACTGCCTCAGCTGTAATCCTGCTCTTGAGATAGTCCCAAATTTAGGGAGAAACTGCAAGGTGTTTGTAAGGAAAAAATGAAAAATTTCATCCCATAAGGTCCAATCAGAGTTCTGCTAGACTGTGCAGTAAACAGCATCCATCTCAAAAAAAAGCACTGGAACACTTAGAGAAAGATGTAAAAGAGGAAGCAGGAGAGGCAAGAGAGGAGTTCAAAGTGACAAACAATTCACATGCATATCTTGTAAAATTAGAAAGTCAAAGACTTCACATCTTCCAGCTCCATCTATGTTATGTGGCTTCTTCACTGCTACAGCTGGCCCATATTTTGGTCCAAATTCACCAGTTGTCCACAAGCTTTTTCTGTACTTTCCTCTTATTCATTCTTCAATACTGCACCCTTTTTTCTTTATTCTCAAGTCATTCTTCAGCACTGCTCTTAGCTCTTTTCAATTACTGAAATCTTTGTTCATCAAATTTGAATGAGCTCAGGGAGCTCATATAAATAATTTTAAAATCCATCTTTCTGTTATAAATTAGTATTGCAAGCATTCATTCATTCTTTCACTCATTCTACTACATCACTAATCTTCTACCCAAGAATCTCCTGAATATTTTCCACTTCTGGTCTAAATTAAGAAGCTGACCTCTGAAACTCTTCAACATCCTATTTTTAGCACCTTAGACATGAACATGAGTGGAAGCACATAAAACTGATCTCACCTTAACTTTTACTGAGTTGGCAAGAAAAAGTCTCATTCATTTTTAGAGTAATTTAGGAATAACAATTCAACACTAACTCTCTACAGTGTTATAGTCTACAACTGTGGGCCTCAAAACATTCCTCTGAATTTGAAAGGTTTTGCTGAATCACCAGAGTTCCTTTCAAAACACCTTTGATCTTCAAACCTGGAGGAAACTTTTTAAAGTTTAATTTTTTCTCTACTGCCTTCACTGGCTGACATAGCTACAGCCACCTTGAATCCTTATAAATCACTGGGATGCAGTGCTGGAGTAGACTGGGAGAAACCATGAATGTGCCTCCTCACACAGATTCCAGCACTGCCAAGAGCCCTCCAAATGGCATTTTTGAATATCAGACAGGGCAAATTTTCATTTAAATAGCCTATAATGCTATTGAGAGCATTGGAAGTTGCCCAGAAATGAGCTCCGGGTGTCCTGAAAAGCCATAATTAGCCTGATTGCTGCGGGAAAGGATGACAGAGATAAGCTTGCCAGCTAGTGGTCACTCAAACACAAAGACCCAAAGGAGAACCACTGCTTCACCAACTGCTTAGAACAGGCCAGCACTGCAATGCCAACGAGCTCTGGCTTAGTTTGGGAAAAACAACTCACCAAATGGACTGGAAAGGTGCAGAAAAAAGGAAGACTGCAATTTCCCAGCAACGTCCAGCCCCACATGAACTAGTCCTCAGCATTAAGTTCTCACTTAAGGAAATGACTGATAGAGCTCAGTGTTTGTAATAATAACATAAAGTATGTATAATTAATGCAGTCCGGCTCTCACACCTTATAAAATAATAACATTTCTTACTGTAAACGGAGAGAGTGCCATATTTAAACCAATTGTCAAAAGATGACACAGTTCAACTTAAAAAAAGCACATTTCTTTCTGTTTAGCCTGTCCGTTAAATGAAACTAATTTTCCAGAGAGGCAAAGAAGAAGAAGCCACAGTTCTGACTGAGAAGCTACTGACCCATTATAAACTGTTATTATCAACTGGTCATTACTCTAACACTTATAAAAATAACTAAATACTTCAGCTACTAAATCAGAACTGTATTAACAAACTAGTGCTTGATTATTAGAAGACTCTTTTCCAGGATGAAAATGGAAAACAGAAATTTTCTTTAATCCATCCAGAATTTTTTTCCAGTACCTTTTTCTTATCTAACAGTCTTTAATCATGGGTTCCATTTACACTATTCATGTTTTCTGTAACTAAGTTTTAGTCTAAAATATACACTTTGCCTGTGAGCCTCTATTAATAGGAAATTCAATATCTCTAATTTTAACTAACGTGATGGCAAATGAAAACTCAGGACGACCAGATGCCTTTCCCGTGGCGTCCATAGGGACGTCAGGCACAAGGAAACTACACTGCAGCACATTCCCATTGATAGCAGACATGCCAGTGGCTCTTTCACCCAGAACTCTGCTGAAGTGCATCAAAGCTTCTTGCCTGGGAGAATCAGACACCACCATCTGTGTCTGTGAAACTCATCAATGGGGAGTTCAGCAAAGTGGCATCAGCAGAAGCAAAAAAGGAAGTAAGAATTACCTCAGCCAGAGAGCCACACTCAGTGCTTTATTTACTACTGACTGCTTGTCTCTACATTTTAGAATGTTTTAAGTGATTTAATAGAAAACAGCTGTGTTAACAGCTATTATTCTTATTGGCTTTCTGTTTAAAAACAGCAATTTTTGCTTTTGTAACTTATTTTGACATGTAAATTCTTATAACTAGATAAATTTCAGTAGAAAATACTATTATTGTGAATATAATTTTCTATTTTGTAGCACTGGGTGAAGCAATTCAGTAAATTTAGAAACCATCCATAATAATAATGAATTACATATTTAAGCCATCTTGCATCATCAGTTCCCAAGCAGAACACATTAGTGATCACACTAATCAGAATGTACTACAGCTTAATAATGTTTTTCATAATTAGAATTATTTTGTCAGTCATTTTAGGCCAAGTATTTAAAACACAAAATTACAAATATTTCAACAACTAAAATCCTGAAACCTCATGGGATTTCTTTCCTCACTTGTCATGAATGTAATTTTTCTTGCGTATTTGTATTTTTTAGGACTCCTCTCAAGAATGGCACCATAGCATGAGAACCAGCAAAAAAAACTTACTAGAAACAAAAGCAGAAAGAGGCTGTCTAGCTAGAAAAATTTAGCAAGATACTGAATTCATTTTTATATCACAATCATTTTCCAAGTCCAATTTCAGCTATTCATTTTATATGGCATTTCACAATTGCTCTTGAAGCTATTTATATTCTTTGACGACAGATTTTGCCATGCAGTTAAGTAAAAGACACCTGAAAAAAGATTAGTAATGATAATCTCACCAGTTTAAAGTAAAAGAAACTAAATATACCCAATATAATTTGTTCTCTGCTGAAATTAATCTTCCATGGTTAGCTACGGGGTTTTCTTATTAGGTAACATATACTTAAGAACAGTGATATCCCACTAGCTCATGTTCCTGGCAATGGAACATTACCTCTCCCTGTTCCAGGCCAGGTATCAGGATAAACCCCAACATATAGGAATGTCTCTCTCATGATCACCTCTTAGCTATCAGGGGCAACTCAGTTAAAAATGCACGATGGTACAGATGGAAATAGAAGCATCCCTCAAGAAACAGGGGTGATTGTAACCAAGAATCATTTTGGATTAGGAAGAGAAAGTTCTAGCTAAAGGAAAAGAGAGGATGACACACCCGGATCATCATTCAGGAAGTCTGTACTTTCCTTCTTGCTTCCCTCTGATGAAAATGCCTGGCAGTTATGTGCTCAAGTCCTTTTAGTACAAATCATATTGTTGCCCTCACATTCCTGGAAGAGTTAGCTGTTACATGACAAACAAAATCCTTCAAAGTCACATGTAAGAGAAGGTTGCCCGTTCTCATAGCATTTCCCCTTCTACAAGTCCAGAGTCTCGCAGAAGAAAGCAGCAAGAAGACGAGTGGATTTGGGAGCAACAGGCAGAGCTTGTTCTGCAGCTCCTCAGGAGCTCCTGTCTGCAGGACTCCCCTGCACTCACAGAGAAACCCTGCAAAACCTCCCACAGACTCAGAGAATCACAAAATGGGTTGTGTTGGAAGGGATCCTAAAGTTCATCTCATTCCAATTCCCCTGCCATGGGCAAGCACAACTTCCACAGGACCAGGCTGCCCAGAGCCCCATCCAGCCTGGCCCTGGACACTTCCAGGGATGGGGCAGCCACAGCTGCTCAGGACACCTTTTCCAGTGCCTCACCAGCACGTGACACAGCTGCTGCACTGACTACAAGGAGTACCCGACCCTTGGCAGAAATTCATGGCTTTATCACTCATGGCTATTCTGGGCCCATTAAATTTAAAAGTAGCTCCATGTCCTCTTCAACGAGCGTAGGTAATACACACTATTCTCTACGAAATAACAAGAGAGAGATTACAGATGGACCCTCCTGGATTTTATCTAAATCACTAATTATTTTTTCATAATTTGACTTACGGTACCATTTAATATTTTATGTTGATGATGGCCAGTCCACCAAGAGGTGTTCAGTGAATTGCAACATGTTGCATGGAAATATTGAGGTCTCAAAATGAAGATCAGATCACTTGCTTGTAGCAAATAAAGCTCTAAAAACAAACTCTGCATTTATGAAATAAATAGAAAAATTAATCGTTAATTGAACAAGAGAAAAAGTTAAGAAGGTAAGATGAGAAACTGTGGAACCTTAACTACAGCATTAAAAATAAGCACTTTCTTCATTTAATACAATATCTTCTTTGTATAGGCTGAAAACATAAAATATTACTGATTATATAAATCTCAAACAGAAGTAACTGTAGGTGGCTTGGAACAAGTGTATGCTGTATTTACACAAGTACAGCGTTCTGCAAGCAATATTAGTCAGCCATTGAGCAGGTTCCCTGCGCTCCAGTACACTGAATACGTGCATAATTAGGGCTTGTTTGCGTGACATCTGGTGGGGAAATAATATCACATCTGATAGGAAAGATACAAAAATATTTTCATAAAACAAAAAACCGCAGTGGAACAAGACCGCAATGTTCCTTTTCATAACAAGCAGCCCCACATCAATAAAATTCAATCATCCTACAATATCAACTGTATCAGCTCTCCAGAACAGAAAATAAGTCAGTAGGCAATTAGACAAAATTTCCCAAGATTTGCAAAATTCAATTTCCTTCAGCTCCTTGTGCCCACAGAAAAGATGGAACTCAGGTAATGTCAAATGCACGCAGATGACTGCTGTTGAGTAAATCAATTTATCATCCAAAGACTTGACCAAGCAGCCCAAAGCTTTCATTGCTTAGAGGCATTTTATATATGCACAGTCCTAATAAATCTGCCTGTAAGCTGTGCTGCACACATTATTCTGCAGAATAATGTCTGCAGAGTAAAGTCTATTCCCTTCTGAGTGTCACTGGATTAGAATTGGGGTATGATACATTGTTGTCTGCAACATTCTCAACAGTAAGAAAACAAAAAGTGAATCCAAATGAAATGAAACTTAAAGGGGGAGGGGTTGAAGAGAATTGCACTGGACTCTAAAAATAAATCTCAGCTCTTGACTTATATTAAATCAAGAGGGATGTTTAGTGATCACAAAAATACCCCTCCCTGTATTTTGGGCAGGGCTGTTCCAAGTCCTGAGCAAAACTGTTCAGAAGTGGCTCAAATACCAGAGCACTGTGCCATGTCCTGCTCGAGCTGTGTCACATTAACATATCCACTATAACTTCTGCATTACTGACCACCTCTTTCTCATAAACACAAAGATTACTTTTATATAGCCCAAAATTCAAGTCAGTGGCACGCACAGAAATGAGGCCAAACTCAAGAACAAGAATCCTACACATCTCTGGTTCTGGTTTTTCAGGATCAGGTTCTGCAAAATACTGCAGATTTTCATATCTTCATAAGCAGGGATCTTCACCCTGCAGAATGTAATGCCCTGCTTGGTGCCTATGCATACACCATATAATTCATGCAGTTGAATATTTCTCTTCCTTTAGCATGGAAAAGCCTGTATGGAGAGGGGATGACAACACCATTTTTGGCCTAAGTATTTATCTGGGCAATAACATCTAGCAAAAAAAAGGTCATGATCCACTTCAAGTGGTTTCAGGCAAGACCACTATCTGTAAATCCAGGAGAAAAAGAGCAGCATCTGAACTTTCAGAAAGAATGAAGTAAAGCTGAAACACTGTGCGTTATTGCAGAAGCAAAGTAATTCCCCTTGAGTCCTCCTTAATCCTGGGATTTAAAGGTGTTTTTCCCAAGTGTGTGAAACTCATTATCAATGTGAAAAACTGCTGCTACTTGTTGTATCAGCCTAAGAATCTCCCCTCAGTACTTCTCCTTGCCCATCGTATGAGCAGACAGCTCACAGACCTGGAACAAGGCAGCAGCACGGTGCTCTTTTGAGCTGAACAGTTGCTTCTGCTGAGCTCCAAATGGCATCCCCGAGCAGCTTTTCCCATTCCCTGGAAGTGGGACTTCTGTTGGAGCCCTTCCTTCTCCTCAGGACTGTGTGCCACTGACATACAAACCACTACAACCCTGCCTTTGCTGCAGCCACTCACAGGACGTGAGAAGCCTTGTTGAAAAAAAAACGGCTCCAAATGGGAAAGAACTTTTAATCCTTTACAGTGAAACTACCAGTCCTTAGAAAGAGGAAGGTTCAGGATACAACACTTCAAAGGCTGGAGAGGATGTAATAATGAATCTGTCTTTGGAGGCAGCGGTGAACCTCTCTAATTAAGATAACATTCTTACCAGCAGTTACTGAAAAATAACAACAAAAACCTCTTAAATTTGCTCACTGTATTTATGAAGTTTTCTTCATTTGGACTCAGTTCCTGAATCTTCTTGGATTCATTAACACCAGAGAGCCCCAAAAACTAAGTGCTCATCACAGAAAGAGGGTCCAGAGAATGCTCATAGCACTGCATCAAACACTGGGTGTTCAGAGAAAAAAAACAAAGCTGAAGGAAGGCATTGCAATATATTGACTGCATTTTTTGCTTAAGGCTTTTATTCCACCCAATTTGGGATGGGTGTTCTCCTTCACCTTCCTATTTTCACTGTTTATGATTGCTCCTCTCTGGGACTGCCAGTGGGCTACAGAGGTGATGAGAGTAGTTGAAGGCTCTGTGAAGAAGCGAGCCCTAGGAAAGAGATGGAGTTTTGCTTCGTGATCCTCAGATCTTAAACCTTGGTGTTTGGGCTGACAGGTGCTCTGGAATTTTCCATTATGTTTCAGTCTTGCAGGCATGGATGGTCCCATGAAAACAGCTTGGACATTCTGCTTCTCAAATATGTGCAGTTTCCCATCTGTGTGCATAAATATTTGGAAAAACCACTCCAGCTTTCTTTGAAACAATGAAATTCCAGGCCTGATCACCGTTTTAACAACATATTCCACACTCAGAACTTCAGTACAAGCCACATAGCTCACCTCCCACCTTTGGAAAACAGAGCAAATGGAAAGTACCACTCCAGCATTTTGTCATTATAGTTCATATCAGGATAATTTTTAGACACCTTCTCATGTATTTCAACACTGTAGAATGATGGTGCAGTGCTAAGATACTTTGTAATACATACAAGACATAAATTTAGACATGCAGTCATTCACTATGACTGTGTTTACTTAATACCAACATCTGCTCCAGTTCCAACAATGACATTGCTGCAAGAACAGCAAAAAAAGCTAATTGTTTAAACAAAAAGATTAAGAAATACTACACATCATGCTCTAGCACCTTTCTGGATGTCAGTCCAAATCAGAACATCATTAATTATTTCCCAGCTTCCCAATATCTTCTTTGGGACCCATACACCCAACAGCTGAAAAATAGCCTTGCTTTTGAAAATCCATGAAAACATTCTGACCTACCAGCACAAGGAAGCTGTCTAAAAAAAGCAAGTGGTAACACAGCTTAGGAGAAATAATTGTAGATGTATTGATAGCAGTAAAACACTAAAGAAATAAGACCTGGTGATGATTCAGGGACTAAAAACAAGAGTAGCAAAAAGCTTAAAAACTGATCAGTACTTAAGGCTCTGAAAAATATACATTTTCAATTTTGGGTGGAGCAGTACAAACCTTGAGGTACAGCTGCATCTCAGAAGATCAGACCCAGACCTGCTGTCTCTGGTTACCAGCAAATGCAAGGGTTTTGTCAGGGTCCAAACTGGCCTGAATGGTCCTTCCCAGCCTCACCTGCTGCCCCCACCCCCAGCTGTGCCTTGGGTCCAGGAGCCCCATTGAATCCTCCTGGTGCTGCAGGACAGTGATGAGGTCCCAGCTGTGTGATCATGCTCAGCTCCTGCCTTTCCCAGCCCCTGGGAAAGGAGCCAGCCCTCGCTTCTCCTAAACACATTTCTTTCACCACCTCAAATTGCCATTCCTGTTATGTGTCAGCCTGGCATTAGGAGGAACTTTTAAAGCATAGAACAGAAGTCAAAAGTATTAGGAGCATTTCTTTGGGCAATCCTATAATGTAAGATGCCTGTCTAATTAGGTGAACCTGTTAAATCACATCTATTGTTTCATGTGGCAGTACAACTGAGATTGTACTTGTGGGTTCTCCAGTTGCTCCTATTATGTATAATTCAAAACTACAGAAAATCACAGAAATCAAAAAATAGCTGAAATATGATTTATTCTCTCCTCTCAAAAGAAACAAATCACTCAAGCCATCAGGAATTTTCAGAAATAGGTAGTGGTCCAAATGCCTTTATTTCTGAGTGCCCAAAAATGAGACAATTTTAAAAGCACTTTTTCTGCATGAATTCAAAAGTTGATCTCTTTACAGGCACTCCATTTCACTTAGGAACTAAGTTGTCCAGTATCACTAATCAATTCTGGAAATATTTGCTTGTAAAATAGGTCAAAGAGCAGCAAATTGGTACAATTTCTACTTACTAGAGTAGTCTCATATTTTTCTACATATTTCAAAGCTAGAAAAATGCTAATCCTCCATTAAACGATGAGTAACAGAAAACATTTTACTAGCCAGAGAAAACAGTTTTATCTTCTAACCTATGGAATCATCCTTTCAGTTATTAGAGATGTTCACAAGTAAAACGGCACCAAAATAACAATTTCTTCCTGTAGATTCTCAGAAGCATTAAACCTTGTTCCACTCATTTACTCAGATCCCTATAAGATTTTTTCATTAATTTTGAGATCCCTAGTCCTGAATAAATACCATTGCTTATCATAGCTAACAGAAATAAACATATACAGAAATGAATGCTGGAGTATATATACAATTCCTCTACTGGACTCTCTGCAGTAGGATAGATTCTTGATAAAATAACATTTATCTGAGCTTGTCATCTGGCACAGAATAACATACTATGATGCCCTTTAAACATTGAATTAAAAATATTTTCTATTTCTTCCCTGTGATGAAACCATATTTTTCTTCAGTATATGTATCTGCAGCTAATATTTAAGAAGGACTTTAACAGAAAAGATACTATTCCTTAGCTTCTTAACCTGAAAATATGCAAGATTTCTGCTTTAAAATAATGCCTTGGCATTTTGAATGCAAAGAGGGATCATCTTCCTTCATGCTTGAGACCTGAAAAATAGTCAATGTCTTAAATTCCTGAGGAATTCAGGGCAAATTGAGGGCATCTTTTAAGTACAAACTCACTAATCAAACCGAGGGTATTTAACCTGAAATACAGAGTCGGTGGAATGTGTAACTTGACATACAAGTATAGTTTTGGATAGAAAAACAAGAGATACCCTTTCATCAGTACCAACAGTCCTCTGCAGTTTTCTGCACTCAGGCTCCCTGTGCTATTCAGGCTCCACTGTGCAAGGAGAAACTGTCACTGAATGACACCCTGAATTAATTACAAAGCTGTGCCAGCCGGGAGACAACAATAGGCAGAAATTAAAGTTCATTCATACAGTGGATGATCCACAACAAGGACAGATACCATGGGCTCTGACTGAAAACCAAACCTCCACTGATCTCAGTGGAGCAGCAGCAAGGAGCGTGGTTGAATCCAGAGCGCAGGGCAATACCCCAGTGCACCCAGCAGTGTCCTTTGATTTCACAAGGCACAGCAAGAAAGGGAATGCAGTCTCCCTCTGCATGGGATTGGATTTCTTTCCAAATCATATTGTGGGGTGCTGTTTCCCTTGCAATGAGGATAACCACATGGTGAAGCAGCCTGGAGCATCCCACCTCTACAGCAAAATTCTGCACCAAAATCAGACCGACGTAAATACAAACAAGGAAAGCCAATTTTCTCCTTGGTTGTCCTACACTGCAGTGCCAGGTACTGCCTAGCATTGACACAAGAAACTTTCCAATACTTCAGTGCAAGAGCATTGGACCCAAAGCCAGCACATTTGAAACAAATGAGAAGGACAGGAGTGATAGTGAGTATGTCTGACTTGATTTTCTGAATGGAAAGCTACCATTCACGTCCAGGATGATAGTTTCAGATACAGTGTATACTGTCCCACTGAAATGGCCTTTATAATAAGTATTAGGACTAAGTAACTAATAACAACAATAATAATTTTTAAAAAAACCCCTTAGTTTATTCTAAGAACTGAAAAGAAGTATGTATCTAAAATTAAAGATGCCTTTGATGTACCTCACTCTATCCATCCTCCTCCCTTACTCTGAACACAAATGCCCCAGGAATATGTAAGGAAGAGATTAAAAACAAAGAGAGACCAAAATCTCTCTTGAATATATGCTGTCCCCACACTCCTTCATGTAACAACTGCAACACCTGGGAAACCTGCTCCATCTCAGTGTCCCTTCTGACCTTAAGCAAATCGCTTGTTCCTCAATTCAGGAAGCATTTTACAGCCCAGTTCGTTATGAAAGGAATGGAATTCAGGTATTGAAAAGTACACTTTGTGAACGCAGACCTGAGAGCCTTCACAGCCTAGGAACTGGCAGACTGGAGTCTCTGAGACCTCCCTGTCTGGAAAGGTTGCATGGTATTACCAAGCAAATAATCAAACTTTTGCACTCATTAGGATACTTGTGGTAGGAGCATGGATTTACCAGACAGGTAATACATACCAGCATTGCCAAGCAAATAATCGAACTTTTGCACTCATTAAGATGCTTGTGGTAGGAGCATGGATTTACCAGACAGGCTAAAAACCTCCAGGACCCTGTCCCACCCCACCTGGTGCTGCCCAGCGCAAGGAGCATCTTCCCAGTCACACGATGGCACAGCAGCAGCTGCTGCTGCTCCTGAGACCAGGGTACCTGGAAGAGAAACAACGCATGAAGCACCCCTCTGTCTCTGCAGATCAGTTCAACCAGTTTGCTCCCGGTTTGGTTTTACTGGCAACACCATAAATGCACAAATGAAGGAAATAAAAGAAGTTTTTACTTACCTACTTTCCCTCAATCAGTTTTTGACATGTAATGTAAGCTTTCTCTTCTTTCCTTCTTATATACTTATGTATTTATTTTCCAAAGGGCCTGTTGCAGAAAAAGGTCTCAAGACACATTATAATTGTACAGAAAAGGATTAAAAATAAGAATTAATTCAACCATCTCAGTACATAATGCTTTAATGAGTTTTCCTTTGGATTTCATGTCATTGGAATTCTGAACACACAGAAAGCATGGCAGCAATATGTAGAGTACCTGGGTGTCACGTACAAAAATATTTGTGCACATTAACCCAGAACTAATCTGTCAATCACTTTGTCCACATTAGATGGCCCCTCTGGAAATGAAGGGATGTTCATTTTTACAAAAGTGCCAATTTTTCTACAAGCACTTTTTTCAGAGGTGCAAAAATATGATAAATCTGTCAGCTAGATCTTATTCACTGCAAAATCTGAAGCATTTGATCATTCAGTCACAGCAATATCTACTGAAGTTATTCTGTTATTTAGATTTATTTAGTGATAAGAAACATATGTAACTTACATGCTGGATATTATAGTTGGGGGGGTTTAATATTTGTTTTTATTTCTTATTCATGTCAATTAATTAAAATTTCAAAAATATTTATGTATTTATAATTGGGTGCAATGACAGTAAAAAGTAATAAGGAACCAGTAAAAAACAGAGGAAGCCAGTGACATGGTCTAAACACAATGGATAGATTATATTTAATTTGAGGATTATCTATCAATTAATTGATATTCACTATTAGTTTTATGAGACCAGGATGACCAGAAAGACACATTTCATTTTTCAGTGCTGTGTGAGAAAGACTTTTCAGGAACTACCTACAAATGGAATAGACTTTCTGATATTTTGCTGGTTTTCCATAGTGCATTTAACCTATATTTATGCAAATATGAAGTACCTCATGTTCTTGGGCAACTCAGCACTGTATTTTCAAGTCCCAAGTCAAATGACTCTCAACACCTCAAAGTAAACTTGACAGGAATCTTCCATGTCAGGAGTTACACTCAAAGATCCTTTATTCAACGTTATGGCCTGATCCCAAACTCTTTCCACACCAGTATTATCCAAAATCATTCTCACACTCCAAAGCTATTTGAAAGGCTTCACGGACTGAAAACATACTCAAATCCCAATTTTTATGACCACAAGAATGCCTGTTAATACCACCAAGGACACAATTGTCATGAATTAGATATAATCATGACGGCAGTGGGGCTTTTCATTCCCTGGATCTCCCAAATTTATTCTGCATTACATGAACACCACAGAGGTGGATTCTACACACCAAAACCTATGTAAGCAGAAGCATTTTCCCTCAAATACAAACAAATTATATTTTCCATCAAATGGAATTAGCCTCTTATGGAATCATTCTATAAAGCTTAACTGAACACTAAAAAGCTTCACTCTAAGTGAGTTACACAACACTTCTTTTGATATAAGGTTCAGCACCCAGGCTGATGTTTTAAGGAATCAATGTGACATCAGAAATGTAATAAAGAAAAAATTTATGGATCTCTGAAGTCAGCCATTAAATCCAACGCTTCAGCTGGCAAAACCCTCTCCTTACGAGTCTGGCTTTGGCACTTAAGATTACTATAAAAATACTTAGGAAATTCTTTAAATAAATGCCAGCACAATGTTAAGTATCAGACTACATTTGAAATCAGATTTGGTGCTGCTGTGATTCCATGAACTCTAATGGAACTCCTCCAAATTTTTTCACCACTGCAAGCGAACCTGAAATACCTCATTTTGCATTATTTTTAGCTGCAATGTATGTCAATGCGAAATCATCTGAACTACATTAGTAGAACTAAAATGATCCCCAGTATAAATCCATTCACACCAGCTACATCAGGAATGCATTTCACCACTATAATTTAAAATGCAAAATGCCCAAGTCACAATAAAATTATTTTTCTGAGAGTTGTCAGTATCACTGGGAAAGGTCTGACAGAAGCAGGAGTAGTAATTAGGAGACGTAACAGCTCAATTAGAGGGTTTCTCTGATACACAGTTTCACCCAAAATAATATTTAACACAGATTTCTATTTCTTGTAAAGTACTTGGGATCTTTGGGTCTTAGCATGTGAGTGGCTGGACTTTGGCATTTTAAAGCTATGTTGTGACTGGACCAATAGATATTTGAATCAAATAATAAACCCAAGTAGACGTATTTGCTTCCATTCTGGAATGCACCATTCTTTCTTGTGATTCAGAATGGTCTACCAAACTGATAGCACAATCTGGCATTGAGCTCCATAGTTCTTATTTATCATGACAAAGTGCAGAGGTTTATTCACTGCAGGAGGCTCCACTGTTACCTGAGGATTCACCTCCCCAGCACTGCAGTTTGTAGGGCTGAAACACCCAGAGTGTTGCTCTGCCAACTGCTACAAGGCTCCACAGTCAGACCTTTCAAGGTACTGCTCTGAAAACAGCACAGCACAGACATTGCACACTTGTTTTAAATTAAAAGTGTGTGTGCTGGGAGCAGAGTAGCTGAACAACTGGCTGGAGCACTCCCCTCATGCTGGGCTCCGTCTACAGTATGGATGTATTTTAAAAGTGATCCAAAGATTTTTCTGATTTCCATTAGAGGTCTGAAATCCCGCCTCTTATGAACCACCTCCCCTTTAACCAGTCAATACTGCAAACATGTACTACTTATTTTATCCAAATTCTTTATTTACCTAGATAGTATTTCTTTCACTCCTACCTCGTTGCCAGGGTCCCAGGCACTATATGGTCTCTGGTGTCAGACAGAACTAGTACCAAGCCATTCAGGAAGAGAACCCTCATGCCCTTCAGGCCATTAACTGCTACCTGTGAAAGAAATCAGTAAGATTTCTTTCTTTAAGAAGCCTTCCAGTTACAGATTTTTACTGGATTTTATAGAATGCTCATCCTCATCGCTGATATTGCCTCTGTAGAAAAAAATATGTAGCACATTTAACTCAGATGAGCTAGAGTGAAATGTAATATTAAATTTTGGCAAATGCCTATGTATAAAATTACAACTCACTTCATTCAAAACACAGTTGGAATTAACAACACCACAATAAAAAGGAGCTCTTTTTAATGCTTCACATGAAAAATAGAGTGAAGCCTGCTCTATGTTTTAAATTAGGAATGAAACACTTAAACACATACTTTGAAGCAGGGCTCAGAACAACACAGTCTTTTGTGTGTGTCTTTTTTTTTTTATTTTTCTGCAACGCAAAAGAAGACAAGCAGAGAAACTTTCTGATGAAACTCACAGAAAAACCATGAAGGCAAAACCCAACCTTTAAAGAGAAGCCTGTGTCTGCAGCTCTGTTTGGTGCCAGTGGATAAAGCAAACAAGGCTTATCTGATGGATCATGTGTAATGTCATGGATGCCCAATTCAGACTGCTTTTGTTGTTGCTATAAGTCAGTCACTAAGTTCTCCCCCCTGCAAAAACCCTCCGCTCAGCTTTAAATGAATATTGCAAACTGCTGAAATTCCATAGTGTTGGTAAGTCTTTTTTTCTCCCATAATAGCCTGTGCCAGACCTTAAAGTGCATATGCCAATTTGGTTCAAGTTTTATAATCTGGAATGTTCCACAGTGCCTCTTCCAAAACAGCTACACTTTAATTGTGCCTTCCCTTGGTAATGGTAAGTCTGAAAAAAAACTTGTTCTGAATCCTTTAATGTATGCAGCAATATCTTACCAGTCTCATTCTGGACTCTGGAATATACTGCAGGCCAGGTAATCTTTACCTACCTGAATCTCCTATGAAGGGCAATGGGAGGTTTAAAACATAGCTGGCCTAAGAATCAGTGAAAAGATACCATGGCATGTTTTCACAAGGACTCCATGGGACCCAATACGTTCATTTTAAAGCCCAGAATGCCTATTTTAGGTCTTAAATGTTGCTTCAAATATACACGGGTGAAAGCTGTAATCAAGGGAAAATGAAGCACCAATAATAGCACATTACTAAAAGTTAGCAATCCTTAATTGTCAGCACTGTAACAACTGAGCATCTTATTACTTCTACCTTCTCCTCCCATACACTGAACTTCCTCAACACTGACAAAGTGCATGTACCAATCATAGACTCTCCATGCTAAATTAAGCAGAAAAAAGATATAAATTAGGTTGGTACTTCTCGAGGGCATCAGTAGAAAACACCGATTTCAAATAATTTTGATTAGAAAATTTTACTTCACAATCCTTTTCCAGATCACAGATATTCATAATTAAAAAGAGTATGGAATTAATGTAATGTTAGCTGTTTTGCCATCAGCATCACAAAGAAAGAAGAAACAATAAAATATGATGCAGAATTCACTCTTCCAATGATTGTCATTGAACTATTACATTAGTAAACATTCACAGTATGAAGTCTCTTTCAATATATCTCCAGCATATAAAGTAGTGCAAAAAAGCATTCCAGTCATTTTGCCTTTGCAGTCAGACCAGGTTTAACAATTCTCTTACTTCATTTCTTTCATTATTAGACAACAAATGCTGCAATGCCTCCAAAGAGAGTTATAAAAATAAACAATTTCTGGAGGGTCAACAGCCTTTTCAAAGTAAATTTCCAGTTAAAAACAAGCATTATAGATTTCAAGAAAAAAAAATTTAGATCTATCTTCTGTAGAATATCTTTTTACAATAAATTTACCATTTCAAAAACAATGACTATGGTATCCAATGATTTATGGTAGCTGCTATTAAAGCACTGATAAATAGATAAATGACTACCAAACTTCATTGTTTCTTACATAGTAAATACCTCCGAATGCCAACTTTTACCACAGAGCTGTTATTAGTGATATCGACAGTTCATGCACCCACTTTAAAACTGACTTGGTTTTAACAAATTTTTCAGCCTCATGTGCAAAACACTTGCATTCTAATAAAAATATAAAGTCTGAAAATGTATCAGATCTAGCAATCCTTTCCTCAAGTTGTACCATTTACTTGATATGTAATACATGTTTAGCAATGCTTTTAATTTGTATTTAACCATTAAATGGCATACTACTGTATGCTGCAGACTCTCGTTTGCATATTTCATTATTTTCACTGCACTCTTTAATGCATAAATATATTTGGAAACATTCAAAATTACACATCAGTTTCCACAGAATTTGAATTTACACAGTTTTTCTTATCTGACTCACTGCTATTCCCCGTATCCTGACTTTTAGTCTCCTTTACACAAAGAGATTCTTTAACTCCTTCTTCCATCTCCAAATATTCTGATTTATCTTCTGTGGATGAAGATGATGAGCTTCTAAATTTCTTCAGTAAATTTGTTGGGAGGTAAGGGCAACTGACTGCATTTTGCATCATCTGTGTGTGTTCTTCATTCTCAGTTTCTCTATGGTAGAAATAGTTAAAATTGGAGACAATCACTGGCACTGGTAAAGCAATGGTTAACACTCCTGCAATGGCACACAGGGACCCAACTGTTTTCCCACCCACAGTTATGGGCTTCATGTCCCCATAACCAACTGTAGTCATGGTCACTACAGCCCACCAAAAGGCATCTGGGATGCTTTGAAAATGGGTGGCAGGCTCGTCAGCTTCTGCGAAGTAAACAGCACTGGAAAACAAAATGACTCCGATGAAAAGAAAAAAGATGAGGAGGCCAAGTTCCCTCATGCTGGCCCTGAGCGTGTGACCCAGGATCTGCAAACCCTTGGAGTGCCTGGAGAGCTTGAAGATGCGAAACACCCTGACTAGACGGATGATCCTCAGGATGGCGAAGGACATGGCCTGCTGGCTGCCCTGCTCCTGCGCCAGGTCTGTGCCCAGGGTGATGAAGTAAGGCAAGATGGAGACAATGTCTATGATGTTCATGACGTTCTTGAAGAAGTGTGCTTTGCTCGGACATGCAAAGCAGCGCACTGTAAACTCAAAGGAGAACCAAATGATGCACACAGTCTCTACAATGAAAAAAGGGTCATTGAAGATGGTGTGCTCCCCAGCATCCAGGCGAAGAGACTCATTGGAAAGCCCCTTCCCTAAGCTCAGGGACATGACGAATTCTTTGTCATCTCTGAACTCTGGTAAAGTCTCCAGACAAAAGATGACAATGGAGATCAAGATGACCAAGACAGAGACAATGGCAATGCCTCTGGCTGGACTGGAGCTTTCCGGGTACTCAAACAGCAGCCAAACCTGCCTCTTAAACTCATTCTCCGGCAAAACTTTTTCCTCTTCCTCTTTAACAAAACCTTCATCCTCCCTGAACTTGAGCATGGCTTCTTCCCCAAGCTGGTAGAACTTCACCTCCTCAGAGAAGATGTCAAACGGTACATTGACTGGCCTCTTCAGCCGACCACCGCTCTGGTAGTAGTACAGGATAGCATCAAAGCTGGGTCGGTTCCTATCGAAGAAGTACTCGTTCCTGAGAGGATCAAAGTACCTCCCCCGCTTGGCTGGATCCCCCAGCAGTGTCTCCGGGAACTGAGCTAACGTCTTCAGCTGGGTCTCAAACCGCAGTCCCGACACGTTGATCACCACACGCTCACAGCACTCATACTCGCTGTAGCGGACAGAGCTGTAACCCCCAGGGCCTCCACCATCATCGGGTGGCTGGTCCAAGTAGGAAAACTCATCCTCCCCATAGTCATCACTGCAGTAGAGCTTTCCTTCTTCCTCATCGTCTTCATCCTCATCTTCATCCTCCTCTTCCTCCTCACTCAAGTCCTTCAGTATCCTCTCCTCAGAACCACTGAGCGGCAGCAGCTCAGAACAGGGGAAGGAGGCCCCACACTCCCTACTTCCCAAGTGGTGGCTCCTCTTTTTCCTTTTCTTCCTCCTCTTACCACTCTGGCGGTGGGGCAGGCTGCCGCGTGACGCGCTCCCACCGTGCGAGGACGATGCCCCTCGGCTCTGCTCCTGGTGGTAGTGGTGATAGGGTCCCCCTCCACCCGCTGCCCCACCTTCCACTGCCGCGGTGGCCGCTGCTACGGCCGCAGCCGCGGCAGCCCTGGACTGCGCCAGCCGCTCCCGCTCCCGGGCCCGTGCCTGGGCCGCGTATCCATAGGGCATGTGGGTGTTGCACCCGGAGCTGTCCGCACTCACCATCGCAACCTCCATTTTGCAACTGCCTATTTTTTTTTTTTTTAACACTTACTGTAACAAGGTTTTGTTGTATTTACAGTGTCACCTTAACTTTCACTAAGAAGTTCAAAGCCATTTGCATTTGGAGGACAGTCCCCCGGGCATTGAGTATGGCAACATGGTTGTAACACTGAATCTATGCTTTGGAAAAACACAGATCCGCATTTTCTTGTTCTCTGGAATGTTTGACAAAAACTACTGTTTTGCTAATGAGAAAAGATGAAATTCTCAAATAGAACCAGAGAACACCTGAGACCTCGTTCTTCCATCCACCAAGCCCCTTTATTTTCATCTATCTCCTGCAGCCATCACAGCTGTATCTGATCAGAATCATGACTGCCTCGTAGGCTATAAAGGCTGCATTCCTCAGGAAAAAAAAATATGCAAACCAAAGGGTACCTGTTTCCACAGATGGTTTTAGCTCATCATTGAAACCAAATGCAAATAGTCTCTTTCTTCATTATTTGTTCCTGGTAATGCTTTGGCCTAGCAAACTTACTGTTTAATATCGTTACTTGGGGAGTTGAAGTTAATTCCAGCCATCACTTCATTTACACAGTGAGGAGGTCTTTGCAAATCCTTTCTTCAGCTTGTCAACAATGTCTCAAACCTGGGAGCAGCACCCAGGGCATCAGCAGCAGTGGTAAGAGGAGGAGGAGAAGGTGGAGGAGGAGGAGGAAGAGATGAAGACTGAGAAACTGGCTCTGAGGTCCCCATAGGACATAAGGGAGTGGATGGGTCACCCTTTGGTTATGGTCATGCAGAAGAAGCACTTAACCTGAGGCACATGCACAAACACACAAAAATAAACAAAACAAAAAGGGAAAAGATTGGATTGTTTTCCTAAAAGGTCACACCGATCAAATGAAACTGTGTCATCTATTACCACGGCATTCAAATCTTCTGCCCACACGATTCACACTTCTACATTACACACACACCCACATCACATGCACAGAGATTTTGAACGACTCTGTGGGTAAGGATGTGGGTGGGTATGTCACATATATATAGACAGATACAAAATCCCCACTCATATAAGCACTTGCATCCATACACAAACATATGCATGCTTCTGAAACACCAACACATATAAACACTGATAAAAATACTGCAACACACAATGCATTCAGGTCCTTGAGCACATACGTAAGAGATACACCTACATATATCCATATGAAACATTAAAGAATACATGTATCTAGACAAAGAGCTTTTGTGTATTTGTAGAAACACATCAGATTTGGGAATGTTACATTTTAATCTACAGCAGAATTGTGCTTCGATCACAATGAACATCTCACCGGATTTAATTTGGAAATAGGCACGTACAATGCTCGGCCAAGTGAAAATACCGTGATATGTCAAGAAAACAACTGCAGGTGCACTGAAGCAACATCGACATGCAAGCACACACACAAAAATACACAGCCCCTCACACCCTCCTTGGAAACAGAAGCCTAATTTATAGCCACATCTATTAATACACGAGAGAAGGTGAACACGAACTATTAAATAATGCTATTTTTAAAATCGTACCTACGTGTCATGCAGAAAGAGATCCCAAAAACGCTGTTATACTTACTAATCCTGGGCAGAGAAACAGCAGCGCTGCTCCCGCTAGTAAGGACCGGGTGGCAGCAGTCCTGAGGGGGCTGTGCCGGATGATCCACAGTCGCAGGTGGCTTGGTCAGTGCGCACCACAGGTTGACGAGTTATTTCTGCCCCTTCTCGCCGGGTGCCGGGAGAGCGCCGGGAGCGAGCCGGGGAGGCGGCTGGGGCTGGGGACACTGGGCACCGCCACAGCCGCTCCCGCTCGCCTCGGCATTAGCGACAAGGCGACAAGCGAGGGTCTCGTCCCCCGAGGGAAAACCGAAGGCGGTGTGCGTGTGCTTGTTGTTGTGTGTGAGGCGGAATGACGGGGCAGGCGCGATCACTAGTCTCTCCGAGTCCGGCTCCCGCAGCAGATCTGTAATTCAGCGCTGGGTAATCCGTGCGCGGAGCCAGGCTCCGGCGGCGGCAGGACGGGGGTCGCTCCGCGCGGTGCCTGCCCCCGACACGTCCAGGGGCAGCGGCTCAGGCTGCTCCCGCCCGCGGCATCCACTTGTTGTGCGCCTCGGGAAACGCGGCCGAGGAGCCGCCGGCCGGAGCGCGGAGCTCAGAGTGCGGACCGCGGGCGGGCGCTGCCGGCGGCCGAGGGTGCCCGGCGCTGGGAGCCGGGAGCTGGGAGCTGGGAGCAGGGAGACGGGAGATGGGAGACGGGAGCTGGAGCCGGGAGCTGGGCCACCCCGCGGCACCGCGCCCCCGGCACTCCGAGCCGGCCCTG
>WEKY01048721.1:0-130875 GCA_013390045.1 Picathartes gymnocephalus | reverse complement strand
AAAAAAAAAAAAAAAAAAAAAGGTAGTCTGGAGAGAAAGCTTCTAAATAAGGAACCAGATTTCCAAGATATCCACAGCCACATCAATCTTAATGCTGACATCCTTTTTCTATCCAGTATTACAAGGGTTATTTACCTTTTTTTTTTTTTCTCTCCTAATAATTTGGTTTTAGTTGAAAATGAAGAACGTGGATCATGCACTGCACCTTCTTACAGATATGCCAAATAGTAGTGAGAAGGGTGGATCTACAGTCTGGAAACTGTTATTTTAATTAAATCATGAAGGAGATGAATTAGTTTCACAGAATTATTTAAATTACCGTGTCACTGGATTTGCTCTATTTCTGCATTTAAGAATAAATGTATTATTCTGAATACGCAATTTTCCAACTCTGCTGACAGAAAACGTAATGATTATAAAACCTGAAAATATCAGGTGCTAAATACCTGTTTGCATTTTTTTTTTCCACATCAGAAAACATTATGATGGCATAGTAGACTTATTTCTCCCTGGGATTTTCTAAGGAATATTCTGGAGAAAAATCAGGTGGTCAGCTAATAATTAATGTAAATTTGTATTAAGTTAACTGTGACTTGAGGAACACCTGGAAAGAAACAGCTCTAGGACAAGAGCTCAAAACTATTCCTGTTAAAATATATAATAGTTGTTACCTGGAAGTTCAAGTATCTCATGCTCCAGGAATGTGCAGTAGTAAGCTGTTATGTGAAGAAGCACGTAAGGAAAGGAAATTTAGATGTTTAGTATGGCATCAAACATCGTTCACATATATATTTGCATGTAAAAAAGGATATTTCTATGAACTTGTAGAAGATAGATGATGGTAAATTTCTAGTAAATATGTTTTTATGATTCCTATTTAAGAAATGGAAGACATGGTTGAGGGAACTGTAGGATCAGACTAAAAGTAGGGATACACCATTGTAGTTGTAGCACTCAAAATCATACTAGAAGGTTCCACTTACACTGACTGTTACATATAAATTAGATGATAAACATAAATTTACTGGACTAGAACATTTCCTACTAAAGATTTGGGCCTGTAACTGCAGTAGATACACATTGCACAGGTAAGCGTCTTACTTCATAGTTTGATGGTAATCATGCATAGCTTGCAGATGAATCTCTGAAAACCAGCATAGCCTGCTCTGGCACCATTTTGTCACCCTGCTGACAAATACAAAACAGCCAGGAGAGACATCAGGTAAGACTGGAAGAGAGAAGCAGCCACCAGGCCTCATAACCATCCCGTTAAGCAGATCAACAGAGGAAGGACTACAGGCATTTTCTTTGGATGTTTGAAGGTGTTTGTGAGACGATGCTTTCGTGCCACCATTGCACCAAAGGATCATTCTTCTCCTACTGTAATAAGGATGCAGAAAATTGCTCCATGTTCTAAAAGGAAACTCGTTCTACTAGATCTGAGTTAATGACATGTAGCAGAATTATGTCAGAGCATTCAGATAACAAGGTAAAAATTTGATTCCACTTTTTCCCAAAACATGCAAATAGAAATTCTGGAGGAATGTATGTGGGTTTTTAACCAGTCTTGATAGCCTTGCATATCTGAGAAAATATAAGAAATTTTTAATAAAGAGGACTACATTGGCAAAAATGAGAATCTATTCAATCTTATTCCTAATGGCTTCCAAATGAGAGTCGCATGGGAGCTGGATGTCTGGAAGTTTTAAACGCCATGTGTATTGATCCAAACAAACTGTTCCCAAATAAATTATACACTCATAACAGTTTATTAAACCTCTTTATTTTGGAGATATTGTTGTATGATCTCAGGGGTGTATTAACCACAGAGTTAACAGAGAAAAAAATGTTCCCAGCTTGAACACACGGAATTTTAGCAGGGTGTAACAGTTACTACTATACAAAGTTGGAGAAAAAATGAATTATTAAGATTATTAAATGAAATAAATATTCTTGTGGCTAATTTTGAACTAGCAAATAGGGTAGAAAGAATCATATAATAACCTTTATTTTGGTGTGAGGTAAACAAATAATTATGGTGTTGTTCTTTTCAGTGTGACATTTACTGAGAAAAACCTTTCCAGAATGGAAGTGCCCTTGCTAGAGTATTGTCATTTGTCAGGGGTCCGGGGACTAGCTAGGAAACAAGAAGTTAAAATAGGTAGCACAAAGACAATATGTAAATTGCTTTAATACTCGTGCATAAATGGAATTACTAAAAATACCTTGAAAATTATCCTTTTGAAGAAGACCTGCACTTCAGAACATTGAGGATCATTTACAGTAATGCGTCAGAGGGCTAAGGTGCAGTTAACACAAGAAAATATTAAATTCTGTATGTTGAATGAAGCATTCAGCCTGTTGTCTTTTCTCCAGAGGGAAGAGGAAATAGTGTTATGGAAATCATGTGCTGCCTTCCCTCACGTTCACACAGAGTTGCCACAAGCAGGGGAGGGGAGGATTTGCAGCCAGAAGCATCCTTTGTCTGTCTGTGCACAAGGCAGGTAAAGCTATGAGGTATTTGTTGCCACAGCCTCATTAGTGCATCCCAACAGAGATGGCCCAAAACTCATCCAAATAGAAAATTTGCATATACAGATCAGAAATAATCTGTAGAGAGCTGATATTCTTTTGTACACGGGTGAGAGAGTAACTCTGGAAAAACCCCCGATTAATATTAGCTCAGTTCCACCCTATTCCTGTCCCAGGTCACTAAAACCTTCATATTAACCTCTAAATTTAGAGAAATGTTGTAGTTCTCAGCTGCAGTATACTACAGCAAATTTCCTCATATCTGTCAGTGTGGGAACCCTCACTGTGTTATTATGTGCCCCTGGGCATTGCTTAACTATTGCTGAACACAAGCAGGGACAGGAGTTTTCATATAGAGATCAAAAGCCAAACCATTTGTAGTTTATGAATAGAATTATCATTTTTATGAGATCCTGGGAACTGAATTAAACTTAGCTACTCTAAGAATTGGGCATTATGAGTGTGTTAAAACCCTGTGTCAGGGATTAGAATGTGGAAATTACAGCCCAAGAGTTAATCTTGGCATGGAAGCCCAAGGCTGAAAGTCTTACTGAAGTGTGTTGTTAAATCCAGAGAGTTAAATGGACCTAATGGTCCAGGTACTTCAGATCTTTTCAGGCTAACATGGATTAATTCCTTTCCTCTATTGAAGTCAAAAGCTTCAATGAAGTGTTCAAGACTAGGCCTGTATAGCTAATTAGTTGGAACTGGAACCTGTAGTAGCCAGCAGATAGCTTGCTCTGTGGGACACAGAGCTACATATATAATATATTTAGGAGCAGCCCATCACATTCTCCATGTGGATCTCTATAAAAGGCACATAAAACAATTGGACATCTACCTCCCACCTAAATCCTATAGGAATAGAGTTGAAATGAACTTTCATTTTTATCAATATAGTTCTCTATACCCATTAACAAAAAGAGCCTAATGCCACAGAATTTGGTGAGGTTTCTGATGAGCTCAAGAAGAACTCTAAATTCCTCTGTGCTGACTGGTAGGACCTGTCTGCCCAGGCTCTTAGATCCCCTTACCCAACTCCCAGCACTAAACAAAGCTCTCCTTATGAGTACAGAACTTCACACAGAGGACTGTGGATCTATCAGCTGTGAAAGCCTCCTCTGCACTGACTGTGAGCTGAATATTCACTCCATTTCTGTGCATCACCGCCTCAACACACCCTGAAATGGAATAATCAGTGAATATTGCACACAGCCACCACACTGGCAACACAGCACTTTCTGTCCATAAGTAGAAGCAATAACTTAGGTGTGAAACCGTTCTCTAAACAACAACAAAAAAACCCCATCACACTCGCTCAGTCTGTGTTGTCATGCCATGGTCCTTCTAATCTGTTGAACCTACACCCTTAGGTAAAATAATTTTAGGTCATTTTAGTTATAAAATAAATAAATAAATACAGGAATAGACCCCCTTCTGATTAAAACGACCTTTACAAGGCAAACTCACGCTCAGGAATGTTCATTGGGAACGTTTAATAAGGCAAAAGTCAAGAGAACTAATGTGTAAAAATCCAGTATGTCTTCTTACCTCGACAGGCTGTTCACCCTTTCTGCCACACACATTTCAGGAAATCAGCTGCAGATATTCTTGGGGAAATTTTAGAAAGTAGTATCTCTCATTTTCTCCTTTCCTGAAGAAAAGTAAGGAATGCTGAGTTTTTCCAGACACTTACCCTAACTCAGAGAAGGAATATTTGAGTGTGAGTGTAATGTCGATGAGGGTGCTCTAGAGACCAAGGTTCTCTCTTTAGCCACAGTCAAACAATGTAAGAAGCATTAAGTTATATTTCTGGGCACTTTTATGTCTCTGTAGTGACCTGTTAGGTGACGAGATCCTGCAATTATTTCCTGTATCCTCGGATGAAGAACTTGCTTGTACAACTCCCTTAGCACTTCAGTTAGAGAAGTGCATTCACAGATGCTGCCATTGCTGATGGTACTGAAACTAAGGAAGAAAATGAAGCTACTTTAATTATAAGCTGATTTTCTTGTGAGTCAGTAACATCGGGAGCTCAAAATCTGCCCAGATTCATTCAGTTCAATAAGTTCAAGCTCCATTTTGAACAAAACTTCTTTACCAGGTTAGGAAGGCCCCAGGTGAATCTCTCTAAAACAACGCTTGGCTCAGTCCTCAGGGTCTCTTCATAATTACAATTCGAACATTCAGATATACATTATTTATCAATACAAACAATTATCAAAACCACAAGGTTTAGTAATTTAATACCACCAAAATCTCCCAGTGGAAGGTGTTGAGGGTGGCCTACAATGGTTGTTCTGACAAAATGGATGGTTTATATTAAACAATGCTGGCTAAGCAAAGGCATCTGAGCAATGTAGATAATCAGGATTTCCTCTGTGCACCCACAAGGTTATTAAATGACAGAAAATGGGGTCTGAATCATCTGTGGAAGAAAAAACATAAGTCATAAAAATAAATCCATTCTTAAATAATCCTTACTTTCTTTTACATATATGTGAAGAAGTGAAAAAGGATTCCAATTGTGATTTAAAACCAAAACAATAAAAACTCTTTCTGTGAAACATAAATTCCTAATTTGCATATTTCTCTTGTTGGCAGTGTGGCAAAGACAACGTTTAACTGAAATATCAGTCTAAAGGTGGCTCAAGTAGCCCAGTGTATACTTAGAATAATAAAAGTAGGAATTAGCATTTTAATGATGGGAAAGTGAATGAATCCTGACAAAAGCTTTCTCTGAAGACAGTCAAAACAAATTTCCTGTTTTATCCACAAATAAAAAAAAGAACTTTTTGCATTGCTCACATATGTCAGAGTCCATTAGCTATCTTTAGGATCTTTAGGAAGAGAGACAAATGAGCAACTACCAGCTTTATGGGGTTATTTATAAAGTCTTGGTTCTGCAGAGTAGGAGTTCTAAACGTATGTTATTTTACATTTGAGAAAATGTCTGACAGATCAGAGGGTTTTATGCAGTTCTAGAACTTTCTTTGTGTTAACAATGCACTCTGTCAAAGTAGTATGAAAAATTCTGGTATAAGAATGTCCATTATCAAGGTGTCCTGGTTTGAAGGACAGGTGTTTGCTAAGGAAGGCAGGAACCTCTCCTGGAATGGAAAATGTAAACTCTTTCCCTCTGAATTATTGTAATTTTGAAGTTAAGGGGCTCTCAGGCAAAGATACGGGAACAGGAATAACAGGTCTTTACTAGTATTTATAATAAAATGAACAAAGAACAACTCCTATGGCATTAACAACGAAACAGAACCAGGAACCCGGTCCCAGCCCTCTGGGCCTGCAGGCACTGTCCCCTTGGGTGCAGTGATGGTCACAGCCGGCAGGGGGCGCTGGTGGCGCTGGGTGGGCAGGGCAGGTGCGATGATTCCCCCGCGGCTGCAGGGGGCGCTGTGGCGCGAGCTCCAGCAGACACGGGGCACGGCCGGGAGGGGAAGGGCTGGAGGACAGGCAGGCTTTGCTTCAGGAACGCCCCTGGGGCCGTGGATCCCGGTGCCCCAGCAGAACTCTCGGAAACAGCAAGCTGGGACAGCAGAACGTCTCAGCAGGCAGGGGATACGGGGCTGCAGCGCAGTGAAACCCAGAGCAGAGCCGAAGGAGCGGTGGAGGCGGGGGCAGTGGCAGCCCGGCTCCCAGCAGGGCAGGGAGAGGCAAGCTCAGGATTCCAGGCACCCGAGCAGATGGAAACAGGTCCCAGTTCAGATCAGAGGCTCTCCCCACGGCAGAAGAAGCAGCTCTGGGTGGGGGGTCCAGTGGCAGCAGCGAACTCCTCTTCCTAAAGCAGCACCTCTGAGCGTCCTTCTCGGAAAACTCAGAGTGAGAGAGCGAGCAGCTGCTCCAGCCCTGCCTTTTACCAGCCCAATTCTCGAGACACCGCTGTCCCTCTGAGAGAAACTGCCAGACAGGAGAACAGTAAGCAGATGTCCTTCTCCCCGGGGCTTGGCCACTTCTTTTGTTCTTCTTAAGTACCCAGTCGTTAGTGTTTCTTAACAACTTAGGGGAAAGAATTCTATATGTAAAAAGCAACAAAAGGAAAGAAAACCTAACCCCCAACACAAGGGAGCTCATAAGTGGCTTCCATATCAGCTTGCTTTCTTAAAACAGACAAATGAACAAAGCAGATAATTGCAAAATTCACAGAATAGTGATTATACTCTGATTATAACAGTCAAAATGCCAACACACTAAAGACCTATTACTCACACAAAAGGCTGAATTTTTGTTTACAGGTGACAAGAAAGTCAACCTTTAAAAGGTATTTGTGCCATCCCTTAATGCATTCTACTGAGGTTTACACATTTTGTGGCATTTCAGCACTTTCTACACTCTGGTTCAACAAGGTAAACAAACCTGTATCTTACTGAAAGGAAGTGATTCGTTCTGTTGCATTTTGTGGGCCACTTTTTTGTACTCCAACACATCCTGATGCTCCTTGCTGAGCTGAGAAGTGCTGTAACTAACTCTTAATGTATCTTAATATCTTCCTTTTGTTCTCTCTCACACAATGGGAGTTTGTCTGTAACTGTTCTTATGCAATTCAATGAAACTGACATCATTCCTACCATGCTCTTCCATAGTTGTGTTATTTGCACAAGTTTAGCCCAAACAGCCAATTCCACTGGGCCACAATACACAAAATTGCATTTGGTGAGGTTTTGTTCCAGCAGGATTGTTCCAGTCTTGTATTCAACCTAGAGTTCTGCCTCTCATTTCACCTTGCTATTTTTTGATGATGATGAGAAAAATGTTGATCTTTAAAAAAAATCATTGCTTTGAAAATTCGTAAAGATGACATGACAATGATACTTACTATTTTATATTTAGCATCAAACTATGTCATCAATCAGTTGTAATATTCTGTCTTCTGCAGCTTTTGCTGAGAAACTAATATTTATTAAATCTTGCCATTGTAATTAAGCTATGAACTTCGTCACTTCTTTTGGAAAGACATTTATCTGATTTTCAGCAGTCTCCCTCATTTTCAAGGAATTTCTTTTTGGACCTTTAGTACCTTCCTTCCTATGTTTTTCTGGGACAGCATAAAGAAACAAAAATATGAGAAATGTAATATATCGTACCAAATATGTCACACCAAAAAAATCAGTAAAAGACACAAAATAATTCTCGGTCTTCACATTACCAAGAGCTCTGAACAACTCTCCGATGTAATTCTCTGTACCTGACTATTCTGGCAGAAGTGAGAAGTGTTTCCCAGGCTGAAGTTTACTCATTAAAAAGTCTGTAGAAATAACGTCTGTCAATGTTATGGTAAAACAATGCCAAAAACAGCCCAAAGGGCAGGATTTACAAACAACATCTTCCCAGTGAGGTACTGAATGCAAACACAAGTGCCCTGTTTTTCCAATGACATGAATCAGAAAGTCCTGGGAAAAAATTCTTCCTTAATATGTGTGCTGAGATTTTCACCTTGCAAGTAGGGAAAGAGGCTCCTGCTTTGCATAATTATACACTTCTTTTAGTAAGAACTTTTTTTTCTTTTCTAAAATGACCAGCACTTAACTATTCTGCCCACTGCTTAATTTTCATAATTGAACTCCCTTTTCATCTCTCTGGCAATACGTAATTCCCTAGGGATATGAGTCGTGTAATGGTTGGGTTCTTTCCACTCGTACGTGTCGTCCTCTAGTTCTTCCTCAGTTACAAGAAAGTTTTCTTCCCCTTAGGTCAACCTCCTGATAAAACTGTTTTTCATTGAAAAATCTTCATTCCATATAACCCATAACTAGAGTTCTATTGATGTTGTGTTTGATATGTGGGAAACACTGGAAATCTCAAATTTGACTCCTGTGGCCTCTTTGATTGCGCTATTTTGGCAATGTGTTGACAAGTAATGACAAGCACAGGTAACATTTAACTGTTTTAGTAAAATCAAAGATCCTATTACCCTCTTAGCAGGACAATAGTCAAGTATGACATTCAAGCAAAGAGTAACACCAAATTAATTTTCATTTTTTTATGAACTCTTTATGGTTAAATTATATGGAATAAGTCGTAAAGAGCTGTTTCATTCACCTTTGACATTCCAATGGCCCTCAGTGAACAGTAACTATAAAGAGCTATCTCCATATAAAAAAAGCAGATGAACACAGAGGAAACCTTTATCTGATGAAGCTCATACTCACCTAGAGGATGCTCCTGAGATCTGTCATATTTGCAAAATACGTTTACTGCACAAACAGAAAATCATGAGGAAGTAAAATACTGCTGTACCAAAAAGACTGAAGGGACAAAGTGAAAATTTGATGTGGCGAATCTTTTTTAAAACAGCATGAATCAAGATGCCACAGAAATAAAGTCTGACTGTGGTCATGAACACAAGGAATGAAAATACAGATTGGCTGTTGAGAATGAACCAGTACAAAATGGAGAGAGTGCAATGATTCCAAAGATGATGTATTCATAAATTCAACTGGGACGAGGGAACTCACTATGGACAACTCTGTATGCATTAAATGAGAAATGTCTGGGCCAGGTATGACTGAAGAAAAAAAGATAAAATCATCAGAAATTTTTAGTTTGAGCCAAGTACCACAGTAAATGAACAGAAATCTGGTTTTTAGTGATGCTCTTAGTACAACCTGGCAGCAATTGCAGTGCAATTATAATCAACACAAGCACAATCATGAGACACCATTATGACTTAGCTGGGGCTAGAAAAAAGCACATCTTAGTTCAAATGAACACATTCAAGGATAATTTTTACAATATTAATAGTGGAATTTCCAGAATTCTTGTTTATTTTCGTCTTTGAAAGATAAGAACGTAGGGAGCGTACTATAGATAAGAATGCGTTCAAAAGACAGATTGTACCTTCCTTATGTAGTGATATAAGGGTCAGGGATATTATTTCTATCCAAACCCTCATCCTGATTTTACAAAGACTGGAAAAGTATCAAGTTCCAGTTCTGAAGTCTTTGTATCACTGTAACTCCCATTGTTGGCTGATTTTAGTGATTCGCAAATGCAAAATTCAGACTAAAACAGACTGAGTAGTTTCAGAAAGAGACGTATTCTCTAAAATGGCTGTCACAGAAATCCTTCTTCACTATTTTTCTGATTACCTAGAGTACTGTGCTATAATGAAAAAAAAAGCATGTAAATCCACAAAATTTAGAAGAACATAGTTTCTAGAAATGAAATGCACCTTACTAGAGGCATTTTTCATTATCAAATTAGCATTTCACAGTAAAGACTTCCTACTGATACTTCTTAAGAGCTTAACTTTCAAAATGCAGCCATGTATTCTACTGATACCTGCTCAGTTTTGTTGACTTGGCTGTAAGTTTACATTGGGACCATACTGGAACTGTATTCATTTTAGGCTTTCAGTAGTATCTTTGTGATACATACAGCCCCTCGATCTTCTCTCACCTACCTTGTTCCTTCTCAGTTTGCTCTGTTTTTTGATGGAGACTCTCATTGCAGTGGAACAGAAGTTGGGACACACATGGAAACTTTGTGGGCTTGTAGTTTGCTCACAAAGTATAAAGCTATTCATTACCCCTCACAGGATGCTCACAAGCAAGGCAAGCACATACAGTTGGAGACTGGAGATAATGAAGTTTAATAGTTATCCACTGAGAATTGAAAGATCATTACGTTGAACACAAGAACTGTTGGCATCAAAAGACATTGATGGTACAGCATTGATAGGGTGACTCTTTTATACTCACATGGCATCTGCTGCTGTAATATATTGTAACCCCAAAAATCTGCAAATACTTGTCTTTACAACATTCCTCTGAGGTAAAAGTATCCTGTTGACCTTCATCTTATTGTGAGGAAATTCACTCACAGAGAAGCAAAGTGGCTTTCTGCAGTCCTACAAGAAGTTGTACCAACCCAGACCTCAATCAGAACATTTATCTCTCATTAGGATGGCAGTGCCCCAACCATGAGCCATTCACCTGCTTCAGTTACTGGTGTTAGGGAGCCCAAAATGTGAACTACAACAGGACCCAGTCATAGTTTATGACTGTGAGGAGCAAAACAGGATTAGCAGTCCTCTTCAGCTTCTAATCTCACAAAAGTAAGCTACTGAAGTCTGAATGCACTGAAATGTTTCTGTGAAATAAAGACCAAACTGAGCCATGAGGGCATTAACAGCTTAATTAAGATTACAAATTCAGCCTCTGGTTGCTGGCTTTCAGAGAGTGTAGATCAAGCCATTTTTGTGTATGTGCCCCATATGGGATAACTCAATGTAGTAGAAACTGTTTAAAGGACAATATCCTCTTTTTTTTCCTTCAAATCAAAAAAAATATGAAGAAACCACCCAGGGTAGAATGAGCATACTGCAGTCATTTTCTCAGACCGTTGCACTAGTCAAACATTTATTCAACTCTGAAGAAAAGCTGTCTGACTTTCAAAATTACTTCCTCTGGTCTTGTAATCAGTCCCTTACAGACAGGAAAGGAAGAATAGAATCTGTATTTAAAACATGCAGAGAGCCATATTTTCTCTCACCCTGTGTGAAGAGAGACCTGAAGGCTGGTGGTCTGAGTTCCACTCCTCCATGTCATGAATCAGATATGGCAGGCAAGAAGATGGTGTGTGATTAACCACTTCAACGCTCTCTTAACCTTGTTTAGTAATTAATTTAGCATTAATTTCAGATCGCAGGAATACCATCGTTTATCATCTGAGCAGCAAATAATTTGTCAGGTTGAAACCTCAGTTTTAGTCAAATTGTACCTTCTTCTTTGCATTGTATTCAGCAGTTATAAAGCTTTTTATTCAAAACCCAAAACCAACAGACAGCACTCCTGTTGTTGTGGAGAACAAGTTTCCTGAGTTTTCAGAACACAACCAAGTTGGCTATTCATGTGTATTTTCATTTTTAGAATATAAAAGAGAATCTTTTGTTTTATCACACTGCTCAAAAAGTGTATTGGAAAAGAAAAAGTGCTTACTGCCTATGTATTTTTCTGCAGTAACACTAATAGTTTTTTCAGCATAGGGCAAGTACAAGCCTACAGTGCCACATGCAATTTCACCTCTCTAACAGCTGCATTTGATGCAGTACAGGGTGTGGTTTCTTGGAAGTCTGTGGTATGATGGGAATGAGCTTTACTTCTCATTCTTTCTGAATTTGTACTGTAAAATCACATGCTCATGTAGCAGTCCAAGCAAAACACACAAAAGAGAAGCAGCTTATCACAACATGAATGTGTTGCTACTGATGAGTAGCTAAATACCACTATTTTTTATATTCATTTGATTGTGTCTTGATCTTAATCTATCACAAAGTTACCACTGAGCTTACCATCAGTGACTAATACTGCACAACCCAAAAGCAAGATTTTTAATCTATTCTGTCCAGGATTTTACTGACATGAGTTCATCACGGTGAACCATGCATTGTCTTGTGTGACATCAAAGAAAGGTTTGTATTCTTGTTCAGAAGCAAAATCTCAGAGGAACAAATGACTGTACAAACGTGTGTGTCATGGAGGAAAGTGTGAATGCAATAATAATGCATCATCAGTCCTAATTTCTGCCAGGGCAGCGCAGAATCAGACCTTGAGCGGAGGGATAACAAGACACCTGCTTGTCCAGGAACAGCTCTAAAACAGCCTCAAACCAAAATTCACGCAGTACCTTAACAGAAACATCGGTCCTCGCTGCATTCAGACTGAGAGAAACAGAGAAACCTTTGAGTTCAGAGGGAACTTTCTCCTCATATGAAAGGGGAAAATACGTTCAGAATATTGCCAAACACTCAAGATATGTGTCCTAAGAGAGCGAAAATACACCAAATTGTTCTTTGAGAAAGAAATGTTTCCGTTTCTACATAAACACTTTGTGAACATTCCTGCTGTGGGAAAATGCTCCCTTCTCCAATAAAACTTCCTCTCTCTCGTCTGTATATACATATGTGCTTTTCCTGCCATCTTGTGATAGTCCAGACAGTTCCCATACAGCCCTCTAGACACGTTAAGTCTCATGTAGGACTGGTTTTTATAATATATTTGTTTCCAGACTAATACCAGTGTCTGACTGGATCCCCCTCCAGGCCCACTGCAATATGAGTTGAGATGACAGAACACGTGAGTTTTAAACAAATGAGGAGTTTTCAGAATTTTTTGTGCAATAAGAACAATAACAAAACATTTTATATTGCACAACCATCTCACAACCTACTTTGACTATCAGGCACTGGAAGTGAAATGAAAAATGATGGATCATGCCACAAAGGGCTCACAAGGGCATTATAATTGCAAAAACAATGCCATGTGCATGGTACAGATCTGGAAGAGAAAAGGGGCATACCAAGCAACAATAAGAAAACAATTAATTAGGAAACATGAGAGTATACAAGCTGGCCAGTCATTAGTGGATTTTCCCCGTTAGCTTGAGAATTGTAAATTTTAATAAAGCATATTAAATTCTATTCCCTTTCATCTGTTTAAGATTAGGTAACACCCTTCTAGGATGTTAAAAAAGGCAAAAACAAGCCCTTTTTTGACAAAAGAACTCAGTTTGTAGCCACTGCAGAAAATAAATATAATACAAATTAATTTGGGAAAATGTATAGTGGCTGCAGATGTGTATAACATTTGCTAAAGCTGACCTATTGAACCGAGATGTACAAATCTGTACTTTTGATACTAAATCCAAGTAAAGTTATTTTGTTAAAGGGTTGAATTCATTACATATTATTATTACAATGATGCTGAATCCACTTTCATAAATGTATCATGAAAGAAATGCAATTACCTGGTGTTCACAATTTTATTGTGTTTTCTACCTATAGATTAATTACTCCTTCATCAGTGTTAGACAGTATGTTTTGATAATAGGAAACAAGTGTTCAAGATATAAATTATAATCCAAAGTATACTCATTTTTCTGTTTTTCTGTGAGTGGAATACCAATTTAGGTTATTTTCAAGGTGACATCATTAGGTATCTTCAGCAATTCAATAAGGATAAAGTCTGATTTATACATCACATTAGGTTAGCACAAAAATCAAACCCTGCAGAAACCACTTATTTCTGTTTACAGCCACAGCTTACTGTTAAGTTCTGGGTCTTTCGTCTGAACATTTGGAACACAAACTTGAGAAGCTTTTTATAAGATACAGGAACTCCACGATCTTTGAAAAAAAGGAAAGTAATGATGTCTACATTGCCAATAAATGAAGATGAAAAATGACAGTGTAAAGGCAAAGTTAACAGCACAGTACGCTCAGGAAAATGTGCGACCATTTCAGTCAACCTGAAGACCAATAACAAAGTGAGCTGCAGTGCATTGAGGCTCTTTCCAAAGGATTAACTGAAACATTCCAACTGAACTCTCACATAAAGACAGAACCGTTTGAGAACTAACCAGTAAAAATGGTCACACGAATTGGTAAATATGTCAAGATTTCTGTTCAGCAGTTGCAACACTGATAAGGCTTAAACCCAGTAAGTAGAAGCAGGAATCTAATTGGATTACCACACAGCACATCAGAAATGGGCACAGAATTCAAGCTTTTGACTCTCTCCTGAGATGAACTGAAGACTGATTAGTTTCCACAGCAAAGCCAATGTAGAAAAGATTAAAAATTTCAGTGGAGAGGTAGGTAGCAGGGGCAAATCCTTAATAAAATCCAGCATTTAATCTTCTTTTTAAAATAGAAATTGTTTTCTTATTACTTAAAAATTGCTTGCTTATTTTGCTTATTTTGTTGCATTACAAAGTAATGAATAAATCAAAGACGTCTCTCCCATTCTACCTCTGTTTCTCTACACCTTAATCCTTCCAACACAGCCTGTCAGATGTCACATATTCTTTAAGCTCACAAAGCTACTTTTTGGTGGAGTTATGTTTTGATAGATGCTCAGAATGTATATATAGATATATCTCACATAATTTTAGAGCCACAGTATCCTTTTTTTCTGTCACAGTGGCTCAATGTTTAAAACAAATCAAAAAACAAGCAGGTTATAAGAAAATGCTACTAAGAAAGAATCAAGTATATTCACTCTGATATCCACTGAAGTTTTCTGGGGATACACAAATTCTTTTTGGCTTTTCTCTCTACAAAGATTCATGCATTTCAGTTTTACTGACGTGAATCTTCAAGACGATTGAAATTCAAAATCATGGGGGTGTGTAATTGCAGGTATTTGCATTTATTCACACCAATAAGTTACAAGAGAAATTATTTCTCCCTTCCTTACCTGTGAACTAATCAGAGTTAAAAGATGACTTGTATCTTATGAAATTTACCCCAAGAATAGATGTCAGCACAAGGCCTACATAGCTCTTAAACTCCACTACTGCCTATAAAAGGACAATTTCTTATGTAAGGTAATACTGGTTTTGTCCCATATTTTCATTTTACATTAAAGACAACCTAAGAGATGACTAAAGCTGAAATTGAAAAAAAAAATTTTAAAGATAAAGGACTCCATAGCTTGGATGTATATGATATGTAAACAACTGTTAAAATCTACAAATGGTACCATTCCTAATCTGTCCTCAAAATGCACCAAATTTTCAGGTTGTGTATGGGGTGATGAATTTTCAAGCTATGTTGTGTCAGTCAAACCTTTTTTCACTTCACTGGGAAAACCTCCCTGGAATTCAGTAATAATACCTTTAAATTAGAAATCCTGTAATAAAAATAAATATTTCACGTAGGTTTTGAGGTGTCTGTTTATATTTAATTTAATCATTTATAATCAGGCTCCTTCCTTTAGAACTCCAACCACATAACAAAATATTCTATATTCATCTGATTTATTCTCAGATTGTTGCTGTACTAAACATAACAAAGAAGTAACAAGTCCTGAACTCATAGCTTATTATAATCCTGATTATTTATTTCATGAACTCTAAACCAGACATTGTAAATGTTGACCTCCAAGCATTTTCAAATTCCATTCGTGGTGGGTAGCATTGACGTGGATTCAGAATTCCCAAGCACTTACAACCTTAATTATTCACTTGATTTACAATTCCTTTTCACTGATATATGTGCAGTGACAGACAAAAAGTTTAAATTTACAAAACTAGGAAATCTTGTAGCTCTTGGAAAGCAAAATCCTGCTGCTTCCCCCGTAACTACTACAATAGGGCTCAGCAGCTACTGAATTGGCAAAATTTGTGATATACTCTCCTGCTTACTTACTAGAACCTTTGAAATTACGTAACACGGCAGGGGGTTTTTTCTGAGATATGCCTCTTTTTCCACTTAAGTTTTGCAGTTCTCTCTTCTTATACCAAATTATTCAATGTTATGTGGAACACACAGCAGTTGAAAAGCAATGCTCAGTAACAGCCTAATAAATTCAGCTCATGGGTTCATACCATTAATGAAAGCTTCCTCTGTCCTCCCTGTCTTGTAATTTTTGTGGTAAACCAAAAAGTAATAGTAAATATGTCTAATGTTTCTATTTTGGCATTGGCCACATGCCTCTGAAAAATAAGATTTGGTTTTAAATCTTCTAGCATCAAATATTGATTTATCAATAAAACATGACAATCAGAAGTAATGGAAAAGATTTTTCAGAGGAAAAGATGATGCTATCATTTTTAAAGTAAATTACTTAATCCTATATATTCAAGTAATTAGGTTTCTTCTTTGCAATTCTTGTCTGTTTCAGAAACATGCACCTGACAAAGGTTATCATAAGTTATAAAGATTAATAATATATCCATTAAAAGAAGACCATCTAGGAAATATTCACAGAATCATAGAATGTGCTGAGTTGGAAGGGTCCCATCAGGATCACCAACTCCTGGCCCTGCACAGGACACCCCAAGGGTCACACCATGAGCCTGAGACCATTGTACAAACACTTCTTGAGCTGTCAGGCTTCATATGTCCTCGTGTTTAAATGGACTAAACAACAGTTAAAATATGCTAGAAGTTTATATATAAGCAGATACTCCAATCAAAACTCTTCCTAAGCACTCTAAGGATGATTGCCTAACCTACAGCTTGGAATGTGAATGGAAGTTGCACAGACCACAGGCATTTTTATGTTTAATTTGCTCATGTCCTTGCAATTCCTCACCACAACATTTTCTTTTCTAGATCCCTGGACTAAATGTGGGGCTTTTAAAATAGAAATAGTGGAAGACTTTATGATAAAATACTTTTAATTACTCTGGGCTATTTTTCAAATCCTCACACCTCTTTTGATAGAATTTTTGAGTTTCAATGAACATTAATCATGAAAGCGTATGAGTCACATTAGAGTCCTATACACATAGCCTGACCTCAAATATATTTGTTTACATTCACATTTTACAATCTAATTTTTAGTTCTTTTAAACACTAAATTTAATGTTTACTTGAACAGAGTAAAGCTTGTATTTCATACTCCTGATCTGAATAAGGGTGCATATCAGTCTTCAATATTTGGATACAAGCTAGGCTTGTTTATACTGATTAATTGGAAAATCTGTTAAAAGAGACTATTTTATCACATCCTTTTATTTACACATTTTTCAAGCAAGAAATCCTTGGAAATCTTGAAAAATAATCTGTAACAACTGTTTCTTATCTAGCTGTAATTCTCCCTTACAACGTATGGAATGACCTACAATTGATGAAAAGTGAATCTGTTTCTTGGTGTCCCACCAGGCTGCATCACAGGTATTTCTGATTCTGTGCAAACTGATTTAGCTGATTTAGCTATTTTAGCTACAGACCAGCAACATCAAGTCAGAGTGCTCTAGAACCGTGTGACTATGGACCCAAATCCTCAATCTGCTGACAGCAGATTCTTCCAAAAAATTCCTGGCAATATTAGAACTCATGGCCAAAAAAAGTGGAGCAAGAGAATGCAATGCAGAAAGCAGGAGCAAATAGAACACATTTAATTTTTTCTTCGAGAGAATAAGCACCAGAAGAAATGGCCTTTGATGCTGAGAGTTCCCCAAATATAATCTGCACTCAGTGCTGGAGAGTTATATGGGTCATGTCTAATCATTTCTTCTTGCTATTAGTATTAAAAAAAAAAAGGGTCTCACATTGTGTGAAATCATGGTCTAAAGCTTCACAAGTTGTACAGATGATATACAATCAGTGGACTATTAAACAATGCAAAATAAGAAATGAGGTTATGCTGTAATGGATCCCAGATTCAGCAATCATGTCAGACACAATTTCTTTAACTGTCGGAGGCTGTATAAACATGACATATAATGTTTCTCATTGTATTCACAGAGGTAGAAAAATCCAGCTCTTTCTGACTGCTGGTAACAAAAACACATCTTGATATTTGTGTTATTTATTGCTGCTTTTGGATGCTGATGATCCAAATAATATAATTCTGGATTAATACCTCAGAAGCACAAAATACTCTAGGTATATGATTCTATTATGTGAAAGATAATATGTCTGATTTTCCATGTCAAACTTTGGAAATGGCAAGTCCCAAAGTCAATTATGATTGCATTTTTGAGGAAAAAGTTAACAGCTAACCAAGATTCTTGGACAAGTTGTGCCGTGAAGGGCTGGAGTGATTCTTGTCTCAAGAACAAGTACGGTTTCTCACCTTGTTGCAAGGAGTGAGCAAAAGAAAACAAATACTCGTTCCAGTGAATTACACAGAATTACCCATAAATACCCAGCAGTCAAATATGACCCTGTTATGAAGGAAATATCACAACACCCTCAAACCATTGATTGCCTTTTCTAGATCAGTATCAGAGACTGCACTGAGCTGTCTGAAAGGCCCCCTTTTTAATTCACAGCATAATAGCACAAACTGAAACTAGGGATGCAATTTACCAGAATAAATTGTCTCAGAAAGTCAATCAGAAAGACTCATTCTGGGAGCTATGACTAAAAAGAGCACACTTAGATATTGAAAGACATTTCATGCAAGTCTACTGTTTTGCTACCCACAATGAAATTCAGTCAGGTACTCATCCTCACTTTCTGTGGAAAATTCACTAGAAAATGTGGACTCACAGAAAGATAATTGATTTTATTCTTTGTCTTTCTAATGGAAAAAAAATGTTTCATTCTTCAAAACTATTAGATCAGACAGGCAAGCTGAAAACCCTAAAAAATAAAAATTTGATTTTTTTTTTTTTCCTAAACCAAATTGTTTTACACCCATATAGAACCATGTTCTTTACTTGCAATCTTTGGTCTTATTTTGTGTTCTGCAACTTGGAGGAGAAGTAGGCTAAACGATTACAGTGAAAATTTCACTCCTACCTTACAGTTAATTTGATCAATCATTTTGACTCCTCAATATGTAATGTAGTTCTTGCAGAATATACTAACATGAAAGTTATTAAGCAGGATGGGAGGTTTTATTAATCAGAGAATCATTACAGTGGAAGGAACCTGAAGAGTTGATGTAGCTCCTGCTCTGAGCTTAGTGAGACCAAGGCAGATTGCCTGGGGCTTGAAAATCTCCAAAACTCCACAACCTCCCTGGCAAACCTGTTCCAATATTAATTATCTCATAACCAGGGCTTTTTTTCATATAGACCTAATCCAAGCCACTCCTGTTTCCATGCATGGGCACTCTCTCCCACCACTATACACCTCAGCTAAGATCCTGGCTCCACTTTCCTGATAACTTCTTAGGTGTTGGCATTTTCTTTTGTATGTTAATGGATGCAGAAATTGTATTTCCTCAGACTGCTACAGAATAACTGTCAATACCTACATATAAGGGAAATTACACTGCACTGAGTTTTACTTTTTTACATACCGATATTTCTGAGTATTTTGTACAATCAGGTTTATATTTTAGAAACCTTCAAGATACAAAAAAAAAAAAAAAAAAAAGGATGGGGAGGGACAGCAAAATATTATTTAGTTTAAGTGACAGATCCCAACTAAAAACTAAGAGTTAAACTACTTTCAGTTTCCCCATTACACATTCCCCTACCTGGTATCAGCATTCCTACTCATACTATGACACCAGTAGCTGTGAAAAAAGAAAATAAATCCTTAAATCTGGACAGAAGTCAGGACCCTGGCAGAACCTTGTCTTAAATAATGTCCCTGTAATTAACAAGATAAAAAGACAGAAACTATATGACAAATAGTAGGGAGATGGGCTTCTGAAAGGAACTTTCACAAACATTTTCAATCAGTTATTGGAGAGGGTTCATCTCACAGCATCCATTTTGGGAACATTCCTTTTTCCATTGCATTTTAAAGAACATCTCAGGAGCATTGTTGCTTCTGGAGCCTCCTTTGGAGGCCAATGTAAACTTTGCCATCACTGGATACAGCGCTGCTATTTTACCATTTACTTGCTTCAAAATTCAGTGCACTCACATTCCCTTGGCAAATTCCTTTGAGTTTATTAATAATTTCTCCATTAATAATTTCCGCATTTTTTTAATGAGAGAAAAACATGTTTGAACCTACAGGTAAGTCTGAATGAAATTTTTCAAATCTCAGAGCTCTAATAAAGAACTGGTTCTTTAGCAGCCATTATATAATTAAGGGGTTGCAGCAGCAGTTTCAAATGGCCCTTGTCAGTGCTTGATAACTTATTTTCACATCAAAAATATAAATCATGGGTAACATTCATTTCTAGTGACATTTTAAGACAGATTACAAAGGTCTAAGGCCACTTTGAGGAAGAGAAAGAAAATATACTGCATTAATAAAGAAGAAAAAAGGAAAATATTTCTAGTTTTAAATTAGATTCTACAGATATAGTTCATTTCCATTTCATGCATCTTCCTTTACATTTGCCCACTATAATGAAAATCAAATTACTTTGTTTGCATCAAACAAGAATAGACTGAGGCTGAAGAAACAGCATGTCATGGTTTATCAGCCCATATCTGCTCAACGTTTTCCTTAGGTACTTCAGCCCAAGGCAGCCTAACTCCTGTGAAACTGGTGAATTTTATCTTTGGTGAGGGAAGGACAATGGATCATTTTGATACATCCCTGTGGGCTCTGTGAGACAGTAAGATACGAGCCAGCAGAGGAGCAAGCGTGGCATTTACAAACACCAGAACATGACTCTTCGAGAATAATGGGAACTGGAAAGGTCTTTGGGGGAATTAATCCTTCCCAATTCCGGTCTCTAAAAAAATTCCCAGCGTTCTGGTGTTTTCTCAGTTCACTGACTGAGAACAGCTTCTCCCTGGGTATAAACCTTTAATTGTGCATGTTGTCAGGATACCAGCACATTCGCTCAGCCACAGGGTTGTGTGTGACATCTTATGTTACTTGTGCTGCTTGCCACTCCTGCAGGAAGCCAGGAAACCTCTACCAAGGCCACAGACACCAGTAAGGGCTTCTTCTCGTGGTGTATGGCTCCTCTCTGCCTCTGGTCACCAATTCAGGTCAATACAAACAGCCCTTCCTTTTAAGAGTACATTGAATTAAACACAGCACACCAGGGCTCCCAGACACCCAACAGCAATCCTACAAAAAAAAACAAAAGAAAGCATAAATGTCACCTCGTTTACATCAGAAGCCATTAGAAATGAGAAAGGCCTGTCAGAAGCTCCACTTTATTTGTTCCCCAAACAGGACCTTCCTTCAGCTTTTGAGAATTTTGAATTGAAAGTGTCCAGCTTTCCATCAACTTACTGTAAACTGCAATTGGAGGGAAAACATGTTCAAGTGTGTTCATTCTTAAGCCATGGGTGATTTTACTACGTGTGAAAAACAGACTCATAATCAGTCAAAATTTTAATCAAATTATCTGTTATATTCTGAAATAAGATTTGTTTGCAATGAAAACCAGCTATATCTATGAAATAACTGCTTTTTCAGGCTTTTCAGATAAAGAGGCTTCAATCATTTTCGTAGCAATCTTAAATAATGCCATAAATAGAAGATCACAACAGAGCAAAGCATTTTTTGCTTTATTTGTTTGCTTCTCCCTAAGAAGATGCTTAAAGATTCCTCAGCCAATATCAGTAAAGCCTCAGTCTGGGCAGAATTCAAGCAGGAAAACACAAGCTGCAGAAACTAAAGAACACTTGCTAAGAACCACCATGATAATAAAGCAACTGCCCTTTCTTCTTTTTACCCGTACGCAAGCACCGAAAAATCAAGGTCCAACTCTCAGGACCAAATGTTTGCTACTGAAAGTCAACAATTCCCAACCTCAACTCTGGCTACCATGGCTGATGATCTCACTCCAAAGCTTAGAAAATATGCAGGCTGAGAAACCTTCAGTTCAAGCATTAAAAAACCCCCAGAAAATAACATTGTTGCCTCCAAGCTTGCTGAATTGTTTTGTGCCCTTGTAGTCCTTTGAATTCAAACAGAGAAGAATACATATTCTTCTCAATAGAGAAGAAACTCTAGTGGATTACTATGAGTTATCATAAGAGTACAAGTTGTGCACTACCCACAGACCCCAGAAAGTCTTGCGCTATAGAAAAATACTGCTGCAATGAGATTGAAATATGCTCAATTTACCATGGAGAACTTCTCGAGAAAATTAATTACTAATTTTTTCTCTGAGCTAAAGGAGGTTTCATGGGGTATCAGAGCTGTACATGGAGCAGGACAGCAACAAGCAGTTTTAGCTCTGTAATTAAAAGAGAAGCAAGTCATTGGTAACAAGGCAGGTCTGAGCTAACTTCATATCCGTGTCCTCTGTTTGCTCAAAACAAGTTTTAATAGGAGAACCCAATGCATCTCCTGCAGGGAAAACGACTTTCTGATATCAAAGACTTCCTTATATTGTCTCAGTTTTTTACTCATAAAAATGAAGCAACCAAATACCTTGTTTTAGAAGGAAAGAAAAAAATGTACCTATTACATGATTTCCAGATATGTTCATCACTAAAGGGTTTATCAGAATTTCTTCAGAGGAAATCTGCAACAGTGCAGGCAGATCCCACAACAAATAAAAAAAAAAAAGTAGATCTCAAAATAGTACTAAGTTTAGGTGATATTAATTATGAAAGGACAAGATGAGGAGGCTGGAGACAAAGGAAAACAAATGAAAATGACAAGAGGTTTGCAGAATTATCACAGGGGAATTCAAGAGAACAGCACAATATATTGCTGTTGGAAATCAGAAACAATAAATGTTTGCAGGAAGACCAGCAGAAGCAGAAGACATTAGATGCATAATATCCCAGAAACAACTGAAAGACTTATGTCTTTATAGTCTTTATGCACACAGCCTCAGTGATGGAAGTGTATTCACTGAAATTTCTGAAACTATAAATAAATTTCTGATCCAAAGACTGTAGTGCATAAAACCCTTGCAAACATTTCTTAAATGTTCGTCTTCCCACATGATAAAGTGATAGGTAATCACAAGGTACTTGTTTTTCAGTCAGAGTAAATATCCCATCAGAAAAACAAATCTGCCTAAACCCTTGTTTTAAGGCAAAGAAAATTACTTCATTTGTCAGAATTACAGTAAAAGCAAACTAAAAAATAATAAAATTTGTCCGATTGGGAGACTGCCACTCTTCTGCCACTTTACAGCTGCAATTAAAGATACAAAGCTGAAGGGACTCCAAGCACTGCTGTGAAAGCCTCCCAGCTACAACAATTATTCCTCCTGTTGTCCAAAAGCCACCTGTAAGAGCAGGACCCAACACCTGGAAACAAGCAGACACTCTGCCACAATATAATCCTGCCAACAAATGTATCCTGCTGCCTCCTAAGGCCCAATATTATTTCCAGGCTAAATTTATTCATTAGCAGGTTTGGAGCTATTTTTCCCTGCCAACACTGTACCTTAATTCAAGCATTAAGCCATCTAAGTGCTTCCTACTACATTTACACAGACAATGCCCTTTCAACATCTTCCCCAAACGCCAGTGTATGAAGTTCTCCATTTCATCTGAGCACTGGACATGCTCCAGTTTCACTTCATCTGATTTAGCTGACCTGTGCTATCCACACAGGCCAGCTGAGGAGCTCTTGCCAGTGCAGCAGGTACCTGAGCATCATGTTTACCATTTTCACTGCCATGTCGCTGCTGAAACACAATTATCTTGCATATGATTAATACACTCATGTGTTGCATATTACTCACTGGTAGCAGAAATGCTTGCAATTAGTCCCTAACCACATGATCTTGCAATTTCATCCTGTTTCCATTACTTCAGTTCAAATTCACTCAGCAGATTTCACCTCATGTTTGAGTCAAATTGTTTCCCAGCTTTAAGACACCAGTGAATTCACCTACTATTTACAACCGGGTAAAAATGAAAATAGATGTGTAAGACTGATGCTTACACTATTCTGGAGTTTCTCAGACAACTAAGTCTTATCTCATTAAAATTTTTGTCATTGCATAGAATTTTTCATCACTTTATAATTTATCTGCTACATGTATGCTGCATTTGCTGTATGCCACCTTTTCCAGCTAAACAACACTTCACAGGACACAATACCAAACACATTCCTGGAGACCTTGTAAATCAGATATACTGTAATCTCATATGCTGATAAGAGTCAAGATGAACAAGGTTACCAGGGTAATCTACCGCAATGGGTCTTAATTGGCTTGTTGGTTTTCCTTTATTATATTCCTTACGGTTTTACTTACCTTTTCAGGTGATAAATTCACAATCCTTGCACACATATTAATTCAGACTCACGGGAAGAGTTGTTCCATGTGCTTTTAAGCTTTGTTTTGTGTTTGTTTTTTTTTTAAATATGTGCATTATGCACAGTATTCTCCCATTTTAGTATATGACTCCAGTTTTAGTAGATTAAGTACAAGATCCTTGCTAGTAATAATTTCACAGTTATTCCAGTTATATGCCAGTTTTTCCACGGTTACAGAGTGAAGCATAAGCACGTTGAGTACAACCACTTTCAAGGTATGTTACAAACCTCTTCCATATTTTTTTCCCAAAGAGAGTTATATTGCAGTTTTCATTTATGGAACTTGGAGATCTTGTCAGTTAATTGTCGAGGTATTGCTTTGTTAGCTGAGAGATCATTCTTTCAAATTTGCTGATATGTGACATTTTACACAGGAACAAGGCAAGCTTATGGGAGAAGTTTCTGAAGCACAGGAAAGATTTACATTTTCTGTCACACATACATAAATATAAATACTGAAAGAAAAATGCAAAAAAGCATAGATTTGATACATTAACAGAAACTCCGTTTTGCTGAAGTTTACCACAGTGATTTGCAGAGCTATGGATATAATAAATGTTTTCACCTAGAGCTTGCAGCAATTTTCTCTGATAATTTATTTCCTTATGGTATAAAGTCTGTAATTTGCTTGAGAGGCAGAATCCAATTACTCTCTAATTAAGAAAATTCATGTCCTTTGTTCAACTGGAAGGGATCCAGACTCATATAGTTGAATGTTCTTTTTTGTCACCATTAACAAAAAAAAAAGAGTTCTTTATGTTTTCAGGAAATTGTATCAATTATTTCTTCAAGATTTAATTTTGGAAGATGACTTAACAGATCTGGGTGGAGAGAGTATCAGGGGCAGTTTTACAACCTTGTACTGATCTCAAATTATAATCTCTATACATCATAAATATTACAATTTGCATATCTAAGGGTTGCACTTTTTAAAATAAAGTGCTGCAGAGAGATCCTTGATCATCACATGAAGGCCAGACTTGCAGATGTCTGCAGAAATTTAACCTGATCTCAGTGCGGGCTGTGAGTTATGCCTTGATATTAAAATTCTGACCTCAACATGCCCAGTGGAAACTGTGTATATTGTGTCATTTGCACCTAAAAGTTCATGTATGCTTTTGAAATTCTTTGAGTCTTAACTGTTGCTTGCTGGGGATGTACAATTTCTTCCCAAAGCTTGTTTCCATCCCCATGGATTGGGACTTGGGAATATCTGGTAGACATTATTATTATTTATAAGGCTTAAAAGCAAGGACTCCTCCTTTCCCCAGTCTTTTAGTAGCCATGCTAAATTTCACTTCACTTTTCTTATAAAGGGTTCACAGATTATATAGGGATCAATGTCTTCTAAAACTACCTAATAATCTTTCGCAATTTCTGTTTTATGCTAAAAGGGGGTGGAAGAAATTCAGCTGATAAAGGAGAGGAAAAAAATCATCATTCAAAATTCAGAACAGTTAAATAGGTCATTCAAGTCTTATAATAATCTCCAGTATCCAGGAGCAGGTGATGACATTGGTAGTCAGGAACAGAAATTAAGAATACAGAACGCTGACATTTTTTACAGAGCTTATAGGTCTCAAACACTGGATTGTCTCTAGCACAGCTGATGCTCTATGGGGTAACCCTGGAATGCATTGTCACTTGTATGAAGGCAAAAGTACATATGAGCATGTGAAGAACAGCTCTACAGTCTCCAAATATCTGCATTTTAAGCCACTCAAATACAGTGGCTTAAATACTGCTTAGAATCCTTTAAATAGTACTGAAGGTAATGACTAGTCCTCTCACTGTGGCAACAGTCCCTTCTTTGATCTCCCTTTGCATTAGCCAGTCCTGGCTAATGAATTCTGATCACTCCAATCTGCCAGCCCAGGAATTCGTTAAAAACCTCCTTCTCTTACAGTCTGCAGAAGGCAACTAATCAGCTGATTTCACTGCAGCTTTGTCCTCCTCATAGGAGTATGGTAGCACGCTCCCTGTGACCTCATCCAAAGCCAAAAAAAAAGGTTGTATATAGAGAGAGAATGGTTGTGAACATGACAGTAATTTTTTCAGCTCTTTCCAAAAGTGACTTCTGTTTTTTTCAAACCTATTGATGATAACCAAGGCCTGAGATCAAATTCCTTCACCTTCCTTGTACTCAGAGCTCTATTGTCCACAGCCACTGAGAGATCTGCCTTAAGCTTTTTACAAGTCTACCAAAACCACAGCTTATTAAATTACCTAGCAGGATTCCATGGACTGCAATGATTCACAGTATTACAGACACACAGAAATTTTATCAGAGACATGGATATATCGAGAGTTTTTCCTTCTGAAGCGCCATTATGTAAAAGTCATTCAAACAGAAATTGGAATTCAAGAAGAGAAAAAGATGACAAACATTTGTCAGAAAGTGCTTGCTAATCTGCTGGATGCAATAAAAAGTAATAATATGTTATAGCAAAAGAAAATGGCAAACAATGGACAACACCAAGAAAACAAGAGGCTGCAAAATGATAACCATTTTAATGCTACTGAAAGTTTCCTAGTTTTTGAGGACTTGTAGCAAAAGAAAAGCCTTCTAAAAACCAGACTTCCTTATAGCTGAAAACATTACATTGGAATACGAGGAGGACAAGCTGGAGCCAACAAGGCTGGGAGAAAAGTAAGATGAGAGAGCACATAGAAAGGCCACTCAGAGTTAGGAGGAATGCCCCTCAGTGTGCAAGCTCTGTAATGAGATGGAGATGATATCTTCTGCAAATCTCCTGTTCTTATCCCAAACAAGGCACATTAGAAGCAAAAGGACTGCGCTCTCCCTATGCTCTTTCAGAGCAATTCTATGTTTAAGACACCAGCAGGAACAATTATGCCTAATGTTGCAGGGCTTAGGAAAAGGAAAGGCCTGTTTTCCTGAGCACAGGTCTGCGTGCCTCTCATACACAGGGACAAGCAAAATGGCCTGTTGTAATTAATTATCATTGCATTTCAAGACTGCTGTAGTATCACCACTCTTGCAGTGAGAGGTCTGAAAGCTTTTTTTGCCCAAAGGTTTTACAACAGCAAGGAAGGACTGAGCACGGCAGGAATCTGGCCAATAGCCAGGAGGTTAAAGTGCTGCTTCAGTTCCAAATTTTAGTTTTGCTTGCCGCAATGCTGTAAAATCTGCTTTAGCTGTGAAGGAACTTTCAGCAATATGGGAACTTTACTCAAGGACCACGAGATGGCACCACAACAAGCCATAAAACCTGTTTAATTATCTGCAGTTCTGATCTTGCTCGTTTATATAATTAATAAAGCCATTGAGTAGGACTGTTTCTTTTTCAGGCAGTACTAGAGAGATTAGAAATGGATCTCTGCTAAGTGACTTTTCTATTCCTCTAAAGCCGAGCAGCCAGTGTTTAGACTGATCCATTTCAAACAGCTGTTTAATACTGTGCTGAAACAGACACAACATAAATCAATATTTTAAAAGGTGATCAGTGCCCACAAGTATCCACTTTCAAGGTAATTTTAATCACATTTAGGAACACACATTTCACAGGCTGGCTCACTGAGTTTGTCCTGCAGTGATGCCTGTTTTTTCCTCCCACACCACTGTTCAACTTCTCTCCCTACCCCAGTTCCCTGCCTGGCATCCCACACTCCCCCATGCTCACGCAGAGCTGCCTCCCAAGGCAGGCTTCACTGCCTGGGATGACAGGGTCCCAAACTCCTAACGAGAGAGAAAAAATGAATTTCTAGGGTCCTTGGCAAGACAAGAGGGGCTCCTGGATCCTAAAGAGAACGATGACCAGTATTTTCTGATGTCAGTCTGGCCAAGACTCTGGCTCAGGGTTCCAGCCATCAAATACTTGTCCTTTTCTGCAAAAGGAAGCTTTCCATCTGCTGATACCATGGCAGAGACAGGGGTATCTATCTGGCAGGCTGAGCAGCTCGTACCTCCCACCACAGCACAGTCCATGCAGTGCCTGCTGTCATGGAATTCCAGTAGACCCTCCCAGGTGTTTTTTTACGCCCATAAGTAATGGAATGCCACTGGTCACTATCATTCACATCCCTTAGACAGTGACAGTGTCTCACCCTCCTGCTTCCTATCAGGAGAACATTTCTAGGTTTTCTCTGTGGATTGGAAAGGGCATGAAATGATATTATGGCATGGCACAAATTGCTTTGTGTACTTCCCTACTCAGCATTCAGTAATCACCAAAGAAAAAGCTTCAAATCCAGGACCCTTTAATAAAAAAACACACTTCCAAATAAGCTTTCTAAACATATATTTGTCTGAACAAATATGGTGCCTGTGCATCTTTCCCAAAAATATGTTCAGCCCTCAGACAGCAAAAAGTTCTCAATACTGTGATTTAAATGAAACTGATCGTCTGACTTCTGTCATATTCCAGTTTAAGAAAAAGGCCTCTGGTTTAATTATTATAATTGTTTTTAAAAATACACATTCATTGGGAATTCAGCCAAATACAATATTTGTTTTCTTATTTAACCATTCTGCTAATACAACCTAACTAATCAGATTTGATTTTCATATTAAGCTATGTACTGAGTTGATACCTTAAAAGTAATTTTTTTTTTACATTTCAGATCTGTTTCCTCATCAAAACTCTGCACTACTGACTCCTGCTGCTGTTTCATAAAATTTCTTTTTGAATTTGCAATCTGATCACAATCAAACTCCTGTAACTCACAGGGCAAATCCATCACCCTATAATCTGCTCAAAAATGGCTCATGCCCTAGAATAAAGGGTCCATGTGACTGCTGAGAAAAAGAGAGTTTAAAAGAAATTGTTTAGAATCCCTAAAAGCAGTTAATATTTTAGCTAAAGCTGGTCAGAAGAAAAGTTAAAATTGCAGCCAAAGGTGGCTATGGCTGTATGCATTCTTTCCAACCTATTTTTCTGAAGCAATTTGACCTAAAACTAGTGCACTTGCAAAACCAATATGGGTCAGGCATCTTCAGCCTAGGACTTTATTTAGCAACCCGAAAAGGTGGGCTTTTCATCCGTTCTCCAAGCGTGCCAAACCGTTCTGCATCAACTTTATTGTGTTATCAATGCAGACTGTCAGCATGATTCAGACAAGCCTTATGTTGCATATCAAAGCTGTAGTTTGAAAACAATTAGCAGCTGCTGTTTTTTATCTAAAAGTAAGGTTTAGTTCTGGCAAATTTACTACTGTTTTAGAAGAAATGCACATTTTTTTCTGAAGCCCTTCCTAAAATGCATGAGTGTTTGGCCAGCTTCTTGACATAGTTATAGAACATAACAGAAATAGTGATGAAATATTAAAGTATTAAGTGAAACATTATCCTTTTTTTTTTATTTCTAGGTTTAACAAAATATGAACATGGCAGATCAGTGAAACAATCTACCTAGAAAACAAGTGCAAACATCCCTTACACAAACTACCAATGGCAGCTTTTATCCTTTGGACTCCAGTCATTGTATAATATTTGGGTCTTGAAGTATTATTAACATAAAACTTAAAAAAAAAAAAAGGTTGTCATTGATAGCATCTACAGATATAGCAGGATTTCAACAAGACTTAGAAAGACTAACAGCTTGTGTAGGTATTTGAAAATATGGGATATATATGGGATATATCTTAGCTCCAAGTAGTGGAAACTTGTATCTCCAGAGATTTCTAAAATCCTGTGCTACTAAAAACACTGTCTGTCCATTCTGGCATTTTCTTTACTCTCTTGAGGATCAAATATTCTGCTTTCATATGAGTGCATATACAAATTCGTCATTAATGATTAAGTCTTTAGCTGACACTAATTAATTTCAACTATCTGGGTGCTCAGCAGGCCTGACCTACTTCACAGTTCTGCTTCATTAGTGCTGGCAACTTAAAACAATATCAGTAAAAATTACATTGACAAACAGTGACCAACCACTAAATGCAGGTACCACTAAAGCCAGTGAGAGCCTCCCCACTGATTTTAATAAGAATCACAGTAAACACCAAAGGCATAGAGAGAGGTAATGCAATGACAGAAGTCATCTCCCACCAGTAGCAAGCAACAAAAGGAGAAAACAAAACTCCAGTCAATTTACTTAGCACAGGCCTGTGCTGCTATGCTGTGAAATACCAACCCCACAGAGGGAGCACAGACTTAAGCACAGACTCAGAAGTAATTTGCAAGCTTTGTACTTCAAGGATATTGATTTAGTCAATCACTAAAGAGCAGCAATATACCTCAAGTTAAATTTGGAACTGTGCAGAAGAACATTTGGACAAGCACAGAAAGGGCAAAGGAAGAGTCCTTGGTCAATACAGGCAGTGTCCAAAGAGACTTGGCACAGGCAGGTACTCATCATGATGGCACTGAATGCACAACTCCAACTCTTCATGTGGTGAAACCACATAGAAAGTAAATTAAGCCCTAGGTTTAAGCACCTTTGAGATGCCTTGAGACATACTTTCAATGCAAAACCGCTTTCACATGCAGGAGCCATTATCCTCCGTAACATATCTGTTTAGCAAGATCTAAAACATGTAACCACAACTATGAACATAGGAAACTTAAAACTATGTCCCTTGGCACCTTTAAGAACACATAAGTATTTAAGAATACATTAGAAGTTAAAGCCAGGCTGCAGCTGGAATAGTCACAGGTGTTTTATACCAGATGTGGTTTTTTCCCACTAGAGAGTTCAATACATTTTCTCTCAGGACAGAGCCAGAAGTGTTATTGTGGTGGATGTATTGCACACATATAACCAAGTCTTCCAACAGCACTTTGACAGATGCTGAAGTTCTCTTAGATATTTAAACTACTTTCTTTTAAGCAAGACAGACTAAAAACTTGTAGCAACAGAATTGTTAGTCTTAGCACCACCACCCTTGAAGAAAGAAATTCCATTTGTTAAGAACATATAAGGAACATAAAAGCCTTCAGTTCTGTATTAGATGCTTTTGCAAGGAAAAAACCCACAAAAACAAAAAAAACACCCCAGTACCCCACATACATACACACACAGACGCAAAACCCCGAAAACAAACAAATAAACCAACCACCAGAGCACAAGCAGAAGAAAAAGAGCATTTGCCGCTAGAAGGGAAGTAAGAGCAAAATGTGTCACAGCACTTCTATTTGAAGTGATTAAAAAAGCAAAGCAAAAGCTCCCTTGTGACAGTGGTGATGACAACGGCTTGCTAGGTTACAACAGTAAACAGTCCAAGGGAAAGAGCCACAGAGCACTAAAAAAAATAGCGATACAAGGAGGCTTTTATTTCCCTGAGAAGCCACTAGGGTATTAACACAAACATGTTAATCTGATGTCTGATGGCCTCTGTGGCTTGCACAAAAGCTGGTGAGTCCTCCTCATCTACAGCACCACCTGTACTTCGATGAAGTAGCTCCTTGCTCATGTTGGAGACCTTCCATGACAGCATTTGCCATTCCTGCACTCTCTCCAGTAGGAGTACAGAGGTCTAGACCATTTAGTGCTCTCCCTTAAGGCCCTTGAAGTCAGCACAGGACAAATCTCCCCGTTAAAGTGTTTGTATTGTGTTTAAAATGTGGCTTTACCAGCTCTTCAGGAGAAGACTGTCTAAACCATTTTCTGCTTATCTCACCCCTCATTCACACTCTCCAGTCCATCCCATCCCTGACACTGCTACACCTCTTTGTCTCATTGTGGAACAAATGATATGGATTAACAACAATAACAATGCTGAAAAGACAGCTTTTCTTTTCAATACAACAATTTCCCTAATTTGTGTTTCCACAAGTGAGAAGGCTGAGTGGGCCAGAACAAGGATCTAGGGGAGGGAAGAAACACCAAGGCAGGGGCTAAACTTGCACTGTCTGCTTGGGAAACTGCTTTTAGTGACTGTGTATGTCTTCTTCAAAACATGAAACAGATCATCGCAACTGAGAGATTAGACATTATCTGTATTGTTCTCTGCAAATGAAATTTATTTAGTTTTATTTAATTTGCATAAATTAGTACTTAGAAAAGACAAGATCCTCAGTAGAGATATAACAAATTGTAATCAGCTTTTGTCTGGCATCTCTGGAATTAGAGATTTACAGCAACGGAGAACCTTCTCTGAGAAGACAGACTGTGTTGACAATAAATGACACAGAAGACCATTATCAAACAATCACAGAGTTTATATTAGTTCAGAGGGAGATGTCTAATTTTTACTTCTCTATAGATTTAAGTGAACTTTCTTCTCATTCAGTCAAAGTTTTTATTACAGGAGATGTCCAGGGAGAATTTGCGGCTCACTTTCTAACTTTGGCGCGATGCGAAATTCATTTACAAATGAAGGTACTGCAGACTGCACAGAAACTGGAACAGATGGCCAGTCTGCAGGACCACAGGAAGGTATGACACACTTAAAGGGCTCATTTGTAAAAGCCACTTTGAAAAGTATCCTGTCTGCAGGAAACTAATAGGCCAGTGAGAATTACTTTTCATGATAAAATGTTTTTAACTGTATGTCCTTGTCTAGTTTTCTTTCACGGATGGTTTTCTGTAAAAGTCAGACTGACCATAATAGAACAGTCATAACAAAGCAAGACTGGCTGTTCTGGGCAGGTAATAGTAAATATAGTGCTAATGTGAGTCATTTTCCCCAGAACTGGTATGTGAAGCTCAATAGAGTTCTTTCTCTGTCGTTATTCTGGTGAAGAGGCACACATCCCTAACTTGTGAATGCAGGAAAAGGGCAGTGAGCTGGGGAACACTGTCCATAGACTCTTTTATTTCCATGGAAAACTAGGGAATACATTCCAGTTGAGATTGCATGGTTGTCAGTTAAAAACATTAGCATTTTCCCTGGAACATGAAAATATTTCTTCTGAAATCACTGACATAAAAACATAAATCTGGAGCCTAATAGTCCCTTTCCACAATATAAACATGCCATGCATAGGTTAAAAAAATGTGACTATGTGACAGACAGGAACCAGGACTGTATATACTGAACTAGAAAAGAATGGCAAAGAGGAGTTCTTCATGGTTTACCAAATTCACATTACTGGCTTTATTGTATCAAAAAATAAATACATATGCAGTTCTGTGGTGTAGTTGTTCTCCTCCTCACACCAGGCGATAGTTTAGTGTAGTGGTTCAAGTACTCTGGCCAAACACCAGTGCACTTACTGAGTGTACTTACTCATTTCTGTGGTGAGATAAGGATTAGGAGAAATGCAAAGCAGGCCCAAAACCTTAAAGGTATAAAGATAGTTTATTAACAGAACTAAAAGGAAAAAAGAAACAAGAAATAATAAGAATTGGAATAAACCTCCAGATGTTTCTTTTCCCCCATCTCATTTGTCTTTCCTTACCAACAACTCTTTTCCATCAACAACATAAAGAAACAAAATTTAGAGATCTTTAGTCAGATTACCACCTTTAAAATAGACTTTCATCAGTTCAGTTGGGAAGAAGGGTCTCTCCTGCTATGCCATGGAGACTTGCCACAAGAACAGAGTTCTTTGGTGGATTCAATTTCACAGCGAAACTGTCGCCTGGAAAGGATATCTGTTCACTGTGACAGTCCTTCCCCCAATCTACAGTTTTTCCCGCAACTGTCATTCGAGGGCTCATTTCTGTATCATGGGGTACTATTTTAAGGATGAACTGTTCTTCAGAACCACAAAAATATGAAGTCTTAGTGAACACAGCTGCACAGTGCGCATCCATCCCATCAAGGTATATTGGAACCAAATCTCTCTCTATTACTGGCGTGACCATCAAGATATGCTGGTGGAAGTTAAGTTAGTATGTTGCATCCCCCCAGTTTGTACAATATGAGTTACAAGGAATAGTTTCATGTAGTCTATTACCATGGCTCTACAGAAGAATTTCAGCTTAAAGCATCTCCTCTTTCTCCTTCCTCCGAGTTTTCAGTCCTTTCTTTACTGACCCCAGTCGGTGTCTCTGTTGTTTTCTTCTGTGTCTTTACTTTTCCGAGTCCCTTTGTTCACTTAAAGAGTTATATCTGAGTCTGTCTATGCACTAAGAGGGTTAATCTCTCTTCCCGGTTCTGTTGTTGGTCACATGACCTCTGCTTGGCGGCAGCCAGAGGATGCTGGAAACTTTCCTCGAAGAGGCGGGGGAGCGGGGAAGGCAGGAACGGCTGCGGTACTCAGCAGTTGCATTCCCGTCCCCAGGAGGGAGGGAGCAGAGCTTGTGACATCTCAGCAGTGGCCACCGCTCCCGGAGAGAAGGGACCGGTGGGAACCGCGGCAGTGGCGGCACCTCCTCTGCACCGGCGGCTGTGGGTGAAACTCAGTGGTCAGCAGCTGCAGCGGCACTCCCAGAGAGAAGTGGGGGGAGGAGGCATGGGCGGCTCGGATTTCAGTGACAGCACACCGCGGGTTAGTAACTTTTCCTCCCCCCTGCCCGGCAGCTATGGCACTCCCTGGGGGGGTAGGGGCCTGGCCTGGCCCGGCGCTGCCCTGGAGAGCAGACAGAGCCTGGCCTGGAGAGCCAGCTGCTTGGGTGGACCGGTGGGCTCCCCTGTTAGCTGTTCTGAAGCCGGAAAACCAAGGGAGAGAAACTTATGTTTCTCCTATCTTAAAATGTGACTCACAGGGTGTTTCTAGTTTTCCTAAGTGGCTAGATAGAGTGTCCATCTCAGAACCAGCCACTAATTGGCTCTTTAGGCTTGCAGGAAGCTATACCCACAGGAAACTGCAAAAATCCTTGCAGGTGAAAAATAACACTTTTTTTTCCAAACCATGACACCTGGGTAAGACCTAACTCAGAGAAAACCAATAAATATTGATACCCTGAAAAAACCAAGAACGTGGTCATTATCTAAGAAACACTAGATACTAGGAACACACTTCCCCACTGTGAAGGGTCCTCCACTGCCCGAGGACCAGTTTGCACCCCAAGCCTTCCACTTTGTGGGCTGACACAGAACAGTTGAAATACCTGAACTTTTCTTTTCCAAAAATAGGCTTCTCAACCTTTTTTCAAACTATGAAATGGCTCAGCTATTTCTAAATGCCACTGAATCAAACCCAGTGACATGTGTAGAGAGACACTGTGACAGTAACCTTCACCATGTCTTCCCTAGTGTGTTTGGCTTTTCTTTTTTTCCTCTCAACAAGGCTTAATCTCACTGTCTGGCTGAACATTAATCCGCTTTCACCAAGTCCCAAACTAATGCTTGCTGCATTAATACACTGCAAATCCTCAAGGTATAAATTACACACAATTCAGTATAAAAGGGAAGCATAGGGCTTTCCTCTCACTACAGCTGTTACTTCTAGGAAGGCAAGTAGACTACAGGTAAGGTTTCATCAGATCCTGATGTAGAAATCTTTCTTTTCAAAATGCAAACACTTCAAGTAATTAATTGCTTCTGAAAAATACATTATACTTCGATCTTTCTCTCTCTTGCTTCTTTTTCTTTGTCCTTACAGACAGGAAATATTGTCTCTACAGAAACTTAGATAAAAATATTTCTTTGAAAGTGGTATGGTATTCTGCTATTGTTATTGCTCTGCAAAGATCGCTGAGATGCCATTTCAGTTGCTTAGGAAAATCAAACTCCTTTAACAGTAAACATAAGGAAGATCTATCTAATTTCTCTGTTCTCACTGACAATTCCAAACGCTTGCTGTTATAGAGCCACTTGAGGACAATGCAGAGACTCAATTTCCCTCTGTTTCTCTAACTACTTCCTGTTGAAAATAACTATACTATGTTTCTCCAGTAGAGATGTATTTTTTGCTTTGTAGACAGGATGAAGACAGTTAATTGTTACGTGCTGTTACTTTGCTGGAAGGCAATTTGCTGCAAAAGCTGTCAGCTCACCAATATTACCATAGCAGTGGAAAGAGAAGAATGTGAATTCTGTATTACAGTGAATGCCACGTGGTGCTCAGGATACTGCTTCACAAGGGTGAGACTCTTAATTTCAGGCACCAGAATTAAATATTTTGAGTGATGTATGGATAAACCATTCCTGCAGTCCGTAGCAAACACATAGACAGGATAAGCCTTGTGAAAGAACAGTCTGAATAACTGCTGTGCTGTCTGACACAAGAGTAGATAGACAGCCAATCTCAAGCACAGACAGAAGTATTATATATTGTAGTAAAATTCAGTTAATTAATTGGCTGCATGTATTATGTTCATATTGTATAACAAGAGTTAGAAGTATTACAATCTGTATCTCTGCCTTGTGCTCAATTTGTGGTTGCAAGCAGATACAGTAAAGCAGGCATTACCGTGTAGACTCCTCTGCTCTTTCCAGTAATTTGAAGAATCAAGCAATTGACCTGAAAGATAGTCTGGTGATGGTATGACACAAATTTGACATATCAGTCCTCCTGAAAGGGGAACTTTAAAGATCTAAGTGAAATTAGAAGAGTCAGACCCAAATGCTTTTTGTCTGAGTGGGATTTTCCCATTTTATAAAAATTTTGAAATCTACCCCATAACAAGTTTCAAAGCAGTTATTTCGTTCTTATAATTTCAGGATCCAGTATATAAATATCCACCAGTATCAACTGCTCAGCAAACCTGTACCTTCAAGGAGGTTGTGTATGAAACAGTGAAGATCCCTGGCTGTGGTGACCATCCTGAATCTTTTTATTCATACCCAGTAGCTACAGAATGTCACTGTGACACCTGTGACACTGACACCACTGACTGCACTGTGAGGGGACTGGGGCCATCTTACTGTTCCTTCAGTCAGAATGGAAGTAACCAGTGAAGGGTACTGGAGACAGCAGTTTGGCTTTAAATGTTCCCTGCTAAGTAAAGGTACTGTTCAGGCTTAAATGGAAGATAACAGGCTATGCTATTTCGAAACTGACAAGATAGAAATAGAGATTTTTCAGGCCAAAGTGAAGAGCTACTGACTAAACTCCTCTTCATGCCTTCCTGACTTAACCTATCAATTGCCTTAAAATCATTTTCATAGGTCTATAAAATGATGCTTCCAATTTCTTCTCCCCTTCTTCCTCTTTAGCACAACTTCGTTATTTATATTCCTGTATTTCCACTGCCTGATTCACATAGATTATTCTGTTCTATTCTGTGCTTTCAAAAAGTTTCCACGTTTTGAGTCTTTCTTCTCTCCTGCTTTTCATCTCTCCTAAGAGCCCACTTATTTTAAAAAGCCTTGCTGCTGGTTGTGGTTCTATTAGCTGGATTGTAAACTTCTCTCTCAGCTGAGATCTTGACTGATTTTTCTTTGCAAAATATTTCATATAGTCATTATGCTCTGCAAATAATAACAGCATGTGTATTTAAGAGCCAAAATCTATGTTCAAATGTTGAATGTCACCTGAATTCCTGTACTTTCTCAGTAAGGCTTGTTAGTTCAGTCTCATTGTCACAGTAACACAAGTAACATGAATTCTGGTTTGTACCCGGCTAACTTGAAAAAATCATCAGCTCTCTATTTTCACCTGAGTGCAGAATGTAGTAAAGAGAAATGTTTAGCATTATTTAACATAGGAGTCTCAAAAATTATTTAGGGTTGAATCTACTGGTTGACCCCAGCAGCGCAAACATGGTGTGATAATGTGCCTTGAAAGCCATTCACAGGAGTCCCTTCAGAGAATGGAAGTTCACAGAACTGTGCGGCAACCTAACTCCGCAAATACCAGTATGAAGTTGGGGTGGTCTGGAAGTGAGCTGGAGGACTGACTGAATCAGAATAGGAAATTACCTCACATTATTGAGAAAATTATATGAAGCCTACGGAATTAAATCCTATGGGGAAAATGAAACAGCACAGACACAGAATGGAAACAACAGATTCAGCAGCAGTTTGGCACTGCAGGCTTGGTGGTCATACAAGCAAAGTAGAGAGTCAACAGCATCCCAGTGCTGCAGAAAAGTGGGAATGCAAGGAGCAGAGCCTACAAGACGCAACCTACCTCCACCACTCAGTTCTACATGGTAGGGCCTTGGCTGAGTGGTTATTTCTGGCTTTGAAGACAGAACTTCAGCGCATTGAAAAACTGGAGAAAATTGACAGAAGAATAATAAGAATGGAGAGAGGCCTAAAAAACATCTTAGGAGAAAAAGATTTAAATAAATGTGGTTGTTTTGCTTAGAGGAGGGAAGACTTATGGGGAATATTAGCAGAACTTTTTACATGCTTGAGGACTGTTACACAGAAAAGAACAGTCAGTTCTCCATGTCCAAAGAGAACAGAACAACTGATGAAAGATTCAGAGTAGTCACCAGCAAATATTCTGAAAGCTACAGCCAACTGGGCACTGAAATAAACTGTCAGGGGCTTGGAGAAGGAGGGAGGGAAGGAAGGAAGTGTGTGGGATTTGTGGATTAGTGACCACTACAGGTCTTCCACAATACATGGAAGCTGTTAGGAATGACAGACAAAGCTGATTCAGCACGAGGCAGGGGAATGAAGTAGTAGTTATCTGGCAGGTCTGCTTTTGAGACCCTTACAGACATGCTTATTTAAGGAGAATTTGCCTGTTACTCTGAATATGTCTTATAATAGATATTAGGTATTTTAACTTATTTAGTTTTTAGCGTTTTTACTAAAAGGTGTTCATTCTCTTGATTTTATTTATAAGATTTTTATGCATGGACATTTTCTCTGGTCTAGTGAAATTTTAAAATGGTATAGTAATAGATAAATCACGTTGTGTCTCACTCATTTCAGTATTAAACATGAGTCAGTTTCAGTTAAAACTAAGCATATTATAAATGTTGGCAATTATTCCATTCTAAATGAGAGAATTTTGAGTTAAAATTGCAAAACAAAGTAGCTTGTAGTAAAAAAGGTATGTAAAAATGTTTTCAAAATAGATCTGTATTGTCTCCTGTGTATTTTCAAATAATAAAAATAATTTTATTGCACTTCTGTTATGAGTCTTAATAAGCCAATTAAAAAAATCAAAAGTCCACCTGCCAACTTTATTATGCTTTAAATTGCATGTTTTCGTCTCCTGTTGCGGCGGCGGCGGGCTGTTGGAAAGGTGCCGCAAGCATCTCCAGCAAAGAGCTGTTCACGCTTCCCCATGAACACACACACACCGGATAGCTTTGTAATCCCTGACAAAAAGAAACGAGAAGGGTTCTTGTATAGAGTTCCACGGGGTTTATTTCAGCCACACTTGAAGGAATCCAGCGGCAAAGAACCAAGAACAATAGGAGGGTATTGGGTTTTATGCTGGGGAGGCAAGGGGTGGGGGGAGAGCATCAGGGTCCAATGGTCTGAGGGCTCAGGAGAGGCACACAGGAGGGGCCAGGGTGTGTGGGCCAGCGGGGGGATAGGGAAGGAGTGGCTGGGGGACAGGGGCCAATGGGGAACTGAGGAAGGGAGGACAATCTGGAACCTGACCTTGTAGGGGAGAAAAGGGGCAGGGAGACAGAGAACCCGTCGGGGAGGTAAAACTGGGGTACATCTGCATAAGAGTGCAGGGCTCGCTGGGAGAGGCCTTTCCTATCCCCACAACTGAGGAGCTGGTTCTTGCAGTCCTCCACAGTCTCCTTCTCATAATTTTTTCCCATGTAACTAATACACCCCCCTGAGCCGTACTAACATATGGACAAATCACATCAAATGAGACAATATTTTAGTCTGATCCAGTAACATGATAATGAATATTACATAGTTGCAATGTAAGAGTACTGTGGATAAGAATAATGATTATCTGTAGTATTTTATAAATTATAGACATTAGAACCTGTCCAGAGCTGTGTCCACATCTGTCACAAACTAGATTGCATGTGAAAACACAAATCATACAGGTCTCATTTCATCCATCAGATAGATGCACCACACATTTTCATTTCACAAATGAATCTATTCAGAACCTCAGATCCAAAACTGTCACTAACAGGGTCAAAAGTGTATTGAGATGTTGTGGTGTGCTGGTTTCAGCTGGGGTAGAGTTAATTTTCTTTGCAGAGGCTGCTGTGGGGCTGTGTTTGGGTTTGTGCTGAACACAGGGTTGATAACACAGAGATGTTTTTGTTGCTGCTGAGCAGGGTCTGCACAGAGCCAAGGCCTCCCCTGCTTTTTGTAAAGCCAGGCTGGTGAGGGAGCTGGGGCTGCCTGGGAGGGTGGGAGGAGACACAGCCAGGACAGGTGAGCCCGACTGGCCAAGGGAGATTCCAGACCATGGGATGTCATGCTCAGTGTATGAAGAGGGGGAAGAGGGAGGAAGGGGGAGGGGGATATTTGGAGTGGTGGTGTTGGTATTCCCAAACCTTACCTGTGATGAGGCCCTGCTCTCCTGGAGATGGCTGAACTCCTGCCTGCCCTTGGGAAGCAGGGAATTAATTCCTTTTGCTTTGCTCGTGTGCAGGGCTTTTGCTTTTCCTACCAAATTTTCCTTATCTCAGCCCATGAGTTTTTTACCTTTTACGATTCCCATTCTCTCCCCAGCCTCTCTGGTGGGGGAGTGAGGAGCAGCTCCCTGGGGCTGGGCTGTGGCTGGGGTTAAACCACGACAGGAGGTTTAGGAATGGTACTCCCCAATCCAGTGCCCTCACCGAGACTCTCCAGATCATGAGCCACTCCCTTCCCCCTCCAGCTGGAGGCACAAAAGGCAAAGGTCACAGGTAGAGATAAGAACAATTTATTGGAAACAGCAATGAGATAAGAAAATGGACAGCAACAATATTAATAAGAAAAGGTATAAGAAAAGAGATTATTCACACAAACATCCCTGTTTGTAATAATAAATACCAGATGGCTCCTGTATCCTACTCTCAAGTAAAATCCGTTCCAAATCATGTCAACAATTACTTGTTATTCTACAGACTGATGGGAAATATTTCACTGTCAGTACTTGCAGCAGCAGAAATGCAGAAATTCTTAAAGAAGGCTGGCCTGATTTGAAGATATCTCAGTCTACATTTGGTAGTTTGTAAGACAGACTTTATCTTTTTAAAGCTCAATTTCTATTGAATGCCAATTAATTTCACTTACTTTTACATCAGTGTTTCTGCAAAGTTTTAGTAAAGGTACATGTGAGCCATGAACATATATGAGTGTAGTCTGACATTCAAACCTGCTTATTATTATTTAAGAAAAATATTTAAGAGGTCATTTTTGTACTTTTTGTCTAGATCTGTCAAGATGAATAAATGGGTGCTCTGTCAAAAGGTGAAAGTCTCAGTATGACAAGCTACTCTAAAAAGTAAATTGGTGGATAAGCTTTTAGAAATGTTTCTAATACAGTCAGAAGTAGATTTTGAAGAATTCCTACCACGGGCCTAATATTTTTCGTTGAAATCAGTAGGTAAAATTCTTTCCGATTTGAGCAGAACCAGTCTGCCAACAGTGAATTTTTCCAAATCTGCATATTAATTCTATTTTTAATGTCATGCTCTGCAAAAAGACCTTAGAATATGCCAGACTTTAGCCAACAGCCTACAAAATCTAATGTTAGAAGCAGTAAAAATTAAAATGAACTGAACTATTGACTTCTTTTTAAGTAAAACTATCTCTTTTCTTCCATGAGCCTGGAAGAAGCAAACACAGAAAACCTTAATTTATAGCCCCCTGGCGAAGGCATACAGCACAGAGGCAATGCATGGTGTTGGACTGTCCCTTTCTGGCCTCTGAGAGGGCCACTTGATGCAGGATTCTCTGTGTTGTAATTAATTAAGTCTTTCGAATGCCCAGATGAATAGTTAAACTGCACGGAGATTATTCATCTTTGCCACCACATCAGTGGGCGAATTAATACTCTCTGTCATTCATTATGCAGACAGTCTGACCTTGATCTTAGCAGTGTCTGTGCCAGTCGTACTTGAAGCTCTCCAGATGTCAGGATGGGAACACGGAGTGTACCAGCAGCGGAGTCCTCCCAAGGAAATGATCACTTAATCCCAATGCCTTTTTATGTGGAGAGCACAGCCTGATTTTACAGACACACATTCCTCACCTTGAGGCCGTTAATAAAGCATCAACATAATTAGCATCGCCCCACTCTTGTCAGTGCTCAGCTATTATTCTCAGCCTAAGTAAATCATTCCTCCTAGCTTAAACCAGGCTTACACTTGCTTTTTAACTTTTGCCATGTAACTGGACTCACTGCATTTTTTACCATAAGCAAGAAATATAAACATCCTCTCCCTGTATTAACCCAACTGATGAATAAGAACTTACGAGTCATTCACAAATCCTCAGACAAATCCAGCCTGAAACAGAGGTAATTACAAATGCTGGAAAACAGGAACACCAGCACTCTGGCTTGTACATCTCAGCTTGGGGCTGCACTTAACTTGGACTATTTAAATGGCAGTGTGGTGTTCACATGATATGCTCCTCTTTCACCCTCCCAACTCAGCAAAGACATTTAGTTTTGTTAGAGTGCAATATTCAGCCACATACTCTATTTTAATTCAAAAAATACAACTGGCATCTTAGCTGAAACTACCGAAAAAACTGAAAAAAGACCTAAACAGCTAATCTGAAAAATTCATTTGGAGAGGGCAGCCTTGAGATTCGTGGCTCCCCTCCAATTAGGCAATGGGATCTATAAAATTTTTCTGGGTCTCTCATATTTCTCTTCAATTTATTAACATTAGCTATCAGAGCCTTGGTCTGTCAGCATGACTTATGCTGATAGACATTACAGCAGCTCACAAGGCTGCAGTCTGGGAAATAGAGCAAACGAGACAGGAGCAGGGTTAGAGAAAGGACATACTTTCAAGAAATCAAATGTCAGTGTTTCATTCTGTGTAGGCGGGGAAGGCAAAGAATTAACCACCCATGCTTCATAGCCATTAACCATTAGACCTCTTAATTCACTGAAAAAATATGGGAGGTGGGTCAGATATATTTCTCGCACTGTGTTATTGTGTGTGACACAGACATTGTATATAAACATTATTCTGTGTGAAAAAGTAAGGCAAATTATGGATTTAATATGTTTGGATTACATTCAGCTGTAGTTACATTCATTAAATAATGCTATAGACAGATGTATTATTCAGGATATGAATCTAAAATATGTCCTTCTTAAAATGGCAATATTCAAGACATACAAATTAATCTAGCATTATCCAATGGCTTGTAGACAAACCTTTGAACAACTTAACCAGTTTTCCTCTTCCTTGATGTGTTTACATTTAAAGTTTCATTCAAAAATTATCTTATCTTTCATGATCTCCTTCTTTCATTACACAATATTGGCAAAACTTGATGTTTTTGTGAATGCTGTGGAAATTCCCAGTCAAAATAATATAATAACAAAGAAAAATCTTTAGAAGTTAGAAAGAAAATTTTTGGTTCAGATGCTGTCCAAATTTATGTCATAGTGAGGCAATGTGTTATGGATCAGGTCAATGCCCCAAATAGGCATTTAGAACCAACAACAGTTAGGAAAGACAAATTAGGGTATGCACTTCAGCCAGCCCAGTGATCTAGAAATAACAGCTTGAAATTAATTCTGATCCCACTTTCAAAGAGTACCCAAGTCAGCTCTGCCCAGCAATGGATCTGGCCCAATCAATTAAATTTCTTTCCTATACAATTTCTCCATTTAGAGAATTACCTTAATCTTGATAAGAAATCTAAAGTGAGCTAATGCTTTAAAGGGGAGACTGATTTACACCGTGGGTGTGAACAGACAAACTTTACCTCACTGGCTTTTTTTATATAGTCTAGCCTTAAGACAAATAGATCCTGATCTACAAGTATCTAGATGTATCATATAGTTGGATTATTATGTCTGGATCTCAAAACCACTTTACACTGTGATGCTTAGTTCAAGGACAATGTAAAAGCTTAACCAAATCACTGTCTGTGCAGAGTCTGGTTACTCAGTATTTGTTATTCAACAAGTACAACATATGGGCTGTCATTTTATTAAGCATTTATCTAAGCAGAGTGTAGAAACTACCTTGTCAAATTCCAATATCCAGCTAATAAATTCATAGAGATAATGAAGCTGTAGTACTTTCACAAAGATTCAGTTCACCCCAACACAAGCCCCAGACGTCACCTTTAAGAACAAGCACTGTAATTAATGGAAAGTATGTTGTCTGGAGTGGTATAATAGACTCATGAGAACCACGCTAGGAATATTTATTTTCATCTATTTAACACAATATTATTTTAGAATATTTATTTTAAGATTAGGATAGCCATTTAATTTTCTTACACTGTGTAGAGCAATGTTGCTTTAATAATAAAACATATTTTTAAAAAATTGCACAAGAGCAACTCTGGAAATGAACATTATATCAGAATTAGTAACCCCTAATTATGACTTTCAATGCTTCAGGGGTTAAATATGCAAGGGCTTGTGATGCTCTTGAATAATTCAGTCTACATCCTTCCAGTAGATATCTGAGCCATTAAATATTCACAAATACTTTGAAGACTAGAATAGTGTCAGAACTCAAATTAGAAAATGTCCTTTTAATGTCACTCTTACCTTAATTTCTGCCATTTATTTAAGGTTATTTGCCACATGTCTAACTAGGTAATACCGATACCACAAAAAAGAATCTTCTCTTTATAACTCAGTATGTCATATGAAAGAAACAAGCAACTCTGCTTTTACTTACAACCCATTGACTTCAAAATAGGGAAAGTGACCTGCCTGAGGACATGGCAATCAATAACAGAGACTTCAGAACCTCCCAACTTCTCACTCTAGCAAAACAACATGAAAACACAATTTGAAGCATTATGATATTGGTAATATTACTATACTACACCAGTCAGGCAAATCTCACTGCCCTTTCACTCCCTTAACTAATGCTCAGGATTTCAGGCTGTGGGACTCTCTTTAAAACTTCTGGTCAAAAAGAACAACAGCAAAAACAACAACAACAACAAACCCCACCAAACTTACCGGGGTATTTTAAATTTCTATTTATAAGTTTTAATAAAACAGCTGCTTTCATTTTCCTTTACCTTTCCTTATCACATTTTCTGGCTACTGACTAACAGAAAGAGAGGCATTCTTGCACTTTTTGACCATGCCATTGCTGTCAACTCCCATCTGCTTCACATATAGTCTTCTGAACAGCAATTTTGGTCAGTTTTTAATTCTCTTCTCATTCTTTTTACATGGTAAGCACCTAAATCATGCCTGCTTTTCCAAATTGCACCCATAGCATTTTTCAAGTTTGCAGATGAAATGTATCTATTTATGTATATCCAGTTATCCATTAGTTTTGCTCTAACATTAACTAGACACATTCTCACTTTTGGGAGCACATAATGCCACATATAAGCTTGAAAATTAAGTTTTCAGTAATTGATAAATGGCAGTGATGTTCAGTACCAGGAACCATCATCAGTCACCTTCTGCTGAAGATGGTAAGTGGATGTCATTCAAAATACCTTGGACTTAATTGCACAACAGCATGTGTCCTTTTCAAAAGTCCTAAGCTGAAGGACATACACCAAAAGCTAGTTACTACACCACACAATTATGAAATGCTCATATTCTGCAGTGAAGAAGGTGGCAGAAATATCTTCTGAACAACTCACAACTCTGGTTCTCCTTGGAAAAATCTGTGTTATAGGAGTAAGTCCCTCCCACTCAGAAAAAGGTACAGTAAAGCCCATAAAATGCTATCACTGGTATTTTGAAATGTTTCTTTAGCTGGCTTTCCACCTCTGCTGAGCACAATACTGAGTCTATTTTATCACTGATTGATGAAAAGTCACACACAAAAAAAGAATTAAATTTATATTGGGAACTCATAAGTGAACATAGGAGCAATGACACAGAGTTTGCTTTCAATGTGGAACAAAAGACAATTTTCCCTTTCACCTCTTCAGCTCAGTCAGCTTTTAGCATTTATTGATCTCAATGTTTTGATTTCCAATAATGTTTTTCTTTGCCTGAACGACAATGTCCTTTATGAGGTACCTGCACTTAAGTAAAATCATTGGGAAACCAAAGCCAGACAGATTTTCCTGGTGAACATTTGAGTTTCCAAAACAAATTACATTTTAATTCATTGTGAGCAATACTTTCAGGAACTCAACTTTGGTTATCTAAATTAAAATCTCCACAAGTCATCTTTGCTAAATCTCCTTTACCCTTTAGTATCTCACCAGAAGAAGCCACAATCTGTGTAACAGTTGCCTGAATTCAGCTCTGAAATTCCACCTAACTTGTAAGACTTCCTGCATTTGAACAGCCCTTCCTAAATGAGTAATTCTTTTATAAAATAAACTCTAAATCACAAACAGACTTTCCAGCATCAGAACCCATTCTCATTGGCCTGTGTAGTATTGAGAGTGGCAATGAATTAATGCAAAGGTCTTATGCTTAGGTTTTTGGTGGTGCAGCCCCCCACCTTCCCCTTTCTTCAGGGCACTAACAATCTCAGGAATTCTTGTTAGGCCTCAGCCTTGATTAATGGTTTCTGGCAATTAAGCTCCCCTGAGTTTATCAGTCTGTTCCCAGGACATTCCATTGCCTAGGGAACTTCTGATGTCTGACAGAACAGGGCCTTGTAGTCTTGAAACATTATTTGCCTGAATCATAGCCAGAGTGAAACATTAATGTAACCAGACTTCTGAGGAAAATTCCAGTAATTGCCACCTTGGATTATGGCCAGGATGGGGACTGACAGAGGGCTAAAGCCAAACTTGCAAACCATAAGCAGCAGTCCTGTGAGGCCCTCTGAGCTTTTGTGGAGGACAGTGCTGGCGTCTCCCTGTGAGTGGGAAGCCTCTCAGAGCTCGCCAGCCCTCAAATTTGGGTGCATCAACACAAGGTGACAACAGGGCTGATACCCCCTTTGCCCAGTGAAGCAAAAGCAACCAACATATTTCACTGAACTCCAGGGGAATTTAACAGGTACGCCTTTGTACATAGTCCTTTGTGTCTGTGTGTACATAACAAGTGTAGAGTAAATGTTACCTTCTCAAATCCACGGGTAGTTACTCTTGAGCTCATATAAATCCTACTAAACTGTTTTCAAATATTAAATCAGTCAATGATTAAGTGCTGCTAAATCCTTCAAAAAGAAATGTGTGGGGCCGAGTTTGGACTCAGCTTCACCAAGGCTTCATCAGGCTGGAAAGCAAGAGCTCCACTGTGAACCTTGCAACTCAGTGGGAAGGTCTCCTTTATCCTCTTGCACCCTTATCCCTTTTGTGCCTCCAGTTTGCATGTACATCATTCTAAATTGGTTTCGAGCAGATTTCCCTTTGTGTGCCTCATCTCTGTAGTAAGTAATGGAGTGAGCCTTGCACTGAACTTTATTAACAGTGTTGCTTCTGCATATTTATATTAAATCTGTTTTTTGCTAATATCTTTGAGAGTGATTCTTTCAAGTGACCTAAACCATTTATTCGCACCAAAGTTCAAAACTCACTTATGAGTGGCTTCCCATCATCTTTTTAAGTATGTATGCAACTCCAGCATAATTTAAGAACACCTCTGGGCTATGTCCCTTCCAGGAAATTGAGAAGAGATGAAATGGAGCCAGATATTCTTTAATTGGGGATGGCAAGATTCTCCTTTCATATGATGTAGAAGTACTCTTTGACTGTAAAATGTACCCTGGCAGTAAGGAGTTCATTTCCTTTTATTTCAGTAGATAGGGATCTTACCTTAGGAATCTATTACTGATCTTTTTTATGCTGTCAAAGATACAGAAAGACTGAAATTTCATGTGATTTTGAAGTAGAGGAAGTTTTCCTTTTAATTCCCATAGACCTTATCTAGGACTATTATTATTCTCTGGATCAATGCTTACAGATACAGCATTCAGAAAATAATCTTGCAGAAGTGTCTGGAACAGTACAAAAAACTAGGGTATTAATAAATTTATATAACCTCTTTCTCAGCTCATAGAATGCTAGCAAGCAAGTTAAACTGATTTATCTGGTGATTTTACCCCCAGACTCTTTCAGAATATTTCCAAAGAAAGTGGTAAAAACTCAATATTTGAAATCCTATCAATCTTAACAGTTGTGATGAGTCACGTAAACCAAGTACCATCATCCTTTTTCAGCTGAAAAATGTCAACTCTTACAAAGAATCCATGGCATACCACCAAGCACGTGTATAAATATGAAGTATCCCAAGTATGATAATTCCCACATATAAACCTGAAATTCAGTCCCCTTGAACTATTTGCAGTAATAATTCCTCAAATGTATTTTAAAAGATGCTAAAACTAGCAGAGCATAGCTGAAGCACATGTAGCAGGGGAGGGGGTATCAAATATAAACAGCGAAGTTGATTCTCCTCTCTTCTAAGCATCAAATAATGGTCAAATAGCATACATTGATCAACACACATGCCAGGCACCCCAGGCACACCATACCACCTCTGCCAAGAGGGCATTTCAGACTCACAGAAACAACAGTTATCTGTTCACCTACTTTCACTCGAGTGAGTGATACAGTTGTGGTTTGCTAAGAAAGCAACGGCAAGTAAATGAAGAATTAAGCATTGTTTTTTGAGATATGTTACAGCTACCACTTCTTCAAGCATCTATGTCATATAAGGGTCTCATTGTCTATACTTAAGCTGCAAAACGAAGAAAGTGCCATACCCCGTGTGATGTTGTGCTACAGTGACACATTTGACAGAAGGAAAAAGTGAAGATAAAAAATATTTATTTGTCAGAGATTATGTTAGCATCAAATAATAAAAAGGATAGAAACGTAACAATCTTTTGCACTTTTTATAGATAATAGATTTACAAAGAATGCTGCTGCACAGATCATCAGCCTAGCTTGTCAATCCAACTATATCTTTGCTCTTTGCAACCTTCTGCTGACCATCCCTTCTCTATTGCATTAAACATAAGGTATTTGCCATCACTTTTAAAGCTGATTATGACTGATCCTTCCTACCAATCACCTCTCGTCAAGTATTTAGAGGCCTCCAATCAAGCTATACTGACAGCTCTGATCATCTTCTTGTTAATCTTTTAGACAGGCACCTCTATACTTTCTGTCAAGTCAAGAGCTGCCACATCCAGAATGGCACTTTCTGGTTCCCTTTCATATCTTCCCTTAAAATTCTCCTTTCCTATGATGTCAATAAGAATATTGTGTTGTATGTAAAGGTATACTTAACATGTTGATCAAGAATATTAAATTGTCTCCCTCACAGCCTGTCTGTAAGTACCTTTGTATTATTCTGAAGCCATGAATTATTTACTCTTCTTGATAAAGCTTTAGAGTTCTGTGGTTTATTAAAGATAAATGTGCAGGTCTTCCCCTGAGGTACCCACCAAACCCACAGAATTTCTTACCCATTTTCCTCTCGTCGAATATAACACAGCTCCACAAGATGGCATTACACATTACATTTCCAGGTGAAGAATACAGGCAATGGCACACTCCCTCTCTTGCCTGCTTATGTCTGGGAGAATTCAGCACTCACCAAACCCTCTGTAAACAGCCAGAAGGCACTATCTCTGTTCTTGGAAGCAACATGAGAAAACATATACAGGCAATAAAGATGCAGAACATAAAAAAACTACACTTCTTCCTTTTAGAAAATAGAGAGTACTCACTTCATAGGTGCTATTTTATAGAGAAACAAACTTCGAGTGAGCAGTATATGGGATACTCCAAACTCTAGGCTCACTGTCACTGCAGAATCAGTCCAATTACATCCTGACCGCTGCTGCTTATTCAGTTCCTACCAAATACAATTCTCTAGCTGAAGCAATGTTTTCCACACAAGCTGACTGTCCCCAAAGGGGTATCATTTAAATACAGTGAAAATTAGCATAGGACCAAAATGGGTACTGAGCCTCTCTGTGCAATTAAAAAATATATCTGGTTAGCTAAAGGAAAAAGTGCCACAAAATTTGGTGTTCTCCTGAGAGTCAGATAAATTTTTCATCAATTATTGCCAGTGCAGCTGATGCATACTACCTCTGCAGTAAAAACATGGCATTATGAAATTCCAGGGACCTATTTCAGATAAGGCAGCACCACACCAAAATTAGGACAGTATCTTCTCAGAGGCTCTGGCAAGAACACAGTCTTGAAGGATGCAGGCAGAATATGAGACAGAATTGTAGAGCAGGCGAAAGATCAATGAACTGTAACATCTCAGAGGCTGAGCAAGATAATCTAGGCAGCTAGAACTATCCCAGGTCTCTAAACATACGTGCACTACTTCCAGATAAAATAGATCTGTATCAAAGCTGTCACTTGTTTAGTCATTGTCCTGTTCAGTGGTACATAGAGTCATGGAATCAACATAAAACTCCCAGTCCTAGGAGTGTCTCTTATCTCTCAATTAAAAAAGCACTAGAAGAACTAACTAAGGTATTCTACTTCTTTCCTGGAGACTAAGTGATGAGAGATCTTGTTAAAACAAATACCCATGGCAGTTTCTGCCTCACTGTTAGTTCCACTGAGACACTGCAGGCCAGGTCTAACTCAGAGCCACCTGCTGATTTCAACAGGCTCTGGGTCAAGACTTAGCTGAGGAAGACTTTTAAATTATCTTTTTAAAAAGAAACTCAGTTGATTAACAGCCTTCCACCTGCTACTCTCATGGGAATGCTTTTGGTTTTATGCTTCTCTGGGCAGCAGATAGGCTTGCACAAGCACACTTTTAGGAAAATCTGTGTAACTGAAACGTTCACTAGCGCATTTACACTGCTTATGTGCTACAGAAGATCCCAGTAACATCATTGCAGGCAGATCTCATTTCAGGATCAAGCTATCATTGCAGCAATTTAAATGCTGATTCTAACAGAATAGCTGCTCTTCTAGAGTGTGTCTCTCTGAGTATCAAAACATTACTGATGGTAAAAAAATATAGAAGACAATAGTGTGAAAAAGCAAGAGCTCTAAAGACTTTCTGAACTGAACAGAGGTAAGGGAGTCTTAATAAAGAGATTGCAGAACTTCCATGAACTGCAAGATACAATATGAGCTTGCTGTTCAGAAGATATTTGCCAGATTAGAAAAAAAAAACTGAGGGGCAATTTGTAAGGAAGAAGTAAAAGTTTGTGAAAAGGACAAATTAAGTCTAAATACAGCAGCAGTATATTCCCCACCAGGTAGACCAGAATTTTAATCTGATCCTTCCTTTTTATGCCCCCATTTAACTCCACGATTTCTCTTTTTCTTTTTGCTACAGAAAGACTGTAGTAGTTCCCATTAATTTATCTGTATATCTAAAGTGCAATGCTAGTCAAAATGGTCTGATGACACCAAATACTTTTTTCAAATTTTAAACATGCTCAGTTTAAAACCTATCATCACCTCATTTAAAATTGAACATTTAGCTTCAAATCAGAAGCTTCTTTGTAACCACTCATGCTTTGGTTTTACATGTGACACCATATGGAAATTTTAGAGTAACACTGATGAGAGCTGAATGGAAAAAGATGTGTCAAACATGCACAGCAAAGAGGAAATTGTGATGACTTGTCACCTTCTAGTCAAGCCTGAGCATGCTCCTCTGGGAGACCAGAAAGCAATGCCTTACACCGATGGAACACCAGGATCTGACTGCTGACACATCTAATTTGTTCCTTTAAGGATGAAGTTAGCCTGCAAACAAAAGATCAAGTCAGTGCTTCCATCACCTTCATCCCTGGAATGGGTCTTTCATAGTGCACCTCAGGAGCATTTGAGCTGACTTCTCTTGTGTTCTTGGCCCTTTCCCTTTGTGAACTTTGGTGACATTCCTGAAGACCAGAAGAGCGGGGGATAAAGAAAAGCTTGGCATACTGAATCATAATTCAGTGTTAATAAATACACCTGCAATCAAAGATTCCTACAGAAATTATTCTCCTATACAACTGCTGTCAATTGCTTTTCACTGCAACAAAGAGCCACTGCTTTCTACTCAAGGGTAAATACATCCTTGAAGTGAGCCTTACCTGAAAGCATCATGTGCACATTTTGGAACCATTTGAGATGGAGGCAGTTAGTACAATGGACAGTCAGAAATTTCTCCTCTGTTTGAATTACCCTGTTTTAGTAGCACATACCTTATTCTTCAGTCTTCACATCTTAATTTCTTCATAACCAAAATGTTATCTTTTGGGAAAATAGTGGATACACTCTTGAAATATAATTTCTTAGCTTATGATTGTGGAACATTTTAATGAATAAGGTATTTTATAATTTTATTTGCAAATTCCATTAAGTTCTGTGAAATGCTCAATAAATGCCACAGCTTCAGTCTCTGTTTTTCCTAATACAATGACAGTGTAATTTATTGCCCTGCTCCAGCTCTGGGTATGCATTACTACTACATATCATTTTCAATCTGTTTGCTTCAGTATGTGAGGCAAACTAAAACTGGTAAGATTATTCTTAACAGTCTCTACAAGCAAGTTATCTCCAAACTGTTTTCCACTTGCCACCTTTTTTTTTCCTCAAAGTAGTTGTTTAAACAAAAGAATACAAGTATTCACAGAGTTTGATACTACCACTGGTATTATCTAATATTTTAACTCTTATAGGTCCATATTCTGAGCTCTCAGTGTTCATAAAATTGAGAAAAAACACGGGAAAAAAATAAGTTGGTGACCAGGAGACTATTCTGCACCACTGACTTGACAAATAACTCCTACTTTGAAAACTAAAGAGAAAGCAACCATTGTACAGGATTTTCTCATATTTGGTTCCTTAAAACACATTAGCTTCCTACTATGTTCCCTACTTTGAGAAACAAGTATACCTAGACTGCCAGAAGGATCAAAGCCAGATTTCTTATACATTATAATTTTATCAAGTGAAATTAACTGAAGGGGTAAAAAATTGCAGTAACTTCAGAGCTTTGGACCCCTCCATTACTTCCATTTATTTTGCTTCTGCCTTTTTTTCTCTTTTAATCTTTCTCTTTCAATCCCTTCTTTCCCAGTCCTTGAGTTTTACTAACTTGCATTCTCAGTTCATCTCTAAGTTAGGTTCTCAGTCAGTCCTCAATGGTCCTCCATTTATTTTATTCCCAGTCCAGCCTAGTCTCTCATTTTGTTTTCCTCTGGTACCTTTTCCCCTTCTGTTCCATCCTACTAAGTTCTGGCATAAATTCTTTCTGCACTAACATCTGCTTTAGCTTCTCAGAGCTAAACATTTTGCAAAGCACAAGAACTTTTCCCACAGGGTTGCACTGTACAGGCATCAGCCTACTTGTACTTCTGCTTGAAAAACGATAATTCAGATATCGTTTGGTGCTTGGAGAGACAAGAGTCTGAAAAGGATTGGATAGTTATACAGTTTTTCCATGCAAATGACTGTAACAGAGCACATTGCCGCTTTTCTGTTAGTCATGGTACTATTTGGAGAGTAAAGACAAGTTAAAAACAATTAATAACCGTCCCATCTGGCACCATAAATAATCCATTCCCAAACACAAAATCTTTATTCTACTTTTTTATATGTTCGTCATTACTTTCTAATGCTTTCCATTTTTACAAAACAAGCAGACAGACAGACAAACAAACAAATAAAACACTACCAGTGCTAAGGCACAAAACCACCCTGAAAAAAAAAAACCATTGAATACAAGCCTGACCTAACTCCAGAGCACTCACCCTGATCCAAGCACAGTACACCGTGCACCATATTTCACTTCACAAAATCAGCTTTCCCCTCCTTCAGCAGAAGAATGTACCACTGTGCAGAGTACAAGTTACCTCATGGGAACAAACCCAGAACAAAGCAGATGCTTCTGTGTACTTCACTGCCTTGTACCACTCCAGAGAGTGAAAGAAAAAGCACTTACAATGTGAGAAATCTGATAAATATACAAAACATTAATTTATGAGAACATTTCCCCTGAGACTGAAAATTCTGGAAGTTCTTTTACTTGTCCCTTAATGGAGAAGCCACTAATCTCAGGATGAGCCTACACACCAGGATCTTTCAAGTGTCTGTGTATTTTGAGAAGATCCAGGTTAAAATCCAGATTTAAAACATCTTTCCAGTCAGATCAATACATAACAATATTGTAACGATTTCAGCTGAGAATTTCTAAGAGGCTATAAAATATTAAAAATATGAAGTAGTCCTTTGAGGGAGAAATTTTCTTAGCCTACATCACTCAGAATTTATTTGCTGAATCGTTTCCTGGACAGGTTTCCTAATATCCATTTGCTTGCAACAATAGAAGAACACCTAAATTCTTTGGTTTGCTCTAATGTTTTTTTATGCAGAAATTGACACATGCAAGTTGTAGCCCATAAATGTGGCTCCTGGCTGCCAAAATAGGACAACTGGACACTTACACGAATCTAATGAATCTTGAGATACTAAGGACTTCTCCAAGGACTTCCTAATAGTCCAAAATCCACAGTTAGTGAATGCATGTTTATCATTAAGAGTCATGAAGACTTTTAAATGTCTTCCATTCATTTTAGTGTCATGCTGCAAAGAGGCTGGATGAACGTAATATGCATAGGCTTAAAAATAAAGGAAAAGAAAGTAATAAAAACCACCATAAACACTGAGATTAAAGAAAAGAAAAGGAAATTGCACAAAAGGAAAACAACATTTTGGTCACAGTCCATTAAAGTGAATAATTAAGGAACTGTTCCAGTGGTATGTTTATGTATTTAAAATAACATGAATTCAACATAAAAAATGGCCCAAATGTTTGTCTCCTACAGCTGGAGGGTAATAAAGACATAAAAACAAAACAAAACATATTCAGAAAGGATAATATGAATTTCAAATATCTGAAAGATGTGTCACTACATGATTATGAATATTTTTAAACTAAAATTAAAATACTAAAATTGTAAGAGAAAAAGGCAGTTTCTCCTTTGAAAATAAAAACTGAAAAAGTGCCAGGAGATGTGTTCAGAGCAATTAGCAATTGTCTTACAGCTGGAAACCTGAAATTATGTCCAGATGACTATACATCAGCTGGACAAGCAGATAATGGGAATCTTTTTGTTCCTCATAAAGAATGAGAATCTGGAGTCTCGATAAAATGGTATCACTCCCAAGAACAACTGTTCTTTGCAATTCAGAATTGCTTGAAGAAAATTTCAGAATCAAAATTAACCCCATGACATCGTGAAATAGTGACTTCCCTAGGATTTCAGTCACCACTGAGCACATTTTTATCAGCTATGCAAAAGCATCTGATACTTCCTAACATAACCAGATTTGGAGGAGGCTGGATGGCTCAGTAACTACAAAAACATCTCAGTGAATTTTGTTAAAGTCTTGACCACAAAAAAAAAAGAGAATAAATATCTTGCTACTGACAAAAAGAAATAAAAGTGTATTCTGGTCTCAGTCACACAGCAACATTGATTGTCCTACACAGAGAACCAATACAGCATCCTGACAATGAAAATTTGGTACTGACAAGGATGTACAAAGCAATTCAATTATCTGAGAATTACACTGAACTGATCCAAAGCAAGAAATAGAAGTAAAAAGTCCTAACAATTTGCTAACTATAAAGTTCAGGAAAACCATGGTCTTTCCAAACAAAAATTTATTTCAGTGGTGTACAATTTATTTTTTCACAGAAAGAGTGGTTCTAGATCATAGCAAATTCACATTACTGACACAAGAAGCAAAACCTTTGAGATATGATAGCAACAAATACTTCTTAGAGGACAAGGAATGCTTATATCAGAAGTATTATTGGGGAAAAGTAGAATTTTGTCAGAACCAAACCAGCAGACTAACATGCTGCGACTGCCTCAGAGCCAGACCTGAGAAAACCATTACAGATAAAATCATAGCATGTCATTATTGTGAATCTGATATTCAACTTACCCAGGGAAAAACTTAAAAAGAACATTTGAATTTGGCAGTGGAAAGAGAAGAATGTTATGACATGAATAAGTAAACCCAGCTGATAGTATGAGCTGCCTTAACAAGCTATTTGAAGGTATTCTAGAAGATGTTCAGCTATAGTATAAGAAAGACCCTGGAATCTCAAAACAGCTCACTACTGAGCCTACACTGTAGGCCTGGAGCAGGCTCCAGCTGATCCTGGGAACCCAGGATTGGATAAACACCTGGAGCCTTCCCTCAACACTTCATGGGCACATGGGGACACACCTGGAGGACACACAGGACATTCCCCTTCCCTTCAGCTACAATGCTGGCACTGGAATGAGACAAAAACCCAGAGAAAGAAGAAGTCTCAATGAAGTATACAATGCCACTGCCTCCACAAAGAAATTTTAACTGCATGTTGCATGGTATCACCTTTCTCATTCTTTAGCTTTCAACAAAGGTGTAAGATGAAAATTTTTAATTTGAAAAACCAAAGCTTATAATTACTGTCAAAACTAAGAAACTTTTTCTAGGTTGTCTTTAGGATTAGTTACACTTTCTTTTGTCCGTACACCTGCTAGTATTAACTTATATTTATTTCCTCTGGAAGCTGATGTGTCCTCTTATGCTCCTTGGATTCAATAAAATCTATAAAGAAAACTCTTGCTGTAACTTCTAATATATAATATTGTACATAATAATTATAATACTGTATAACACTTGATAAACTGTAGAATGACTCATACATTGCTTAGTTTGAGCATAATAAACACTAGTCTTGGTTTGGCTTGGATACTCTCAAGTACATTAATAAAGTGGGCTTAGGTAGAACACATTTCACTGTGGCTTTTGAGGGCAGATGCGAAATACTTTACTTTCCTTCCATCATTTGTCAGAGTCTTTCCCTGTTTATCTTTCAAAGCAACAATGAGAGACAGAGGGTGAAGCATCCAAAATCTGATTGTTTGAACACTTTTAAAACTACAGTATCTAATGGTTTACATTCATTTTTGCAAGTCAAAAACTGCTATGTTTAGACTGGGACTACTCACAGTAGTTGCTGACACCTGCTAACAGGCCTATCAATTGCAGACAAATTCTCTACAAATACATAATGAGGCATGAAATCAGGGGGCAAACAGTGTGGGTTTAGGTCACTGATTTGTCAGAAGACCATAAAACTGATGGACAATGTAACTGTCTCCCATGCCTTAAGAAAAAAAATCACTCTCTAATGCAAAAATAGAAACGATATAAATAAACTTGATTTCAGTGAAGGTTTCATGGGATAACTGTCTTATTTCTAAAAGGATTTCAAGGAACCATGGTAATTCCCATAGCTGCAGTTGACAGAAAATTTTGATGTACAGTGAGTCATGGAGCAGAGCACTGCAGAACTGAAGAATAATTACTGAATTTTGTGCAGAGCCCAATTCCTGCAGCAGAAGAGCACTGAAAAAAGCTCACAGAAACATTTCTTTTCGCTTTGTGCATACATCCAGCTGCAGTGACCCTTTTAATACCAAGACTTTATGTTTGATAAGAAGATGTGCAACTCACTTCATAGTCAAATATAAGATTCAGTTTCTGACATTCCCTGTCACAAACATTTCAGAACTCGCTGGTCCATGAGTGGAACTGAGGAAGCGTGGTAGGATCAATGTGTTCGGGATAGAAAACCTAGCAAGCAAAGATCCTCTTGCAGTAGGGCCTCACTAAAGCACAAGCTATTGATATGGGGGACATTTATGGATATGAAAATACAAAGTTTTAAGAACAGATTATTTGGTGATTTTGTAGAGAAACAGTTTGTACTGAGAACACACGGAAAATTAGCTGCTAGGCTCAGTTGCTAGGTAGTTACTAGGTAGAAGCCATATAGGTAAGATGTATGATATTGAAACTCAGCAAAGAGGGACTTAGATATTGTTAAAACTCGCTAAAGCAGAACTTTGTGGTCTGTGAGCCAGCAAGAACCAGGTTCGTAGTTTTGGCCAGGGCAAACTAACCTGAGAACTAGCCAAATCCTTACTGCGCCTGCCCAGAAGGAGAGGTCAAAAGAAGGCCACCGGGAGGAAGACTACTGACTTCATCAGAAGAACCCTGCTCACGACCACCGGAGGGGACTGCGCAACCGCAGAAGGATTTTCTAGCTCATTTTAATACAAAGCGAGGCTGGGCGGGGCTAGGTAATGAATATGTATAGGCGCATTGTGAAATTTAATGCATATGTAACATTTCAGAAGATAAATAGCCGAGAGGAAAGTCACCAAAGCGCGCACGCCTTCGGAGGAGAGATCCCCCATGCGCCAGGCACTGAACAAACATGCCTACTTTACAACCTACGGGTTGTAGAATCCGCAAGTCACTATTCTAAAACACGTGTCCCATGTGAATTACACCAGCACAACTGCAAAAACAAAACCTTGCACAGGAGACCTCAAGCCTTAAGTCTATGCTGAGGCCTGTGAGGTGCTATTCTTACTTTGCTACTAGTCTGCTTCAGGATTTCAGCAAGCCATTCAACTTCTCTAAGTAATATTGCTTGGGACCTTCTCAATGAGATAACAAACTGGTGAGTGTTAGATAGATGTGATTTGCCCTGGAAAATATCCTTTTGAAATACAGTATGTATCAGCTACCCATAGCAGCAGTGTTATGCCAGTATAGCCATGGCAATAGAGTAAATGTTTTCCTTGAATAAAAATATCACAGCAAAATTTCTCCCTTTACAGACAATATAATACACAAGAGTTTCCAGAAAATGGCTAATAATCACTGCTAGCTATTTTGCTGGATAGGTTTTCCAAAATTAGGACTTAACTAGAGTGTTTTCCACTGGCTGGTAGCAGCTACAGAACCAACACTTCTTGCCCTAAATGCCAATCTGTTCGTTTCTACTCTTCAGCTTTGGTGTTCAACTCAGACAGCCCTAGAGCTTGTTCTCTGTGGCAAACAGCATAAAAGAAATCCAGAGTAACTATCAATCAAGCCCTTCTATTTAACAGGCAAAAATCATGGAAGGCTCCCTGGAGTGATGTATGATCCATAAACCCACACTCACACTGACATAAAGGCCACTCACAAGCATTTATTCATGATCCCTGCTCTTTGCCTCCTGGGACATCAGGGTGCACTGAGAAGAGGTAACGCACAGACTAATGATTCAGCATGCACCAATGCAAAAAAAGTAGTTTTCCCTATTTGATTCTTCACCAACTGTCAGATTAACAACCTTCATTTTCCATCAAGCCAAGCATGGAGAGGATGTTTATCTTAGGAAAGGACAAATCCCAAATTCCTTGAACACCCTAACCTGTTACCACTGAGTAAGCATTGACTGTCTAAGGTCTGTGCAAGGATTAGTTGCTCTGGAAGTGACTAGAAAGAGACTGAATGAGATTGCTTTTAGTAATGTCCCTGCTTTCTGAATCAGAAATAAATTCAATACCTTTAGAGATGGGTAAAGGAAACTCATGAACATTGGGGTTTTATTCCAAATGTGATCCAAACTGCCAGAGAGTTGCTGCTCCAGTTCCAAAGGACAGCTGACATCCAAGTTTCTGAGCACGTTCTCTTCAGCCCCAAAGCAAAGAACACAGAATAGCAACAGGGTGATGCTACATCATCTGTGAAGTCGCTCAAACAAGAGGAGCAGACTGAAGCAGCAGCCAAAATCCTCCTCAACACAAAGATCTCACTGAACAGACAGAATGTTCCAGGCAATAAATTTATAAAGACTGTCACGAAATCAGCCTGGAAAGGGCAGATGATTCCCAAAGAGGCATCCCCAAGGTCAGATGCCAGTAAAGTGGAGGATTCTCTTCGTGACACAGCAACAATCAAAGTGTTGAGGGGGATTTTAATTTTTTTCTGTTTCTAGAATTTCTGTTATTTCTAGATACCTGAAAAACTGAAGCATGATATGAATCCAAATATTCAACAGCTGTGTGCCAAAATTTAAATGCAAATTTTTAAAATAATCAGAAACCTTTATAACATGGCCAAATTAAAATAAAAAAACAGAACAACCAGGCCAGAGAGCAATTTAAGCCAGTATATGCATGCTCTTATATCTCTATCTTACAAAATAAAACTTGTTAGCTTGCTACAAAACATACCAAGGTAATTTTTAAGATTTTTTAAATTAGTTTTATGGTAATACCCAGGCTTTTGATGATTTAAAGGTGTGGTGAGAAATAAACAGTTCTGTTGGTGACATTACTTCATGACTTTTATATAAAATGTAGCACTTGGCATCACATTTTCTACAAGGAAAACCTCATGTAGGCTACTTACTTTCCTTTTTCCTTTTATGTCTAAATGATCCCTACCAAAACTATCAGCTTTTGTCTGCCTTTTTCCCTGCAACAATTGCTCTCTGTATCTCTGACTTTATGTTTTTGAAAAAGTAGATGACAATATTTTATAAGGAAATCACACAGAAACTCAAAGCAGACAACATCTATGCCTACTTGGTGTTCCAGCACATTTTGTAGGAGCTAGACAGAGAGTTGGTTGCCTAAAAACTCCGAAGAAAAGGGATAGGATCCCCAGTGATAGCAAAAATATATAACCACAGTTAGATTCAGTTTTCTTTATCAAATATGCCCAATTAGATCCATTTTTTAAAATCAAATATGCCAAATATAGTAACATGGACATTTTATTTCCATTTAACACTAAAGTTTAAAAAAAACACTTCATGAGATAGTGATTCTGGACTAGTGGAATATCTTAGCCTGTTTCACTTTAATAAAAAAAAACCAATTTAATAGCATCCTCACACTTACTTAGACTGAAGAAGAAATTAAATGCCTGACCCTTACCAGTATTTTGCTGATTTCTAGACCAGACTACCTCAATATTATATGAGTGAACTGAATCTCTGGGAGGTTTTTTGGACAAGGTGTAAGATCCTAAAACAATGCTGAACAATTCTGTTCAAATGATAGGCAAAGTTATGAAAAATTTTTGCTCAATTACCTTTGAAATTTGAGGCGAGCTACGTGGAATTTATACTACATTGAACACAGTTACAAATACCTTTCTTCTGAGTCTACTCCAATGTTTTTTGCAGGTCAGCAACAAATCTGTCACTGCTTTAAAATCTGGAAATCAAGGCAACAGAAAAACAGAGCAATTTTTCAGTTTTGGGGAAACTGAGGTACACATGAATCACTGACTCTTAATGAGCAGACACAAACTGGAGAGAGCAGGACGTCTGCTAACGTTCAACACAAAATCCATTAAAAATTACCTTGACATACATATTCCTCTGCAGTATGAGCTTTGACAGGTTTCAGATGCCCTTAAGAATGAAACAGGCAAACGGAGCCAACCTCCATTGGCAGAGAAACAAATTTAAGTTCCCGCCCAGTATCACCAGAATATATGAGAATATTTCCACTACACCTAGTCTAGCTCCTGTTCCTGTTACCCTTCATCCTTCATATCTAGAATCCTTTTACTCTAAACCCCAAAGCTCTCCCTCATTAAGGCACCATCCCATTTACAAGAAGGAAAGCTAATGTGATCAACCAGAACCAGTCTAAATCCATGGCTGGCAGATTTGTTACAAGTTAATTCCCAGATAACTGGAAACCAGCCCTATACAGCCAGCCTCACATACTGACACGAACACTGAAAAAGTGAATACACTTCACTGCTCTTCCTATATTTATGTAATACAAATTGATGTCACAACCTGTATCTCAAATATCTCCTCTCATTATTCCCCTTCATTAACTCCACATATTTCATCCTAAGCCACACAAGTCAGCAGAAGCAGCCGTGTTGAAGCTTTCTTGAATGATAGCACTTCACAGTCTCTCTGTCATCGCTGAGCCACTGCATGACTTAAGCAATATATATGCAATTTATAATGGTTTTCTTTAATGGTCAGATGAAGAAACAGCAAATGGCACAACCTACATGCTGTTACTGCCACATATTTAAGCTTTATATTCCCATGCTTTAGAACTCTAGATATCTCCTGAAGCAAGGATAAAATAATTTCTCCACAGGCTTTTAATTATTTTCAGACAACAACCCCACCAATTCTTCAACACTGTTCAAAAACTGAAGTGAAAAGATATCCTGATTTACAATCTTGCCTTTTAAGGGCAATTTCAGTGTCATATTTCTATATGAAAATACCCTTTCCCTAATCTTTTTCCTAGTACTGACAAAGGCTTCTGTAAATTACAGACTTAAACACCAAAAAAAAAAAAACCCAAAAAAACCCCAAAAAACCCCAAAAACCCCAAAAAATCCCTCACCTTGCTGCCTTGGGCCTTTTGTGATGTTTCTACTCTATGTGCCCAGTTGGCTTCAGGGCTTTATTTTCTAATATGCAAAAATACAGCAAAAATCATAAAGCCATAAAAAAACTACTGCTAGATCTCAAAAGAGCACCTAGATCCATACCCAAATATTTATGACTACTCAAGCTGAGCTTTTATTACCCAAATTGCTGCCTCATCTCAGTCCCAAAATGTTTTGCTTAGACTGAGGTGTCAGTTGTTAGCACAGATGTGTGAAGCCCCAAGGAATGGGTATGGTATCACTCACTGTTCTGTTATTTACACCAGTTTCTGTGGCTCACAGAAGTCTTTTTTTGGGTTCTTGCCACACCTGTCTGTATTTGCCCTAAGATACAGTTTTCTTACTATTTACATGCACTGTTGGAGATTTGGAGATCTGTTGGAAAGGCAGATAGCAATTATTTAGTTAAATCAACAAAAATTTTGTATGGGCATCAGGAGGTAATTTAAGGCTTTATTTTAGGTATCACTAACATCATCGTAATTTGAAACCAAGATCAGTATTATATATTTAAGGTACTTATTAGGGCACCTGTTTATTACCATCTTCATTCTAAAAACTCCAGGAATAATTAGGGTGCATTATCACTACCTAGACATGCAGAAAATGAAGGCTGGTCAAAATTTCATACCTCCTCCCTGATAAATCCGTTATTGTCCTGAAGAGGTTCATAGAATCATCAGGTCTGGAAGAGACCTTCAAGATCATCCCAGCACAGCCACTTGTGAACCCTAAACCACCACACCACCCAGACGCCTCCTGAACACAAAGCAGAATTTATTTAAAAAAGAACAACCAAACAAAAAACACAAACCCAACCAACCTACCAACCAACCAAAAAGAGACTTTTGAGAGACATTCTGGTGACCAAAAGGCCGTGTTGCGTTTTTCTCCTAAATGAAGTGACAGACTTGAGAGAGTTGTTTTATTTAAAGCAAATAACAGTTTTGGTACTGCTGATTTCGGGGACGGGGTGAGGTGCGAAACAGTATCTGAGGGACCTAGGGGGAGCACAGGGCATTCCCAGGATAGCACTAGGCACTCCCGGGACAGCACCGGGCACTCCCGGCACAGCACAGGGCATCCCCGGGATAGCACCGGGCACTCCCGGCACAGCACAGGGCATTCCCAGGGTAGCACCGGGCACTCCCGGCACAGCACAGGGCATTCCCGGGGTAGCACCGGGCACTCCCGGCACAGCACAGGGCATTCCCGGGGTAGCACCGGGCACTCCCGGCACAGCACAGGGCATTCCCGGGGTAGCACTGGGCACGCCCGAGCCCCTGGTACAGCCTCGGCCCCGGCCCCGGTGAGTGCAGGCCTCCCTCTGCCGCGCCGCCGCCGCACTGCAGCCCGGCGGAAGCTGCAACGGGCCGCAGCCCTCCGCTCACCGGCCGCCACCGGGGGCGTTCGGTCAGCCTCGGCTCCGGCCCCGCCGCCCGTGCCGGGAAGCGCCGGGAAACACCGGGAAACACCAGGAAGAACTGGGAAGAACCAGGAAGCGCCAGGGCCCGCCGGGCAGCACGGGCCGGGGCCGCTCCTCCGCGCCGCCAGGTGCCGCTGTCGCAGCCCGCCGGCCGGAAGCGCCGCCCCGCGGCTCTGTGGTGAGGGGCCGTTCATGGCCGCCGCCCGCCGGGCAGTGCGAAGGGACTGAGCCCACGGACGGGGACCGGCAGGGCAGGACAGAGCCCACAGACAGGGACGGCGGGACTGACACTGTGGGGAGGTACCAGCACGGCGGGACAGAGCCTGGGGGGAGATACCGGGGCTGCCCTGAGGCCGCGCGTCCGTCAGCGGAAGGACCGGGCCTTTCCCTCCCTGGGACAGTTTTAGGCCAACGCTGCCCGTGTGGGGCGGTTTCCTCTTTCCCAGTGCTCTTGTCTGGGCTCCGCTGTGCTGCCTCTCATCGAGCTCCGGGCTGTGGCATCTGGTACGGTGAGCACTGAATAACCACTGCACAGGTGCGCATACAAACCTTGGGGTTTGGGGTTTCAAGCGCTTTCCTCTTCCCACCAGAGAAGATTCACAGGAAAAGCAGGCGTGTGCTTCTCCCAAGGGGAGAAGAGAAGAAACGCGCTTCCACCAAGAATCTCTGCGAATTAAGTGGATGAGATACCTAAGTTATGTCAGCAGTACTATCATTTGAACCAACCAAGTGACAGACCTGTTTTGCACTTCTGCAGTTTAAAATAGGGAGTATCACACAGCATAGTCAGTCAGTGGTCAAAACAGATACCTGATAGCATTGTAATAACTATTTGGGTTTATTGTTTTGGTTTTTTTTTTTCTTTAGAAGATAAATTGGGTTTCTCAATAAGAACATCCTCCAAGAGTCCTGACTTACAATCCATGGGCAAATTTTGAAAAGTCAGACCATCACTTGTATGTTGACCTAGTGTGTTTCAGCCACACACACAAACCCCACCTTCCACAGCAGGGATCAGTCAAAAATACACATTAGCACTTGAAGCAGGCTTGGTGCAGAGTCTTCTTTGGGTAAAGTTATTTGGTGTTGCTTAAATTGCTGTTAAAATGTTAACTGGGCTGCAGAGAACTTTGATCGTTAACAGTTCCAGTTACCTTGGTTTGAAACACAAACATTGTGCAGCTAATAGAAAAAGATTTATTGCCATTAGAGCTGATTCACTAAGATGGTAAAGTTTGATAGGTGGTCTTTTAAAAAATATTTTAAAATCGTTTAATGTCAGTACTACAGTAAAAGTGCATAAATAGGCAAAAGCACTGGAACTTTTGTGTAGTAAAATTTCCCACAGTCAGTGCTCAGCAGCCATTCAACATAAGAATTTTTAAAATTTCTTTGACACCTACCCTTTACTTCTTATGTGTATTATTCAGTGCAGATCTGAAAAGCTCAAAACTTCAGGAGTTAACTTAGCCTACAGAAATTTGAGTGAAGAAGAGTACAGATGACCTGGCAGCTTAGGAGTGGACTAGGTCTAGCCCTAAAAATACAGGATTTAGGTTTTGACTTGAGAAATCAGGTGTTAAGTATTAGAATACTTAAGTCTTTATATTTTCAGATCACTTGCCAAAAAACAGAACCAAGTTTACTGGCCCAAGTAGAACCTCACAGATCATTTATATTTGCATCAGTTAAATCACCAGGAAATATCTTGTCCTGTGCAAGACTTTTCAATTACTGTGCATAAAGTTTAATATATGGAAATGTGTAATTTCTTCAGTTATAAACATCTGCTTCAGAAAAACTGAAGTATTGCAGTCAAGAGCATTTCTGCTTCAAAAATGCTCCAACCAGTGGCTTTTCAGATTAATTCTAAAAATCCTATTGACTTACTCTTCTTTTTTAAGCTCTTGCACCGCTGTGTTTGTATTTGTGTATTGGCTAAACTTGCATATTTCATGTCATGATATTGTGTATGATGCTATTTGATTTTATTTTATTGAAAATAGAATCCCAGACTCTTTAGCACTGGATAGCTGGTAGATACTTTTATTGATTAAAAGGCTGTATTACCTCGTTCAGTGGTTAGAAAACATAAATGAGTGTTGTGGTTTAACCCCAACCAAGCACCACACAGCCATTCGCTAACCCCCCTCACTGTGGGGAGGATCAGAAGGGTAAAAGTGAGAGAGTTGGGGGCTTAATAATGAAAAGATTTTTTTTTTAAATATTATAAGAAGAATTAAAACCCAAAGAGAGCAGAAAGTAAAAACCAAGCAGTGCAAGTAAAAACAATTGCTCAGCACCAACTGTCCAATGCTCAACCATTCCCAAAACTGTGACCCCTCCCCACCAGCCTCCACTTCACTGCCAAGCACGAGGCCATATGCTCTGGAATACCGTCTGGGTCCCTTGGGGTCAGCTGTCCTGGCTCCTTTCCTTCTCAACTTCCTGTGTACCCCCAGCCCCTCTCTGACAGGGTGAGAGGCAGAAAAGGCTGTGATGTGGTGGAGGCCTTGCTAAAACATCAGTGAGTTATCAACACTGTTTTGGTCACAAATCCAAAACACAGCACCATACCAACCCCTGTGAAGAATTTAATTCTATCCCAGACACAACCAGTACACTGCTTTTTCATTTTTCTGGGTTTTGCCTTTGCAGAATAGGATGTGGGTGAACATAAACATCCCAATTAGGCTACACTGATTGTAATTAAGGTTCTTGGAGGATTTGAGAGCAAGTGATTCCTTTCTTTTGGTGGAAGTTTGGTTTTTATGTTGCAGTGGAAAATAGTGCAAGATGGGCTCAGGCTCTCATATGTTAGGGCCAGCACTGGGCTAGCAACAAACTTTGGCCAGAGTGTGAGACCAGTCTGCAGTGGCTCACTTGGTATTTGGTAATTGAATAAGTGTATAACTATGTAATAACTGCCCAATAGAGGGCTGCACAAAAAGGCTACATGGCCACAAAACTGCACACATCTGGAACCAACAATAGGAGATGCATAGTTTAATTCCAGAATAAATTTAGTGTCTTTTTAGTTTTATCTAGACTAGAACACTATAATTTCTTTACATGTTTTTTAAATTACTTAAATCCAGTATGTCAGGCTTATGTATAAAAGTTTGCAGTGTAAATCTGATTGATTTTAATGCTTTCTCTAGAGTGATCTTCACAGAAACTCCTAAAGGCTTCAAAGAATTCATTTTAGGTAAAATAAATGAAATAAGTTGTTCTGATAAAGTAAAATGGATCCTTGTTCAGTTGGAGTTCAGCTTCAAGCTACCAATGAATGCCATAAGACCTATTACACCCGTCACACTGGCTTCAAGACTAAACAAGATATATCTTCATCTGACCTCCTGCTGCTTCAGCTTAGGACTGGAATAACCCTGTCAGAGAACAACACAATCTGCTTCCACCATGCAAAAATTTACATTGAAAGGTTTGAAGACTTGCAGAAATCCTGTTGTGATCCCTTTAACATACACAGAAAACTATCAAAGAAAAGCTTGCGAGCAATTGACTTAGATGATGCAGCTTTTCTAAGTGCCAAGTTTGGAAGACAGTTTGTTCCTGGTTGGAAGCTTTGTCCCAAATGTATGCAGATAATAAATGGAAATATGGATGTGGAACCTGAAGAGCGACAAAGAAGAAAACTGGATCCAGATGTATGTATATGGATCAGTTTTCCCATCCCCTCTATATGCTTCAAGCTATTAGAGTTCATATAACTACTACATAAAGAAGTTAACTTTTTCTCTCATAGAAATAAGAAAGGTTGTAGTCTTTTAGACGTGCAGGAGTTTACAGTATTTAAACCTTTATTTGGAGGATCTTAAAAATCATCTTCTCCAATTAAATAGTACGGCCTTTAAGTTTTGAAAAATTATGTCTACTAGGGTGGCTTACAACTCATAAGTTCATGTAAATACCAAACTGCTGCTGGTATTTTAAGCTGTTATTCAGGCCTTGCAAACAACAAACTCCTGTGCTTGAAACTGAACACTACAAAAATTCCTTCTAAAGATGTCTCTTCAGTTAAAAACAAAAAGGAAAAAAAGGCATTTTCTGTTGCAATTCATTACAAAATGAACCCATATAGAGGTGAATTAAGTGTACTCGTTGCGGTGTCTGGGCTGTCAAGGCTGTGGCATTTGGTCAGGGGCAGTGATGAACTGATGTGGGAGGATAGTTCTCCAAGCGCTGATGTTAGAATGTGGCTGGTACCGGGCTGGATGCTTTGTTCAGGCTATGCACAGGGAATCAGTGGTGTGGGCAGCCAAAGCAAGAGCTTGTCTGTGTGCACCCTGAGCAAAGAGGAGTTGCAGTCTGGGAGCAGCTCCCCAGCTGTATTTTTCAGTTACATGTCAGTATGATAAGGAGGCTGATAGAAGGGTAATTTGAAAGCATTGATTAAAACTGCTACTATAACGCTTGTGTTGCTGGGTTCAGAGACAGGTATAGTTCTCCAGCATGAAGATTTTAAGTCTTAAGTTATTTCTCCTGGTCAAGCATTCATCTAGATTGCTACAATATCCTTGACTAGATATTTTCTTAAGAATTAAGATTTGTATTTATAATTAAGTGACATTTTCTTATTCTTCAGGGGCGTACAGCTAAGGCTTTAAAGTCTCTCCAGTTTGCTAATCCAGGACGACAGACTGAATTCGCTCTAGAGACCAGTAAAAGAGAAAAAAGAAGGCTGCAAACAAAAATCTCAGCATTTAATTCAGACAGGTAATTTGTTACTTGTATTTACATTAACTTTCATTTGAAAATAAAATACCCTTGATGGTCAGCCTATAACATCATCTCTGTGGGTGTTTTTATGTGTATGGAGTGAGTTCTTGGTTTTAGGGCTGTTGAAGTCCACTCTCATTCCTGAGATAAATAAAAAAGAAGATAAAATGTTATCTTGCAGTCCATATTTTAGGCAAACACCAAAATGTGTTTGTGAGGCACAACAGTGCTACACAGACCATAGATATAGCTATTAATATATGCATAAATTAAAATTCTGATAATAAGATAAATTTGAATATAATAAGATCAAGTAGGCTACACTTAAAATGTTGGAGTTACCATCTTTCAGTAAACTCAGTAGTTACACTTGGTAAACAAAAGTGTGTGAGTTAGGGCCTTACCTTACTTTTGAAAAACAAAGTTAATGTCCAAGTTGGACAATACTAGATAACAAGTTACAACCTTCTAATGTGAATGATTAAAAAAAAAAAAAGAGACATTTTCTGTTTGTCAAAATATGCAAGAAATATCACATTAATGCCTTGCCCCTGCTCTCCACCTGAGTGTAACTGTACCAGACAGACACAGACACTAAGTGTGCTGCTCACCAGCTACACATCCTTTCCTCTCCCTCTGTTTCTTCTGCTTAGTTTGGGCACAGAGTGGAGCTACAATTAGGACTGAGAAATGTTGTCAAATACAGTAAGGCATGTATACCTTTGAACTTAAGAGTGTTAAAGCGAACACCTGAAGAAAGCAAACTTCCCTCTACAAATTAGCAACTTGGCATCAAAATAATAAGTGGATTTTAACATGGAACATAACAGTTGTTTTTCATTGTGCAGGCAAGTTATACCAGCCAAGAGTAAAGTGTACGACAGCCAGGGCCTGCTGCTGTACAGTGGGATGGACCTGTGTGACTGCCTGGATGAGGATTGCCTGGGCTGTTTCTACGCCTGCCCCAAGTGCGGCTCCAACAAGTGTGGCACGGAATGTCGCTGTGACCGCAAGTGGCTCTACGAGCAGATCGAGATAGAGGGAGGAGAGATCATTAGAAATAAGCATGCTGGGTAGGGTGTGTGTGTATTATTTAATCCTGACTGTATGGCCCATGCTTTGACTAAACACGACACATTCAGCATTTAGTAGTTTAATGGAAACCGCTGGAATTTGTCACAATCCACGTGATGAATGTGCTCACTTTCACAATCATTTTCAGTGTGACTATGGTCATAACCATACTGCTGTCTTTTCACACTTGAGCCTGCATTGTACTCAGGCTTCTTAGTCATCCAGGTTAGATCTCATTGAACAGTCTTCATCTGTATTCAAGTACAAGGTCCTAAATTCTGGTTTGATCTATCCTGAGCCACTCTTCTTTCCTACATTATTTTATAGAATGTACCATCTCCATGTATCCCTCATTTCGCCTTCTCAAATTCAGGACCTCATGGGTTTTAATCTGTTGTATGTGAAAGTTCTCAATGAATTTACATGCAGTATTAATAAAGTTCTCTCTAGTATTAATAGTGAATGCTGTATCTTCCATAGGGTATTGAAGCTACATCTGATAAATCCAATCCTGCTCATTTAAAAAGGAGTCAAAAGCATTTAGGTGTTCAGATCTCATCCCAGTTACTGGGATTTGAGATTAAGTTATCCTTATGAATTGATATTAAAACACTGAAATGAAACTGTCAAGGCATTGTGTTAAAGTATTAATTACTTTGTGGATTTCTGTAGAGCAAAATTAAAATAATTTTGCTCTGTTATCAGTCTGTACTGACCCGGTACCTCAGCTTCAGTCTCACTGTTTTTTTCTTTTTTGCTGATCTTAAAGGTTTATGTGCAGCTGAAATGAACTTGAGTGTCTGTTTCCAATCCAAGGTTATCTAGACTGTTACCAAAAAATCCAAGTTGAATTGACAGAATCTTTGGCTGATACATTATCTGTCCTCAGAATATTAAATTTTAACAATATAACAAGGCTTACTGAAAATATTTTATAAATGAAATGTTTGTAACTTTTTTATTCTTTGTATTTTTATTGTGTTTTGCATAAATTTCCTATTCTTTGATGATTTGGAAGATCCACATGTTTGTTGGGTCACATTTTTTCAATAATACTGTTAACTTCTTGCAGACTAACTTGGTAAAGTTGTATAATCTTGCTATTTGCTCAGCAGATTTGTTTCTGTTCTGGTAAGTGTCATGAGTGTTGCATTGCCAAATCCATAGTTATGCTTTGATTTTTGCTGACATCTGCTGGTCCTACTGGAGTATAAGCATTAAGATCCTGCATTTTTATTAAATCTCTTACAAAAATAATCATGTACCAGGTCTCATAAGCAATTTAAGCTCTGCATGCAGTGGAGCCAACTGCCTCAGTGGCCGTATTAAAACTTCCCTTTTGGTATTAATTGCAAAAATTAATGCCTTGGTGAAATTTACATATTCTAGAGACAAAGGTCAATGACAATAAGACTCTGGTTCATGAAGGATACATATCCCATGAATCAGTGTGAGTTCATTGAACAGAAGCTCCGGAATTGTGGTCTTGTAAGAAACCAAGCAAGTCCTTAACACTCTACTTTCTCACACAGAGCAAATTTCACATCAAGTTTAGAACATGGTCAAATTTAACATCTTCTAAAGTCAGTGAGGGTTCTTCTGTGGACCTTGTGAGAATTACCACACAACCCTGTGGTCATATCAGAGATAGGATGTGCCCGTTTGTTGAGCTGAAAGTTTAAAACCAACTAAATAACCCTTGGGATTATTTGTGTTAAATACTCAAGTAACAGTGTAGTACAGTCAGGTAAATTAACTCAGGGAGGGTTTACATTAACTTTTTTGGCATTATGCTACAAAAAGACATTTATCTTTGGGAGTATGTTATAACTTTATCCTTCGACACAGCATGAATTTGGGGTTTTTTTAGTCAATTAAATTCTTTACTTCAGTAACTAACATAGCGCCTAACTCTTGAATCTCTTACCATTCAAGACAGGAGAAAGAGCTGGAAGTGGACAGACTTACACAAAAATTGTAATTTTATAAATCCAGAAGTCAATTAAAGCTTCTAAAGGAAAAGAAGAAAACGGTTGACTAATTTTTACTTATTCTAGGTCTGTTTTAATGTTCCTTTTAGCTTTTTCTCATAGGCATTACTCATACTAGCCAGAGTGGACCAACAGACAGCTGCACAAATGGTCTCACTGAAATCCTGTGGTGACAGAGCTCCAGAGAGGTTAAGTGGGCATCTGTCACTTGGTGTGTGACAGAAACAGCTACAGTGACCTGCACTCAGCATCAAGGCCTTAGAGTTCTCAGTCTTACAACAAAGCACAAACACATGATTTCCAGTTTTGATTGCCCCTAAAATAAGAATTACTTTTTTTTGTTGTATTTCTGTCTCAATAAATGCAGTTTCAGCATTTTTCAACTGATCTCTCAGTTGAATATAGGATGTGCAGACATACGGTAGCTTGTCCCCTCATGATCCAGGTCTTTTTCCTTAATAATTCTTCAGCAAACATTCTGAAAGCTTTGTTCACCTTTATACTGGCTTCTAAGCAGTCAATACCACACTAATGAAACTTTATTTAAAGGCCCCTTCAGACACTTCTCTCCAACTTCAAATTATACATGCTGGTAAATCCAACTGATAGTAGAGGAACACTTTATTGAAATTATTATAGTCAAAGATCATTAATTACATGTTGCATCTAATATTCACCAATGTGGAAGCCATAACCAGAACTACTCTGTTCTTCATTCACTGCAATTAGTTTTCAACTGATCAGCTGTCCTCCAACACATAATAAAAACATTGTAGGGAGTTGTGAACCCTTTCCAATAAACTGTTTGGGTCACTCTTTGAAGGAGTTTTGTGCCATTATCCTGCTCTGAAATAGGGAATTGACATGTTTCAAGTCCCTCACACCCAGCAGAGGGCATCAGCTTACTGCAAACCTGTCCACAAGTTCCATGGTGCACCTCCAAGAGATGTGTCCCCAGAACCGGGGGATTCCTCAGCGAGGGGTTCACTGACACATTCAGAAATCGAGCACAGGACGAGAGAAGTGTTACCCACAGCCATGAGGTTGCAATATAGCAGACTTAGGTACAAGATTAGCACTTAAGAGAAACTGATTTTTTGTTGGGCTTTAGGAGAGCTTCACACCCTATCCCCAAACGCCTCGATAATTGCTAGTTCTTTAAGAGGAGAGTAAGAGCAACACGTTTTTACAGATACATTTACATTCTACATTTCACTGTGAAACCTTGGTTTAGAGCTCCCACCTGAACATTGCCTTAGAAATGCAGGGCCCTGCACTCATTAGCAAAATGGGAAACTTTCTGACATGCGCAGTGGTGCTTCTGCCAGTGGCACAGAGCCACACGTGTCCTCTTTCCCAGACAAACAGGGAAGTACTCAGACAGCATTTTACCTGAGTAACTACAATAGGAGCCAGAAGCAGCTTAGCCTAAGGTGTTGGGCTGGGGTAGGGAAAAGATGAGAGACACAGCTAGAGATGGGGAGTTTCCCTGATTCTCCTACCATGACTAAGTGGTGACAAAATTGCCCTAATTCTTCTCTTCTTCCCTCAGCTTCCTTTGGTAGCCCTTCGCATGTGCTCAGCAACAGATTACATCTGGATCACACACTAAGTGACTTGCCCTTCTAAGCTCTAGTTAGGACAGTATTAACTTGTGTCATAAGCTCAGTTCTCCATCTCACCCACAGATGTCAGCATTACCTACTACAACTTTCTGAGAGTGGGTCCATGCAGAGCTCCAGCCTGCAACGAGAAGTAAAAACAATGCTCTTCTATCATCTTCTGATTTTCTCCTTGTTATCCTTCCATTTGTTGTTACATTTTATCTGATAGTTCTACCTACTTTTAAATTGATTGTTTTAGCTGCTGAATTAGTACCCTGAAGTAGGCAACATTAGTTAACATATTAAAAACATAAATTTTCTTAATCCAGTATTTCTTTTTCTAGTTAATCCTGCATTAGAGAACCTTTTAATCCAGGTGAGAATGAGCTTTCTTCTGACTTCATCCATTTTCTATTGTAAGTTTGTAGCACACTAAAAAAAACCCCACAAACCCACAAACAACCCCACCATCAAGCCTCCAAGCTGCTCCTTTCCTTCTGTTTTCTAACATGGTAGTGCTCTCTCAGCTGACTTGCTTGTCAGTTTTCAATCAGATGGGCTGGATCTTGACGGTTGACTTCAATGCTCCTGAAACTTTTCTCTTGACAACCATCTCTTTTTAGTAGTCATTATAATTAGAGTGATTATACTTTGGCTTAGTTTTCATTTGGTATCTTTGTGCTGCTTCCTGGGAGTTTCAGTTCAATCTCTAAGGAAAGAGAAGAATCAGAGATACTTCTCTGTTAAATACACTCGTGCAGGATGCCTAGCCTCCAGCAGGCTCCTCATATTGTCACTGAGGGAGCCCCAAATCTCAGCTGCACTGTTCCATATCTCAGTAGTGAGCTCCTGCTAACAGTCCTAGCGACTTGAGTGAAATTGATTAGACGAGTGAGCAAGCCAAGCAAAGAGGTGCATTCTGCCCAGGTGGAATGTGTCAGGATAAAATGCTGATATCAACAGAACTGTTTGGACAAAGACACCACTCACCCTCGCTGGTTATGTGTGAAACAGGAGGAGAGATTGTGCCCAAATCTTATGATCCTAAGAAGCTGCTGTGGAAAGCAGCTACAGAGTGTACAGTGTACACATAAAATAAAATCGCCTTCTGTTGTGGGATTTCAAAAAAAAAAATGCTGGGTAACCTTTACAGGATTGTTCCCTAAAGATCCAGAGAAGCCTGAAGTCCCTGTGAAATGTTATGTGCCAAATGCCTGGATCTGAACTCCAATATTTATATTTCCCTTGGGACTTCAGAATGAGGCTTGGAGATAGGCACAGAGCAGCCAGACATGCAGAAGCGGAATGGATGACTTTTCTTGTTCTTTCTGCTGGATGTGCTCAGTATAAACTAACTGGGTAGAAAGCACAGTAACTTATACTAGTGAAAGTTGGTTCTATCTCTAGACAAAACCAGAATTTTATTTTCCACAAGAGGTTTTCTTCCTATTGGGTTTGAGGTTTTCGTTTTGCTTTTATCAAAAACCCCATAAAGGCCAAATTTATCCAGCTTAATCTGTGCCAACTACCTCTGCTTTATGACTCCCCTGTGTTCATTTCTTGTCTGCTAACTGCTGACTTTTTGATGTAAAGATTGGGCTGGCTCTGGTTTGGAGATGAGGATGCAAGGCTTCTGTCAGAGGACATCTGTCATAGCAGTTGCGGCAGAAAATGTCTGCAATTTCTTCTGTGGTGGGAGTGGGCTGCAACACCCAGCTCTACGTGCACACTCCATCCCAACCTGGCACGTCCAACCCAAACTGTGCTAACAGGGCTTCCTTGTCTACCCTCTGAGCATGTCCTGACTCCTTAGTTTGAAGGAGTGACAGAATCTAACTCACTAACATTGTACCTGTAACTTATTTAATTTTTATCTGCACAGTGCTCCAAATGGTGCAAGGCTGATTCAGATCTCAGGAAAGTGTGTGTGTGCACACGTTCTTGTAGTTGATCCAGCCAAACCAGCTGGAGCTGCCCTCTCAGAAATACCAGGTGCAAGTGGCATTGGTATAAGTTGCCAATGATCTGGATTTGTTTGAATCTGCCCAAGAAGGAAGAAGTAAAACCAATTTTCTGCCTAAGTATGTGTTCAGTCCCACAGGGTACGAGGAGAGGGCACCTGCACTCCATTGACTTGTATTGGCCTTAGTAATTATTCAGTAGTTAGCTGGAAGGCTGGAAACTGCTTCTGCATCTTCTGATTCAATGTAATTTTAAAGGCCCATCCGTCACTCAGTTACAGCTGGTACCCAGCTTAATATTTAGATAACACTCTGTGCAACAGAGACAGCTTCCGGAGGAGCAGAGCTCGAGCCCTTTCCCCTTTCACATCTCTTCTTTCCACTGACACCACTGATTTCACAATATTATTTCTCCCATCCAGCACTTGTTGCTGGTGCTTCTCACATGTCCAAAATTGCTACTGACATTTCAATTTTGCTTTATTTTTCTCCTTTCTTTGATAGAATTATGGAGAACATTTATATTTGAATAAAAAGCAAATAATGCATGTCAGAGTATGCATCAGGGAACATCAAATTGGTTTTTTCCAATTACAACTCTATTTCAAATAGGATAATGCAATTAAAGGATAATTACTAGAAGTGCAAAGCCGAGGTTATGATCAGAAATGGTTACCCTTTCACTTCGAAGGGCCGTCTGACTAAATAAAACATTCCTGTGGGGCAAGTTATTCTGCATATCTGCAGATATTCAGAAGCAACATGTCTGGCACTACAAGAAGTGTAGCCCTTCCAGTATAAGCTACTATTTTAGGCAAGGGGACAAATAAAAGTGGCTTTATCACTGATTGATAGTGGTATAAATTCACTTCAAGTTAGAATATTAATTAATAATATATTAGTAGTGTTTAATAATCAGCATCATAACACACTTTTAAACCACAGTTATGGTAAACTAGTAATACTTCCTTAGCAGTGAGCTTAATTTCAGTTCTCATTTCTTTGATAAAGAATAATCAATAAAATATAGAAGCAAAAAGGTAATTCTGGTGTTGTCCACGCTTTGCTCACTGTGCACCTTATCCCAGCACTGTGGGGGAGCCGTGCCCAGGGCCGGGGGATGCTGTTCCCCTGCAGAGGGATCGGGAGTGGCGGATGAGCTGCAGGGCAAAGCCCTCAGTGTGCCCGGAGCCGGGGGATGCTGTTCCCCTGCAGAGGGATCGGGAGTGGCGGATGAGCTGCAGGGCAAAGCCCTCAGTGTGCCCGGAGCCGGGGGATGCTGTTCCCCTGCAGAGGGATCGGGAGTGGCGGATGAGCTGCAGGGCAAAGCCCTCAGTGTGCCCGGGGTGGAGGCTCAGCCCGCCGCAGGTGCAGTGACCTCCTGCTGCCACAGGCGGGTCCAGGGGCCCAAACAACCTGGCACTGGTGATATGGCTCTGGGTTTTCATGCCCATGTCCCGGACCAAAACTGAACAAAACAAATACACGTGTACTGCATTCTGAAGGGCCCTGCAGCTGCCTGCAGGAACCCATTCCCTGTCCTTTGAAATGGCAAAGGCCTGCCAGAGGGGCCTTCCACCTTCCCGCATCCTCCTGTACCCAATCGTGGCAGGGATGGAGCCATCAGGACCAGCCTAGAGAGGGAGCTGGGGCTCTGCAGCTTGGCTGTCTCCTATTAGGAGTGTTGAGGCGAGCCAGAAGTTTTCAAAAGCGCAGGGTTCCTTTTCCAGGGCTGCTCTCTCCTCCTGGGGAGCAGCACAGCCATGCTGTACCCCCACTTACCTCGTGGGTCACTCATTGGGAATCCAGCTGTGGCAGAAGGCGAGTTGTGCCAGCTGCGCCACCCACATGGAACACGGAACTAAAAATTACTTTCCTGTGACACGAGCATACCTTAGTAACTAGCACAAAGTATTAATTAGCATTGCCCTTCGTCGGCCCCTGTGTCACTGCCAGTACCCTGGGGAATGGAGCTTTTTCCTTCAGCTGGCTCAGAGAAGGCTGAAGAGGATCTAAAAGTATCTGATAACTATGGGAGGTGTGGTTATAAAGGTGAGCGTGCTTCAAACTTTATTCAGGTAAAGTAATGGACTCCCACCCTTCAAAAGTCCAAAACTCCTGGAAAATCCTGCCTTTCTTCAGAAGCCTGTCTGCTGATATAATGCTTCAGTGTCGGAAATGATTAGTAGGGTTCTGCCAATCTGTTTTATTTAAGTGCAGGAAATAAAGCAGCAATCCTTTATTATTAGCTGCTTTATTGGACTGGTAATAGTGCCTAAAAAGGGTTGGGACTCCAATTTGCTCCACTTGGAACCACGGTTTGCTGTGAGAGCACATGGTCTCAATTCCTACAAGGGTTTCAGTGGGACAGGGACTGAGTCTTGATCCTGTTTCATTTGTATTCATCTTTTTTTCTGGAGGTGGCTGACAGGCAATGCAAAGTACCTGTTAACTGCATCATGGGAGCAAGCCTTATTTCAGTAAGTGTTCCAAACCACCTGGGTGAAAATGCTGTGTTTTTGACTGTGCCCAGTGGCTTTCCCCTGCCAGGCCCCAGAGAAGGGGTTTCATGATGTTTTCTTGGGAGGCAGCTGAGCCCCACAGAGCTGCACACCCGAGATAACATGGAAGGGGTTTAGCCCCTGGTGCTGTTAATCCCTGTTCTCTTCTAATGAGAAGACAGATGGTGAAACTAAACATATAGAGAATTTGTTTCCTAACATTAACATTTTAAATAAATATAATAGTAGTAATAACAATAGTAAAAACAGCAAAAATAGTAACACAATAATAGTAATGATGATGATAACAATAATAATAATTATGGTAATCATAACATATTTATATTGTTTAAGTGATAAATTGTTTTATTTCTCATGTCAGTCTGACTTCCAAAATATTTATTTTGCCTGCATCCCACTGTACATGAGGCAGACAAACTGCTCCTTTGTTTACAAACTAGGCAAACAGGGCAGAACAGCAGAGCAGGAAATACTGAGCCCTACGGAGCAGACAGAAAGTTGAAAAGCAGCTGAGGTAATGCATTTCACTCAATCCCTGGAGGTATTTCCCTATCTCAATAACTGGAGGAATAATAAGTAAATAAATACATCTTCTTTAGCTGTGTTGTTGTTGGAGACCTTTGTCTGTAGCGTACTCAGAAAAAACTTTTGGATTGATCTGCAGTGCACAAGCCTATTTTCTATTAAAGTGTATTAATGCCAGGTTCTGTGCAATTAGTGAAAAGTCAATTCCCATTACTAGTTAACACTATTGAGCACCTGCTTTCTTTAATAAAAACCTATGTCCAGCATAAAGACAATAAATCGATAAGCAGCCACTTTCTAAATCTATTCTGTCTCCTCCAAAAATGCAGAGAGAGTGCTGCCATTTGAAAATCAGAATGGATTTAAAAGGATAGATCCCCTGCAACTCTGTTTTTCTTTGGAAAAGCCTTTGCTCCTTTCTAAGAGCTGTACATGTGCAAACTGGTGTTAAAATTTTACATTCATTCATCAGCATCACAGCCCGGGTTGGCAGAAATCCTCATGGAATTAAGTTGTCTCACACGTTTGAATCATACACAAGCATTATGATTTCTTTTACTGTGAGAGTGGTGAGGCACTGGCACAGGCTACCCAGAGAACTTGTGGGTGTCCCATCCCTGGAAGTGTTCAAGGCCAGGTTGGATGGGGTTCTGAGCAGCCTGGTGTGGGGATTCAGGGCTGGTAGGATGCTCCATTTCCAGTGGTCATAAAAAGTAATTGCATCCTACCAGGACTTCTGAATGCAAAGAACATCTGAATGCTTAGCTAAAAACCAGACAGCGAGAAGTGGCAAAGGTTTGCTTGGTGCATTTTTAAGTTTCTGTGTGCAGGTTTCATGTCTGGTTAATCCTCAAATAAATGACGAATATGATTTGAAATTAACAAAAAATAACCAATGCAGGAGGAAAAAACTGTTTTTCTTGGGTCAGAAAAGTGAAATCTAAACAAGAATTGAGAGGAAATGTGAAAGATTTATTCTTCTGCTCCTGATGTTTCTTTAGTTTACTATTGGTTTTCACTTTCACCATGGATCTGCAAAACCCCAAAGGCTGCTGCTTAAACGTGAATAAAAGGCAACTAAAAGGCAGCTGCTGTCAGTAGCTTTTGTTGTTATTGTTAATGGCACCTGCAGAACCAGGGGAAAGGAATGACTGGGTGGCAGAAGAAGTTGAGATGGCTTAAGGAAAGCTAATGTATTTTCCTTCATTTGTTACAGAGAAGGAAGGAAATAAAGCTGCTCTGCCTGTTTTGATGATCGTTTGCTAAACATCCAAGCAGCTGAGTTGTTAGTCAGAATGAATGTAGATGAAATTCAGACACAGACAAAGCTATTTGTAGAAATTTGGTTTTTATAGACACATTGGCAGTACTTTTCCCCAGAAGTATTATATTTTGATTTAGCTGAGGAAAAGGAATTATATTATGTGATTTAATTACATGATTGTGACTCACACTTTGTTACAAATACTGAGCAGTGAAAATGGAAGCAAAATGCAAGCTATCTGTTAGGTAAACATGTTCTTTTAAACTGTTGACTGAATTTGAATAATGAATAAATTGGAGGAAACGGCAATCTGCTTGTGAAAGTTTCAGAAAAATAAAGAAGGGCTAAGCTCAAAAGGTAAATTATTAATGTTGGTATATTCGCTTTGCTTCTGTTATTTGTAACATAGGAAATGTGATTTGTGTGTATATGTCATTTTAATATTAACTCAGTTGCCAGCTCAGATCTAAGATAATGAGACAGATGCAAGTCTTTCATTTCCAGAGAAGCATTTTTAATGCAAATGAAATCAATATGCTAAAACATTCTGCCCAAAGAAGAGCTAAAGACTGGGGTTTGGGAGGTTTTATACTCTTCATTTTCTCCCCTTGTGGTGGGACAGACACATGCACACAAGGAAGAGGATGATGACACAAGCTTCTGCTTCTGAGTTCAGCCCATGCTGGGATCATATCTGCAGTGAGTTTGATCAGGAACAACTATAACACTATAAACAAGAGTAAAAAAAATCAGACACTTAGACACATCTGTGTACAGCTGCAGGGCCTGAGAGTTAGTGAGTGAGAGCTCACAGCCTTGGTGGGATGCTCTTGGGGAAGCCCGCATGTCAGCAGAAATGCTGCACAAACCCTCTTGTTTCCATTTCCAGCCCTTCCTTACTATTCATAAATACAAATCTCCAGTCCCTTTTTTTTTTTTTTTTACGCTTTATATAAATATCTTCAATAGCAAATGCAGGAATAAAATTTAATTGAGTTGTAAATTACAGCTATATTTTTATAAATTTGAGTGTCTTGTTAATTTTAGATTTGTTTTGTTAATTTGGTTGCAATGTTTCCCAGAAATGCTGTGATTTTGGTATTTGCAGGTGGCAACTGTGGGACGACGCTGGACCCTCAAGCTTTATATTTTACCCCAACAAACACAGATCCACTGCCACTTTTCAGGCTTTGCTTTGTCAACAAGCCTCTGCCTGAGAAGGACCATGTCTGGGACTGAGAAGGTTCTCTGGAGCTTCACAAGGCGAGTTAATGCAGCCAAAGCTGCTCTGTGTGTTGTTGAAGAATCACTGACACCGAAAAAGGGCCAATGTTTCAGTATCAGCGTGTGTGAGCAGGTGTGCTGGAGGTACCCATGAACTCAGCCATGACAGAGGAGCAGGTCACCTCCTCACACACCTCTGCCTGTGGATTTAAGAGTGCTCAGAGCCAGGCCCTGCATCACAGCCCCCACTGATGCTGATTGTGCAAGGGACATGGCTGTGAGCCCATGTGCTGCCTCTGGGGAGGGTGCTGGAACACCATTTACAACACTGCTGGATGTACTGAGACCTCAGAGGGCTTGAGGCCGTGCTGGCTCCTCCACACAGCTCACTCCCTTGTGCAAGGACTCTGACACCAACGTGCAAGCCAAGGTGCATTTCAGTTTCCTAACCCTGAGCTGGGAAAGGACAATGGTCTGGTAAGTCTTAAAGGCCATAGCAGTAGAGAAAAACTTAGGTCCTCTCCTCCTGTTTAGAACCTAAAATGGGTCCTGTTGGTGTTTCCATGTAAATCATCATCGAATTTGTCTTGGACATCGAAGGGAAATGGCAGACTGGGTCTCATCTAGCTTTGGAGCTGCTTAAAACAAGGGCAGAACTCCCTAATTTTTGAAGGAAATTCCGTAGAAAGCTGGGGAGATCCCTCAAGAGGGCAGATCTCCTCTTGGGGCTCCTCCTGCATCCCTGTATGGCTGCAGTTCCCTCTCCCATCTCCTCTCAGTCGTGCCTGGTGCATTTGCATCAGAAAGGGGAGAGCCGTGAGCAGGCCCAGCCACCCATGCCCCTGTGGAGCAGCATCCGTGTGAACAGGAAAGGTCATCACCCTTCCAGCTGTTCTGTGCTCAGCCCATTCAAGGAGAAATTTGAGCCCCACTGAGGTCAAGTTCTCTTGTGGCCTTCTCAGAGATCTGTGCAGTGTGGCCTTGCTCCAGGTGCGAATGAGTGTAACGCACAGGGGAGGCAAATTTGATGGTAAGAAAAGCTTGGACCTATCCCTATCCACCGCAGGTATGAGCTGGGACTTTGGCTCTCAAGACATGGGGAACACAGCGTACCGAGTACAGCCACACACCTTGCCCTGGGTGGTTATTTTAGACCCGTGCCTTAGACCAGAGCAGCCCTGTGGTGACAGGTAATGGCATGAGAATGAAATAATACTCACCAGCTTCAAGACCAGCTCTCTCAGCAGCATACATGGAAGAAATAATAGCAGGGGTTGGGTTTTTGTTTTCAGCTTGGGCAGAGCTTGTGCCAACTTTGCTGGAAGGAAAATGATAGGAAAATGATAGGAAAATAATATTGCCAGGCAAAAGTCAGGTCTCATTTTCATACCACAGGAGAACAGCAACTCAGGTGCAGTTACAGCTGGATAAAAATGCCTCTTTATTTAACTCAAAGGGTGGTGGACCAGAGGTGAAAACCCTGGAGTTTGGTCCAGCATCTCTCTTCTTTGTGAGGCTGTACATGTCTTCAGATATGCAGCCCATGTTGTCTCAGGGTGGATCCGGCTTTCACACCAAGCTGATGTTGCTGAGTTGCCTTGCACAGAGGCCAGAAGTATGTTGGTTCCTAAAGGCTTAGAAGTTTCCTCTCTTCTTATTTTCCATGGTGCTGATTCTGTATTCCCCAGAGGCTGCTTGTTAACAGCACACACCATCGCCAAAAATAAAAAACAAAAAAAAAGAGGAGGGGGGTGAGGAGAGGGGAGGGAGGATGAGGAAATAAGACATACCTGCAGCAGTCCTTGCTGTATATTCCCTGTGTGTCCCACCGACAGTGTCATGCAGAAGGAAAATTGTTCTATCAGTGACTGTGTTAGATTCATGACCCCACCACAACCTTGAATTGGCCTTTAGTTGTCGCTGATGGGAACTGAAGAACAGCTCCTGTCGACATGATTGCTGCTCTCCAATGAATCAGAACACACAGGGCACAGAGCAGCACATTAAACTAGCAACAGAAATATATCACTGTACTTTTATATAGATGTATTGCTTTTGCCCAGGCATATAAATGATTGGGCTATCCACGTATTTTTTTTCCAAGGACTATAAATTAAAAATAAGCTAAGGGTTTGGAAATTATGTTCTCTCTCTTTCCCCCCCTCCCCTTCTCTCTCTCTCCTTTTTTTTTTTTTTTTTTTTCAAAGCTGGGTAGCTATTTTAGGTCTACAGTAAAACATTTTAAAGGTACTCTTACTGCTTATGTCCACTTGACCATCCTTTTTTTTTTTTTCTAAGAGAAATCTACCAGTGCAGTTCTTGCTTAGGTAATTTAACATTTCAGTTTGATCACACTAACTGTAGGTATGGATCCCCATGCTACTTCTGCTGCTAATGAACACCTACAAGCATGTATTTTTTCATTTAGTAAGACAAGTTTCTGAAATGGCAAAATCTATGTATGCCAGGTGCTGGAGGGTTTTCCCTTAACCAATATTTTATAAAGTAAGATTATTTCAATATACTTTGACAAAGGTCACTTTGACTTGAAAGTTAGTTTGATGCACTGCTGCATAATTCAGTGTCGTGCCTCAAAAATGGAAATGTTTCACCATTAAACTGCATTTAATTTTTGCAACTTTCTCTGCTGGCAGAGAATCATCTGTTTAAAACATCCTCTTAAATTGGAGATGATATCACCAGATCTGCAAAAACTGAGATACATTTTGTCCATTGCACATTTCCAGTTTTTTGCAATTTATCACTTACCAGCTTTGCAGACAGAAGTAGAAGGAATAAGAAAGCTGCTCCCCTTGCATTCTTTCCCCAGCTTAGGGGATTTTATTTCAGATGAAAGGCAGAAAAAGAGTCCAGGGATCCATTTTCTGTGGTCTGAGGCCAAGACAGCCAGGGATCATAGTGTTTTCTCCAGCCCTGGACACCCTTATCTAGGTGAGCAGCACCTGGCCATGAAAGTAGAACAACTGACTACCACAGGGCAATTTTTTCCTACAAGAATCTGTGGGACTGAGCTTGCTAGATTGTTTTCTGCTAGTTTTTTGAATGTGTTGTAAAAGGCCTTTTAAACTTTACTTTTCTTGAGCTATCTGCTGAAGGAGTTTGGTGGTAACCACATGTCCATGTGCCGGATAAAATGATTTTGCTGGCCACAAGCATATGACCAGGTCAAAGAAAATAAATGATCTGGTCACAGCTATTTCCCCTCAACAGTCATAAGCACCATAATAGTGTTTCCTCTGTATCTTTTCACCCAGCTTTGGGTGATTGAATCTTTACTGTGTTCCACATCCTAGCAAAACTAGTAAGGTATAAATGAAAACCTGGCTGCATTATTATCTTTAAAAGACCAGTAATTTCCAGAACTAATGATAGTATGTTCTCAAGGCCCACAATTAACCCAGGGCTGATGGGTGAAGGGCAATAGCTCCTTTCTGCTGTATTTTCTCAGGGAATGGAACCACAGCTGTAGGGTAAAGGACTTCTGGCGATCACCTACATGGAGATCAATGCTTTGCTTGCCCAGAGAGTTGCCCAGAGGAGCCAGATGTCAGGCTTGGACTCTGCTCTCACACTACCACCAGCCAGCCAGACCCAACTCCCTGTGGATCCAATCCCTTTCAGAGCCTACCTGATGGTCTGTCCACGTTGACATTCATAGGGTAATGGATGCTGATAACTTGTCCTCCAGATTTAAAAAAATAATGTCATTGTATTTAAAGAAAAAAGAGTCTTGGTTTGTGGCTAAAGGGATGCCCCAAAGCATATCTCCCCCCAGTACGTGTGCAATTTACCTCGTGATCTTCAGAAAGCCAGGTAGCTGGTACTGGTTTGCTGAGCTGGGGAATTAGGAAGTTTGGGACGTCTTTCTTTTATCCTTTTTACAGAGTTGCTGTAAGTCTTGACTTTCTAACAGCTTTTGCATATCCTAATTGTTTATAAACTAACTTTTGAACCTGACTGGTACTAAATTCTAGACCTAATGGAGTTTTGTGTCTCAGGATTTTCTTCTGAGTTGCTTTAGGCTGTGAGGATGAGTCTTATTTTCATGGCCCTCCTGTCAGGACAAAGCCTCCTGGCTACAATGGCATTTCTCCTCTCTGTGCCCAGCAGAGGGACCAGAGCAGGCAGAGCCGCAGCTTGGCTTTTGCTCTTTGCTGAGAAAAGGACCATCTCTCACTAAGCGGGGGACCAGCTCAGGTATTTCCCTCTAGAGGAAGGGGACTATAAGACTGCAAGACCAGTGAATCTCTGCCAGCTCTCGGGAGGAGCATGCCTGCAATGTTTTTTTCTATAAAATACTACATCATTTTCTCATCTGGTCTTAAAAGGCCAGAAAAAGCTTTTGAGAGCAGCTACTGAAAATAAAGAACAAGGCTCTAGAAACTGCTTCAAAATGGGATAGTGGCAGCCAGCGAGCAGCACAGTTTCCCAGCACAGTGTTCCATGCTCAGAACTATTTACATCCAACTGTAACTCAAACTTGCCCCTGATCTTAAGCAAGGTGAAATATAAGTTGTCAACAGTCTTTTAAATGCCAGTTCCCAAACTCAGACAAACTTAAAATACTCCCACCCAGTAAGTATCATTGGCACTTGGAGGACACAGAAAGTCACTACTGAAAGGTACTAACTTCTCTGATGATAATGAATTAGTTTTCTGACTCCCCGAATGCTTTGTCAGCCCAGTCAGGAGATTGTTTATAGCACAGGTCTGGCATTGTTGCTTGCTTATTGATGTTATGAATGTCCACAATTTTATTTAGGGTTTAGGTTATCACCAGATGTTGAGATTGTGTGAGGGGGGGAAAAATCTTGCAATGTCCTCACCTGATCTACTCAACGGTTTCTCCAGCAGCGTGAAGGGGAGGGTTGACAAATTCCTGATATCAAACCCAGCTGTCAGAACAACACGGGGTAATAACTGTCCTTGTCAAACGCGCCAATTAATTCCCCGGCATGTCAATGCAGGTGTAATTGATAGACCCCACATTCTGGCTGAGTAATGGAAGTCTAAAGCCTTGCTAAGACCATTTCACCTCCTAAGAGATTCTGTAATCTCACCTGAGCTGTCAGTGTTGTAGTGAGGGGCACTTAGAAAAACCCAACAAACTAAACAGTTTGCTGCAAGAGCAAGTAGGGGTTTCATATGAATCTTCATTTTAAGGGTAGAAAAGGATGTGAGAAGAAAGACTATGAAACAATGGCATAATATTTTGGAGTGACAGTTTTATTCAAATACTGCTTGAAGTCAAATAGAAAATACAATTAGATGAATTGTTTTTCTGTGAGAACTCATATTCTGGAGTCTTCCTGTTAATGAGAGAGTTACTTTTAGAAGGAAATATCGCCATTGTCTTAAAAAGATGTGGAAAGGCAGTGTCAGCTCAGCAGGCTCATTAACATAATCCTTTGTCTGACTTAGGAAGTATTTGTTAAGGACTTCTAAAACAACAAGAAATTGCTATTAAGAGTTCCCTGACTACTGTGCTGACTCATCCACTTGCAATGCAGATTTTGGTTTAATAAATGGTTTGAGGTCTTCTGGCTTTAGAGTGAGGATTTTATATCAGTCATTCATTTTACCTAAAAGAAAAAGAAAAAAGGCCTTCCTCTGTATCACCACAGCACAGGGACAAGGTTGCTGGACCTACAACCAGATGGTGGCATGTGCCAGCCAGAACAGGTCTGCCAGGGGGTGAGTACTCAGCCATGGACTCAACAGCACCATAATAAAATATAGAATAAACTCTTCATGGAAAAGGCGAAAAGCCATACAAAAGTGCAGAGAAACAGCATAAAAAAGAAGGACGACATTCTCCAAAATCCCGAGTAAAGTGGGCGCTGCCCTGTCACGTGTTTGAAGCAGTCCTGTGCCCCTGCCCATGAGTCCAGGCAGGGTGATGGCAGCCTCCCATCCCACAGCTGCCCCTCACACACAGCCAGGTGTTCCATGCAGGAATCTATCACATACCTGAGCTCCCCAGGGAAGGTACATTGCTATACTGACCCATGAAACGTGTCTCACCCTCTTCCAGCACGCTGCACTGCCTCAGCTGGGCTGTCACAACTGGGGATGCTGCAAATGCATCTGGACTCTTTGCTTTGAGAAACACCTGCTTGCTAGAAAGAGCAGGGGGCAGGGCCCAGCCTGCTGTTCTGGGGTAGCACAAATCATAAGCAGGAACCCCAGGGAGGGAACAAAGCCACCTGGGATTTTAAGGGATGCTCTGAGAGTCTGAAATGAAAAAAAAATGGGTCTTCTAAGATAATTTAGGAGAGCTTTTTATGGGGAAGGACTGCTGTATTGGTTCTTTATGCAGTTCAGGAGATGATTGAGGGACATTACAACCACTGGCAATGATGAGAAAAGCAGATGAATAAGGACCAGCAATGCTGGGTAGCTCTGCTTTCCTGCTTCCTAGGATTTATGTACTTACAGATGAATTTAATACCTGGTGATCAAAAGAGTTCAAATAGTGGTTGTATTAATGATTTCAGCATAACCTCTAAATCCCAGGATGGCAGTAGAAATCTTCAGCTTGGTCTTAATCTTCTGGTGTTTTATTAAGAGCAAAATTAAGTGCTGTTGCCTTATGATAAAGCTGCTTACGGAAGTGTGAACTGTGGCACTGCCACTACAGTGGGCATACACTCTGTGCCCCAGTCTCCAGCCCTAGTCACACCCATCAGTCCTTTCCCAAAAACACGAATTGCTGGAGGATAATATCCTCTTTGGTATTCTTTTAGGGTTTTTTGCTGATATTTGGTTAATTCTTACCTAGTCTTTACAGTCTACGGCTATGACTGTGCAGAGTGATGCACATTATTGCCTACATTTGTTACAGTGCACTGCTGTATTATATACTGAGCCTCTGCCAACTGCTTTGGTCCTAAATTACCACTCTTTCTTCCTGTTTTCTCACTAAATGTTTGGTACCCATTAAAGATACCTGTGGGGCTCCTACCTCACAAAAGTATTATGCATCTTGCAGCAAAACTTACCATATTTTGGAGTTTACCCCACCTGTGATTTCTGTTTTGTCGCCAAGGAAATATTAATATGCCTCAAAGTAATATGGGAATCATCTCACCATTACTCTTCTTCCCTTCCTCCCACACAGTCCCTGAAGTATATTGATCTTTGATGTGCTTGCTTTCTTGAGCCAATTTGAAGACAAAGTGTCTGAACCAGGGATGGAAATAAGTGATATTTGAAGCTGTTCTCAAACCTTAAGACAGTTTATTCTGGCTTTGCTATGTGAGTCACTGAGACTACTCAGTTTCTCAGTTAGGGGTAGTGTTATCTGCTAATTAAAGGTAATGGCATCCCCAAAGATGAAAACTGCCAGCTCTACTCTTTATTTTGAAGATATAAAATATGGCAAGATCTGATCCCAAGGGGCTTGATTGAAGGACAGGTATTTTGGGGTTGACATGCTGTTGTACTCCCCCAGTTGCAGGGGGCTATTAAAGACACTCCTATTGCAGAATTGGATGGTAATGCAGAAGTCAGATAAAATAATTTCTGTAGTTCGTAGCTTCTTCTCCTTCCTTACACAAGGGACCCCGGATCTCACAATATCGGTTGTGATGTAGCCTGACAAATGCTGAGGATAGGGGTCTAATCACTTCCTCTACGAGCTCTGCCCCCTCCAACACAGTCCCTCCACAGTGCAGGACTTGTGTTTGTCCTTGCTGAATTTTGTCAGGTTCCCATTGGCTTGTTCCTCCAGTCTGCTCCAGTCCCTCAAAACACGCCAAGATCTTCGGATCAAAAATGAAATGCTAACGTTATTTTAATGTTCCCACATACGATGTGAGGAAGGCAGGATGTTATACTGACAGCTCCTACATATTAAAATGCATCTAGGATACATCCAGAGAAAAAAAAAAAGGAGGAGGACATGGTGAGCGCATCTCCATGCTCCCCCACTCCCCTGACCTCAGGTTAGTTGAGTGAGTCCTTGTTTGTATAAGATATGTGGCAATAATATCTGAATGTTGTGGCTTTCAGTGACTTCAAGGTTTAAGATGTGAGGGGAAGGCATTCATAAATTCTCTGTGATGAATGGTTGGCAGTTTCATTTGAGTACTTTCTGCTACAGATCTTTAACATTTCTTCCAAGGTGTCGAGGTTTAACCCCAGCTGGCAACTAAGCCCCACGCAGCCACTCACTTATTCCCCCCAGAGGGATGGGGGAGAGAATGGGAAGGGTGAAAGTGAGAAAACCCCTGGGTTGAGGTAAAGACTGTTTAAGAGGGAAAGCAAAAGCTGCCCGTGCAAGCAAAGCAAAACAAGGAATTCACTCCCCAGTTCCCATGGGCAGGCAGGTGCTCAGCCATCCCCAGGAAAGCCAGGGTCCAGCTCTCGTAATGGTACCTTGTGAAGAAAAATGCTGTCACTGAATCTCCCCTCTCCTTCTTCTTGCCCAGCTTTATTTGCTGAGCCTGAGGCCATATGGCCTGGCATATCTCTTGGGTAAGCTGGGGTCAGCTGTCCTGGCTCTGTCCCCTCCCAAAATCTTGTGTCCCCTGAGCCCCTCACTGGTGAGGTGAAAGGAAAAAAGGCCTTGGTTCCATGTAAGCCCTGCTCAGCACAAGCTAAACATCCCTGGATTATTGACACCACTTCCAGCAGGAGTCCAAAACAGCCCACAGCAACCACAAGGGAGAACGTTCACCCCAGCCAAAACCAGCACGTGAGGGCCAGCGCCAGGGGACAGAATGAGGAGGTGGTTTCAGCTGGACACTTGCATCCCAAGGGCATGGCCACCATGGCCAGCAAAGCCAGAGCAGTTGCACATGGAGCACCCAAGTCAGGAGGAAGTGGAGTGGGAGCACCACTGGGTGACGGACTTGGCAGAATCCTGGCATTAATGCGACGTGCTTTGCTGGGCAAGGTGGAGGATGTGAGTTACCAGCTGGCAACTGCTGGTACCTCAGTGCTCCCAGCTGGAGGCTGGGGGGGAGATGATATTCCCAGCTGGTGGCCACGGCCTGCCACAGTGCCTTCCCAGCCGTACATGTGGCTTCCCCACACAATGGGAAGGGGTGGGCAGGGCATAATAAAGCAGCTGGTCTATTAGAAGATAAGCTTTGTGGAGAATAGCACAAACATGCAGAATCCCCTTAATCTTAAACTTTATTACCCTAGATAATAGGCTTTGGTAGTGACAACAATCGGTTGAAATGCAGAATTGTCTCGGCTCCTGCAGCACCTGCCACGTCAGTCAGTCACAAGCCACCTCCTGCCACACAAAAAGGTGCTTGTGTGGGACCAACAAGCTAAAAGTTTTGTTGGTTTATTTTGAAAAGGCCAGGGAAAGCTGGGCACGCTCTCTTTGCAGATTTAAGCGTGCACTCTGAACCTGCCAGGGGGAAAGGCTAACAGGATATGAAAGCCTGCTTTCTTTACCTCCAAGGATTGGAGCAAGGCTTCTTTGTCCACTGAAGCCCACTCAAAAGAGTAGGGCATATTATTCCTACTCTGAATTAGGTCAAGTTTCCCAATATTCAACCGGCAATCAGAAAGGGAAAACCTATGAAATCTATTTGTAAAACCTTTATCTGTGTCCTTTGCAGCATTTCTGACATAAAACACAGTTATCTGAGGCAGAACTTGGAAGAAGCACCTCACATTCTCGTTTTGGTGAAACAATTGGATCCACAAAGCTCAATGCACACGTGCAAGGCCCACGCTTGTAAATGGGGAGGAACAGAGAGCTTTCAAATGAAAAGGCATTTTACTTTATAAATGACCTTGCCCTTATTTATTTTTCAGGGTGCTTTTTAAGTTAAGTTTTTTCCAAGGTTCTGTGATCAAAATATAAGGGAACAAAATCTGCTCACTACAAACCTTTGAAATTTAGAAATATTTCAATACGAATACACTGAATAATAGAGTAACTACAAAGTGACAGGGTGGTTTTTAATTCATGAGACATAAAAGTAGTTCTAACGAAAATTTGTGCCAATTGTTTCAACTTTTCTGTGCTCTCCAACAATAGTTGCTACAAGAAGTGTAACAGAAGCTCACCATGAAAGGGAGGGGCTGGTTTAGGGAGGGGATGTTTATACATGTGCTGGTTTTGCCTGGCAGAGAGGTAATTTTCTCCATGGTGGCTGCTATGGGGCTGTGTTTTGGAAACAATGTTGATAATACAGGGATGTTTTCCTTCCTGCTGAGCAGCACTTCCTCAGAGTCACGGCCCTTTCTGTCTCTCACCCGACCCCAACAGTGATTAGATTGGGGGGCCCAAGGAGTTGGGAGAGGACACAGACTGGACAGCTGACCCCAGCTGACCCAAGGGATATTCCAGACCATGTGACTTCACACTCACATCGAGAGCTGGGGGGAAGAAAGAGGGAAGGGGGGTGATGGTGTTTGTCTTCCCAAGCAACCCTCACATGTGATGGAGCCCTGCTCCGCTGGGGATGGCTGAGCACCTCCCTGCCCCTGGGAGGTGGGGAATGAATGCCTTATTTTGCTCTGCGTGCATGTATGGTTTTTGCTGTCCCATTAAACCGTCTTTATCTCAGCCCAGGATTTCTCTCACGTTCACCCTTCTCATTCTCTCCCCCACCCCAATGTGCAGGGAGGGAGTCAGTGGCTGCGTGGGCTCAGTTGCTGGCTGGGGTTAAACCATGACAGGACAGTATAGTGAACCAAGTCTAAATGTTATGAATATTAAAGCTCAACCTAGTGGGTTAGATTTCTGTTCTTAACTTCTGTTCTTAGCAAATCCAGGCTCTTTCCCATTTAATGTCCAACATTTCATTATCTCCTCTGAAGAAAGTGTGAGTGGAGACATAAAAATCAGTGAATTGAAACCAGCAGTGTATTTTGATTTGAACAGCTATAAACAGAGGGGGAACAGAAGGTGCACTGAAATCTGCATCACTCTGGGTGTGTCTCTGAACAGAGGAGAAGTCAGAGCAGCAGTGAGCACCCCAGCAGCCTGCCAGCTGCAATAAGGGAGTGCTGGAAAATCATTGTCATGGCAGAGCAGATGCCATCATCAACCCGGCTGGGCAAGGGCTGGGAAACAAACCTAAGACAGGAGCAGCTCAGCCAAGCTTTAGTTTGAGTCAGTTTTGAGTCTGATTTCCCCCAGCTCAGTTGTCTTTGAACTCCTTGTCTGGTTCAAGCGATTGAGGGGCTCCTGAGCATTTCACCAGCTCTGTGGGCCTCGTGTCTCAGCAGGATGAGAAAAACTCCCTCCTTAGGCGGCTCCACTTCCTCTGCCAGACGTGGCCAAGACACCCCGGCTTCCTTAGTGATGCCCTATTGATTTCTGCAGTCTCTCCTTCCCTCAGGAATTGACTGCACTAGATCAAATTAAGAACAATCTGAGCATTTAATGGGGCTCCTTCAATATGATGAAGTTTGATTGCTTGAAGTTGAAGTTCATGATAATTATTTATGCTGACAGCACCCTCACAGACAATAAAGCCCAGCCCTTTCCTGAAGGCCTCCATCTCTCCATCAGGGAATTATTTTAATCCTTCTGTACTTACCTGATACACTAATTTCTCATTATTAAATATGAGAATAATGATCAGCAACAAAATGTATTGTATTTCCACCAAAAGTGGTATCAAAACTCTGCTTTTGGTTTCGTTCTCAGTTACCAAATAAAACCCACATGCCTGACCAGTACCAGCAGCTCACCTGCAGTTTGGAGGTTAACAGCAGAACCTTTGTCTCCCCTGGGTAGAGGACTAGGGCTCTCCCTGCTCATTTGCAATTGCACAGGATTTATAAAATCCATTTGTGATGAACATTGCAGCATTTTTGTATTGTCTAAGAGGTCTGTCCCGAGGATTGCCTATAGTCACCACTCCGAGTTAATAAACAGGTTTATCTGTGAGCAGGTATTTTCATGAGTGACAGAGAGGCTGAAAAGAAATCTCTTGCAACATCTTGAGTTCTGTCGTTAAAAACCCTCATGGCTGGGTATAATGACAGCAGTCCTCAAAGTCTGTGTGTGTGTTTGTGGGTACCCCACAAAACCAGCTGTCCTAACACCAGAGGATGTTTGTCAATGCACAAAACATCAGCAGGTTTTAATCTGTGGTGTGTATACACACATGTAAAAGTGAAAGCAAGATGTGCTGTATTTATAAACATGTATAAAAATACACACATGTAAAATAGCCCTCCACCTGCAGCTGCTATAAATGGAGCAATATAACTCCTCAGCCCTGAAAAAAGTGAAAAGGGCATCAGGTAATTAAGGAGAGAAGGCAGTTTTCTGTTTTGTTTTTTTGTTTTTAACTTTCTTCCCCCTCTCAAACAACAACTACATCCATCCCCCTTTTCTCTGGAACATAACTGTCAAATAGAACACATTTAGGGACAGCCTCACACAAATGCTACTTTTCTATAGCAGCAAGAAAAGCAATGAGCATGGTTTTCTCACCACGAATGTAGCACTTACCCGGGCTGGGGAGTCCTCCTGTGGTGGAGAGGACGTGGGCAGGGCTCTGACACAGACTCATAAAATGGTCCTTGTGGTTCCTTTGAGCAGCCAGCCCAACATCCCTGCTGTGTCTGTCCCACTCCTCCCCGGTGCAGGTTTCTCTCTCTACGCAAGTTCTTGGTATTAGGGCTTTCAGATGCAGGAACAGCTGCCTTGCATTACACGGGGATTCTCCAGCCAAGGGACTGAGTAGAAAAATCAGTCTCCTAAGTCATCTAAATGTAAAAATTATGTTACTGAAGAAAAGCTAGAAAATGTGAAAATGGGAATGAAGCTGCACGGAGGCAGCAGAGGTTCCCTGTGGCAGCGCTCGCCCTCACCCAGCAGTGACACACAGCCCAGTTCCATGCCCACCCCTTCCGCTGGACAGGGAAGGACCAGCTGATCGAGGGGGAAAAGCACATTTGAGGAGTTCCCTTAGATGGCCATGTTTATGTCTTGTTTGGCTTTCATTTGCTCTTTGTCACATCTCGGTTCGTCCCTTTTAGACTGTGTGTCAAAACAGATCTTGTCTCGGTGGATTGCTCTGAAAGCTAATGATGCCTCGGCTTGTTCAGTATCCCTGAGGGGCCAGGCAAAAGGAGGCTGGAGCTGTCCCCCAGTACAAGTCAGGGTTTGCATTTAGAGGAGAGTTGGCTACTTGGAGCAGGGGAGGCGTTTTTGGCAGCATGGCTTGGTGCAATCCAAGAAAAGGGCTTAAACCTGCTTCTCATTTAAATAAAAAAAGAAAAATAAAGAGAGGAGGCAGGGAGGCAAGGAGGGAGCTGCTCTATTTCTTTAAGGGAGAGAGTGTGTCAGCCCCTCTGCTGAGCAGTTCATGCCATTCACTGCCCTGCTCCAAGTTTCTCAGTGATACTGAACTCCAGGTGACCCTCACAGACCGTAATTGCTTTAGCATAGGTTTGACAACAACAGCAAGAACCTCTCTAAAAATAAGAAAAGCTTAAAATAAATTTAAACTCTGGAGACCTGCTCATGTGAGGAATCCAGTACATCGCCCGTATTATCCTTGATGAGCGCCACAGTTCTTGGCAACTGGAAAAAATGACAGTTTTCAAGGGATTTCCAGTGCCTCCTGCTCCAGTGTTTAACCTGGCAGGGAGTCAGCCAGGAAAGACAGCAGGTGGCCTTAAAGGAACCTCATGGGATAGCTCCAGGCCAGCATCCCTGCTCATTTACCCCCACAGCTACCTTATTTAAAGGTGGGCTTTAGAGAAAACCAAATTTAATTGCAGTGCCCGGGATAAATGTCTTTCCTTGCTTTGTAGGTGTAAGATAGTTCATTTAAAATGGGTTCATCACACCTGGCAATAAATAGTACCTAAAAGGCGTTCATGAAAAATGCATTTAATCACCCTTGTGTTGGCAGAATGAAACAACTCTCGGCCCCTCAGCAGGAAAAGGGGAAATTTCAGCTGCAAATGCTGTAGGAATTGTTTGTCCTCGAAGAGGTGCCCACAGGACATACACAGAGCAGAGGCACATCTGCAATTCCAGAGCACTTCTAGAGCATTTCCTGTTATAACAAACCAACTGCAAATTAGCCCTGATCCTGCCAAATTTTAAAGAGGTGCATCTACCTTGCTGCTACACTGAATCTGGGGTGCAAATTTTGACTAAATTCAATAAAAAGTAATCCTTTCTTCAATAGGGAAGAAAGTGTTTTATTTGAAGAAAATGCAGTTTCCTTTTTCTAGCCCCCACAGCGGTGGCATCCTTAGGGTGGATTTTGATTTGATGAGTAATGAAGAGAACCAAATTATTTTTCCCTGGCTCTTTTAAAGGACGTTTTTCTGTTTCCCAGGCTGACTCCCTGCAGGCAGCTGTCTCAATATGAACTATTGAAAGTTAGAATGTACCTGTCCACCTGGCATAGCCTCCCCTCGTTCATGTTGTAGTGGATGGCATGTTAGGAAAAGGCTGTTAGGACATTGGAGAAGAACCACAAACACATGCATGGAATTGTACACGGCAGTAATCCAGGCTCCTGTGTTTTATCCTCCCAGGAAGACTTCAAGTATTTCAAGAAAAGAATTTGCATCAAGGTTTCAATCCCCTATAGCAAATACATAGAAAATAAGTGTTTCAAACTTTAAATACCAGCGGGTTCCAGGATATGTAGTGTAATTTCCCTGCATACAGTTCTCTGGAAATTGGCTTCTTTTTCCGTTTCCCTCCCCCTCACCAATAAAAGCCAGAGTCAGATCTCAATTGCAAACTGAAATATTCACCTGATAGCAAATATTCAGATATTTCAGGCAATTCTAAAGCAGCACTTTCTCCTGTGACAAATGAAAGATCTGAATGCTGAAAAACATATATGGAGTCTACACCCTTTGCTTGTTTTCTGATTAAATACACTTCTGCTCTATCTTCACTTATGAGGTCAGTTTGGTCCAACAATTTTTGATGAGACACAGCAGTGGACTTGCTGTTGGCTTTTTATTACATGCCTACATTTTAGAAAAAATTGTCTATATCAGCTTGCTAAATAACAAAACTCATGAAATTGCTTATTTTAGTCATCATTTGGATTAGTAGTAATTATGCCTGTAATAGTAAAATGAGATTTTAATGCTGATTAATGAAACTGCTAAATTGTTGAGATTGCTAGTCACAGTTATCAGTCTCTGGAGACTGTCCCCTAAAACAGTTGTCATCATATGTGTAATATGGCTTCTTTTGTAGGACCAGATGTGAAGCATATGGTGACCTATTACAATAGGGATGAGCTGTAAGTCCATAACGGCTGAATTATATTGTACAAACTACCCAAATGAAAAAACAACGTCCAGTGATCATTACAGGATCATAGCAACTTTCCAGAGGGTGAGGGATGATGAAGGCCTTGGGAAACTGCCTAGCTCAGGTAGTCATTCCTGTAGTAGTTATATTCTTTCACGTTTATTTGTATCCTAGAGGAATGCTGCGCTGCTGTGCACACAAACACACTGTAAAACATATTGCTACTGCTCATTTTCTTTCCTGCCATTTCAGGGACCCATTCCCCCACTGCTGGGGGGAAATCCTGTGGGGGATAGGTGCTGGCAGGGGGAACCTCTGGAGTCCCCCAGCAGCAGCAAACCTCAGAGGAAATGTGTTGGGTGACACGAAAAGTGCTGGGCCAGCCAGAGCACAAAAAAGTAGGCTAGGAAAATGAAAACTAATGTAATGAAATTCACTGTCCTTGTATGCAGAAACACAATTCTAGTGTGTCGGGCACATTTTACCTCCTTTTGGCCAATGTCCCCAGGGCAGGGTCCTTGCAGGAAAGCAAGGCTGAATGGCTGCACTGAGCTCAGGAGGGCCATCCTGAGAACCCTTGTGTCCCCTGGTAGGAGGAAAAAGAGTAAACTTCTTTGAATAACCGTATTTCCCTTACCCATTACGTTGATCATTATCCAAAACCGTGCTTAGTCGTCAGTACGTTGGCAGGCACAACCCAGAGCAAAACATAATGGACTGTTTCTCAGTTTTGCTACTGCCACTTTGTATTGCTCCTCATATGATTCTATCATTTTATGAACAGTTTAACCTATTTACTCATGTGTAAATGGACAAAGGCTGAAGATTAGAGAGGCTTCATTTGCTATGAAGAGCTTCTATCTTGCCTCATAGGGAAAAGAAGCAGCTGACCTGGATGGCAGGTCAGGTACTCCATAATGCAGATGTGCATCAAATTACCAGCACCATGTCAGCCCATGTGTGGAGTAACAAATACTCCACAGCAGAGATACAAACTGATCTTTAGAGGCCAGGGAAGTGCACACAGCTATTTCAGGAACTAAACACACAAGTCAATATGCAGGAGGATTCAGATGATTCATAGGCACATGCATTGTGCTTCACAGTAATTTCTAAAATCAGTGCTGTAATTGCTGGGGTCAAACTTACTTCAGGCAAGATGTTCTTATTTGAATGTATCCTTGAAGGAGAGAGTAAACTTTGCATTATCTACTAGACACACTTCCAGTACTTCTTCCACTGCCCTATTCTTGGGTTTAGGATTGTTCTGTCCAATAGAAGTGCTCTTCCTACAACTTATCAGGTCTCGCTGTTTTTTTGTCGGTGGTTTCACAGCAGCCAGCCCTGCACCCCTAACACACATGAACAGTAACACCAACTTCACAAAATCACATCCCCAGAAATCCTGAAACTTCGTCCTACAATTCTGTAATCATGCAAGGCTGATTTACTGCAGCAGAAGTCCTCTTCAAATTGTCTGGCAACAGAAACTGAGGTATTTTTATTATATGGCCAAGATTTCTGTGACAAATAGTGCTACCACAGCTTAATTGGCACTTATACAAATATTCAGGTCTGTAAATGATACTGGTGGAAGCCAGAGCTACAGCTGGGGTTCTCTGCATATGGTTACTGCACTTCGGATAGATAATTTGTTCCTTGGAAAAGTCTGTTTTCATAGTAATGTGGTTACAAAGCAGCCTCTCAAGTGCCACTGTGTCGGGAAAGCACATCACAGACAGAAGGTAATGACTGCTGACACCAGACCAGCTTTCCTCTTGTTCCATATAAAAGCCAGCAAGCTCTAAATCATCAGTGCAACCATGCCGTGTACCTGCCCCCGTTGTTCAGGCTTGGCTTTAAGCTGGGAACAAAATCTATCAAAATGCAGTTTCAGAAAAAAAAATTACTGTGTGTCACGTACAAGTCCAACTGGCTGGTCTGAAAGAAGTAAACTGGGATTAAAATTGCAACAAAGAGCACTTCCTACTAAGGAATAGTGCCTTGGGAACTATTTCACACACACAAAAAAGCCCTCTCCAACACTTCACCTCCTCTCTGCAAACAAAAGAAAAATCTGGGGTGGGATGGTCTTGGAATTGTTCCTGCCCTGGCATTTTGGCACACATCCTTAAGATGGAAGATTACAGCAAACAAGCCATAAAGTGCTGTTTGTCTAACATGTGCCAAAACTATAGCCTGTGTATTGTAACCTGGAAATCCAGTTTGTCTTTCAAATGCCCTTTCTGTTATCTATTGGTTATCATTGGTTCAAATTATAGTTTTAATGGAAAATCTTTTGTGGGCTTTTAAATTATTTCATTTCTCCAAGTTAGGATTAGAAATCTGGTTCATTCTCATTGTATGATCTTTCTAAATAAAAAGCTGTGAGGAACCGAACAGCAGCAAAAAGGCAGATCAGAAAATAAGGATTCCATCCTTAGTTTGGCTACAGGCCACTGGTGTAACTGTAGTTGGTCAGCTTGATTTTTGTCCCACATCTGCTCTAACAGTAAAAACAGCACAGTTATTGGCTTTTTGCTTTCCCTGATTCTTGTTTGACTTGGGCTTCACAGTAAAGAGACTCTGACCATGCTGGGCAAGGCATACCAAGTCAGGAAAGTCTTTGTGTTCCTGGAGTGTAGCTGAGAGCTCCAGCTTTTACTCACATAGCTGACAGTTTGCTGTAGGGCAGTATACTGAGAAGAGTAAATTTTATCTGTGACTATCCACTGTGCTTAAGTCTAACTGGTACCTACAGTAGCTCCAGAAAAATCTCAGAACAACAGGTAAGCTTTTTTTAATAAGACATGCCAAAAAACCAGAATTTTTTTAATGTACTTCCAGATACAACAAGTGATGAAGTGTTCAAGAGTAACGTTGCTGGCAGCCTAAACATATCTGAAAATCTGGCCTCAATCTGGTAACAGAAACACAAATAAAAATAAAAATAAACCACCGGCATTTCATTTTAAACTGATACAACTCTTGGAATTCAAAGTTTTATATCGAGTATAATCGATTATGAATAAGTCTATGTATTTTGTAGTTTCAAGTCTGCAGAAAATTCAATAGCACTTTGTGCAAGAAGTTGTTCTGTTGATTAGGAGACCTTAATCAATACAATTTAGCTCCTCTTAGGAACTGCCCCTCTCCCAGCCAGAGCTGGGCTTGTAGTGTCAATACAGTGCTCGAACACGCTGTCTCCAAAATTCTCTAGATACCTCCTAACACAAATCCAATAACAATGTGGTGTTACTGACAGAGCTGCAGTTTGTATCTCACAATAATGCAGACTTTGTACCTGCTTCTGATCTCTTAAGAGAACCAATGATAGTGCTCATAGAAAAAGAAAATTTACGTTCTTCCTCCAATTGCAATAATTCACCAGAAAAGAGAAAATATTTTGCTAAAGTTCTCACACAACAGTGAATGTTGAAAATGCTTGAAAATGCATGCAAAACCCCTTATATTTGTGATGGTGTTCTTTAGTAACTGAGGGCCCTTGGCAACAGACTGACACTTCTGAGCCACTTCAATAGTAATGGTAATACAAAAATACATATTAATGCACTTCGAGGAAGACTAAGTCTTTTATTTTATAAGTCTATGCTTTCTAGTCTAATTTCTTGAATATGTTGCCATTTATCTAAATTCCTTGGACTTTTGTGGTCCCAACTCCTCAGTTCATAAATCTGACAAGTCCTACAGTACCACTGACATCTGCCCAGAGAAGTGCTACCCACTGTTGGAGGAAGAGATGAATGTGAGCTGTTCATTCAGTTATCCTGAACTCAGGCACAGGTTTTTGCCACACCCCCTTTCATGAACGTAAACCTTCACAAAATAAGTGACTGAGCTGTGTAGTAGGAATGGCAGAGAAATGTTGCCCAGAAGAAATGAAGGACTCCTCTGATTCTATTCTATAATCAACAGGAGGCAAATTGAGCCTGAGGAAAACAATAGGTAAAACAAAATGAGATGTATCCTTATAGCCACATCCTAAATAGAATCATTACAGCACTGGCTGGCTCCTGCCAGAGGTGGGGGCATGGAAAGTGATAACTACATGGGGAAGAAACAAATCAATATGGATCACTGAAAACCAATTTAGAGCACTAAGCTCCGTCAGACTTCTCTTGCATTTTCTCTTGATTAGACTGGCAGGAATTGAAGATGAAAATGTTAAAACCTGACTTTAGTCTTCCATGCTGCACTTAGGCCGCACTCTTGGGTTAGAGCCCCTTTCCTTGCATTTCTGCAGGTCAGGCAGAGCTCTGAGAGCTGGAACGGCCCACGGGGGTGCAGAGGGCATCCTCTGCAGCTGACATCCTTGTCCACGCCTGATCAAAACATGATTTTATTTGAGTAGCTCAAGTAAATTAGCTGATGATAGTGCACAACACCCTGGTTACTGCAAATGAGGAATCTGCAAGGAAGTTAGGATTAGTACAAAGAAAGAAAATACACTTGCTTTTACAACGCATTTATCTTTCCAGTAAGAAGCTATGATGTTAGGCAGAGAAAAATCAGAATCCCTGCCTGCCTGTAACTGCTAGAGAATATTAAGTTGAAAAAAAGAAGGGGGTGGGGCTGAGGGAGAGAAGGGTTGAAAAGAAAATTCCAGAAATGTAATTCAAACACATGTGACCAAAAAAAGCAAGGTTGCAAAGAAGGCCCAAGGGTGAATACAACACAGAATGGAAGGACTACAGAGTTTGGAACTCTGCCTGTGACTTAAATTACAGGTAGTTTTCAAGAATTTCCTTAATAAAATTTGTCTAAGGAGAAAATATTGGTGTCAGTGAGGGGAAAAACTCTGATTCACAGAAAATGGAAAAGAGAAAGGCAGCTTCAACCAGGAGTCAGTCATCAATCTACAGCTTAGACAGAGTCTTGGCAAAACCCATTCTCCTGGTAGAACTTGCCTGGAGTAGACCAGATTGATTTGACAGTCTCTTAGCCTAATAAATGCTTGACCCCGAGGTCTGCTGAATTCACTAAATTCACTATGCAGAGAATTGGGAACCAATCACCTCTGGCGAACATCCTGTTCTGCAGCCCTCCCCTGCTAAAGGCCTTGACTGCTCTCAGCCTCATCGAGATGACGAGATGGAAGCTGCTCTCACAAGAAGAAAGGTTAATCGACTACACTGCTGTTAATCAATCACTTGGAAAGATTCAGCACTTACAATAGGTAGGTCCCTCTTCCTGCCAAGAGGTTCTTGCATCTTAACCAAGGACCATCTCCTCCAGCTCGAAGGATGAGTAATAGACAGAAACACAATCCAGAGAGATGCCAGGTGTCTGATCCAGAGCCAGTTGAAGTCAATAGAAAGACTCCTGGTGAGTTCAATGGGCTTGGACTAGACCCCAAAGAAAGACTTATTTCCCAAGGTTTATGCTGCATGCATGTATTGAGCTACTTTTAGTAGTGACAGATCCTTGAAAAGAAGCAGATTCATCACACACTTTTTCCTCCCTGTGAAATCAAACTTCTTCAAACCATACTGTGTCCCAGTTACCCTGATTGTCAGATATGGCTGACATCCAGCAAAGGAAAATTACCTGCCTGTGGCAGCACAGACACCTATACATTTCAATATCTGTAAGGAGTACGAAAAGAAAAAAAGCCAAACTGCTAATATTTTCCTGGCCTTTTTGTAATTGCTGCTAGCCAAAATGAGAGCTTCCTCAGAAGAGGAAAACTAGATCAGTTTCTGGAAGGACAAAAAGAAATCTTAGGGAATAAAATTTAAAATACCCTGGCATGGAGGAGAAGAAGCTCAGTGCTGAACCACCAGCAAGATGAGGCTGACAGAGAGAGAAAAAAAAAGGAAGTACCCTTGAAGACTTTCTTCTGTAAATTAACAGCTGCATTTAGCACCAACACCAGCTGATGACAAAGCAGTGACAAACCTTGATGTGTCCAAATGTAAGAAGTCTTAGCCTGTTGTTACAAACCCAGGCCCTTGCATCCCAGTGCAGAACCACACACCTGCTGCATCACACAGCCAAAAAGCCACATGGCAAAGAGTTGAAACCAAGACTCACACCTTTAGGACATCCATGGCACAGGTACCAGTTTAGAGTTTTTTGCAGAGGCTGCTACGGACTTGCTCGTTCACAGCATTGCTTCTGATCTTTTCTCACTACCAGTCTTACCCAAGGCAGACTCCTGGATGATCTTCCACTGCCATCCACTTATTTTGCTGCCAGAAGTCTGCTCAAATCCTGGAAAAAAAGCTGTTGGCTTGGAATTTCTGCTTTTGGAATAACTCAGTTTTTGTTAAGAGGTGGAGACATGACAGACTGGTGCCATGGACTATACCTGCTGTAGCTAGTGAAGGGGTGCCAGGTCCTCCAGAAGGCTGGAGAGCAACACAGATACAGTGGCTATTCTCTGCTCCTCTGAGGGTTTATGGCACTACAGAGCATCTGAGGCTATGGGTATTTCCTCCTCATGCAGTGACAACAAGCAACAGACCAGTGAAAAAGAATAATCTAAGGTGTGCTGCATATTTGATTTCTATATGCTCCAAGAATTGCTTTCTCCAAGGAAGGACAACCATCCCAAAAGTTCTTTGCCAGTAAACAGCTGTGGCTGTCAAAACCAATTTCCTAATGTTCTCACTGCTAGCTGAAAAAAGCCCACAAGACAGATCCTGCATCTACATCCAGAAGTAAGGACTAATATTTGGTGAGCTTTCTTTCTTTGGCTCAATTGATAAAATAACCAGCACTGCAAGCAAAGCAAGGCAGAGTGAAGGTACCTATCCATTTCATAAGGAAACCCAAGAAGAAATACCACATACAGAACAAGAACTAGATTTAAGAGGTACAGCAGCTTCTTCCCCAAAAGGCTTTGGTATAGCAGCCTTATAAATCTGAAGATTTCAGCCAACTCCACAGATGTGTGTCATGCACATTGCATCAAAATACAGACAATGGCCCTCTAAGCTGTACTCTGCTGTAAGAGCCTTGGATTTTTTTTGTCTATAACCCTTGTATCAAAATAATGTCAAAAGTTAACAACCTGCTAAGATAAATGGGAATATTCTGTCTCTCTTCAGGTCTTGCTGACATTACTGTGGATGCAGATTCATGAAAACTGTGCCTTATTTTCTCATGTTTGAAACTAGATTTTTGCAGCCATAACTCCTGTTTTGGAACAAGACTCTGTTATTATCTATACAACTGTATGCAGCAACAGCAGCAGGTCCTGCAATGTTTGTCATTCCACTGGCACACACGGAACCACACTCCCCTGCGATTCCCCTGCCAGTGGTGGATCCCCTTGTAGCCACAAAACTGACAAGAGATCCACATAAAAAGTGATGTATTTCACCTATTGACTATTCATTTTTTAACCCAGAGTGGATGAGCATGAGACACCTGCAGCTTGGTGCTAATGACCAAGTGAGGAAGTACAAAGGTTACTGCCTGATCAATTCCATCTCGTGTCATTTGGAATGGTGTCCTACAGGGCTTAGCAGCACAAACTTGGTCACACTGAACCACAGCACCTAAAGACAAAATCCCTTCTGTCTAAAAGGAATGGAGAGATGGATGGCAGAGAAACAGAAGGGAAACTCTGAGCACTCTATCGACCCAACTGACATCTGATGAATGGTCTGCAAAATAAATTTATTGAGAAGTAGAAAACTTTTTACTTACCTTCATCATCACTCCCCGAAATTGCTGAAGCCACAAAAAAACCACAACATTTCCTTGAACTCACATATTTAAAAATCTTGCAATTTTATTTGCATATAAAGGCCGCTAGATATAATATCACAATAAATTTAAAGAAACAGCTGCTTTTCTAAATTCCATTAACAAGGTAACATAAAACAGAACAAAGCTCAATAGCATTTACAGTGGTGGAACAGAAATAACTATCTGCAACAGTATTTTGTGCTAGTGAGATTGCATTTACACACAGTGCAAAATAAGAAAATGGAAATAAAAAAGACAAGAAGAATATTTAAATATAAAGGACAACTAAGCCTTATTTTATTGAGGCTTGATTGTATCCATTTGACTCTATACATGCCTGAACTACAACAAAGATTTAACTCGGGCTCTTGGAAGGCCTTGAGCACTTGGAAAAATGTGTCACATCCTTCATAATTTAGATGTGCTGTACAGCATAATTTTGCAGATGCTATACTGGCAATATTAAATCCTAACTTAGTTATAATGCACAAAAAATACATATATATATAAATTCATATTTAAAAGGAGTCCGCATTTACAATTTTTCTTTTTTTTTTACTGCATGAAATACCTGCTCTTTGCAGCTTTCACCCCCAGTCTTTTAAAGCTAAAATAATTTAAGAAAGAAACAATAGAAGGTACGTATCACATACAGGCTGTGGCTATCTAATCAGTCTTTATAAAGCAAGTAGAGACAAACAACTGAGAAGTCTATTCTCCCCTTGCTGCATTCCACCGTGAATAGAAACAAGTTTAAGTACATGCACACACATCAAGAGGTAAATGGACCCCAAAATATTGTTTGTGCTACTAAAAAAATTGATATAAATGGAGATAAAAAGCTAACATTTAAACCTAGGGAAAAAAAAGACACTTAAAAAAACCCCGACAATAACATAAGTTGTGCAAATTTGGGTGTTTTTAAATGCTGCCTATTTTTTAGCTTATAATATAATATTAAAATAAGGTCTCTCACTTATTAAAAGAAAGCTTGGCTGTCCTTTTGAGAACACTATAACAATTTACAATGGCAAATTTATTGAAAAACAAAATTCATTTTACAAATTCACAATGCTTTATCAATTTAAAATGAATGCTGCATTTCCAAAAAGCACAACCTCTAACTTTTCTTCTTGTTTCTTTTGCACCAGCAATTTACAAATTAAAAAAAAAAAAAAGCAAACCCCGAACCCCACCCCAAAACAAAAAACTCCACGGTTGCCCCAAAATCCCCCCTAGCCCCCTGGTTCGAAATAAACATGTAACTGAATGTAAAGTTTTGTAATTAGAAAATGGCAGTTTATAGACCTTCCCCAGTAGTGCTTCAGGATCCTTGAGGGGTTGGAAGGTCGAAGATGATGGGAGGGTTGGTGGGCTGGAAGCTGACTGTGCACGTGGAGGCGTTGATGTAGGTGGTGTAGCCGTCTGTCATGATGCCATAACCTGCGGGGACAACGGGCACGCTCACTGCCAGGGACACACGGAGCACCCCAGTGCTGCTGGGGGATCTGTGCTTTGCCATAACACCAAATTAACCCCTTCAAAATGACATCAGCCCCTTCTGGTATCTCTGCCACCAAGACTCGATTGAAAAGAAAATGCAGTGCACTGTGTTTGAAGTAAGAATGGGTGCTTTTGGTTTATGGACAAACTCTTTTTTGCACCTCTGCTGCACCTGTGTGTGGCAGAAGCACGAACCACACATGTTCTTTTTCTAATTACTTAATTAGTGAGCTATAGTTTGCATGCCTGTCACGTCTGCCAGAAGAAAAAGACCACTCGGAAGCAAAAGATTTAGAAGTAACTTTGGTTTAGCCTAAATACCTCCTCTCTGGGCAATGACCTGAACTCTGTCACCTCTCCCATGCCAGCCCCTATCACCCAGTTCCTCATCCAGCACTGCCATGCTGGTGTTCACACTGGCTTCCGAGACCTCAGGAACTCATCAGCAGGTTAAGAACGCACACATGCACACTCAGGCTGCCCAGAGAAGCTGTGGCTGCCCCGTCCCTGAAGTGTTCAAAGCCAGGCTGGACAGGCCTTGGAGAAACCAGGTCTAGTGGGAGGTGTCCCTGCCCATGGCAGAGAGTTTGGAATGAGATGATCCTTACGGTTCCTTCCAACCCAAACCATTCTATGACTCCATTTTTTAAATATATATATACATATTTTCTTTTTTTTAAAAACATTTTATAAAAGTGCGTGTTTTCAGCTGACATCCACAAAAAGCTAACAAAGAACCTTGAAAACATCTAGGAAGTATTTGGCCCCAAATGTACTTAAAAAAAATAATTGACAAAAACCCCCTGAGTTTCATGTAGGAAGAGAACTTCCCATTGCAAACCCACAGAGGAAAAATGTTTTTCTTTTAAACCATTATGAGACAGTACAGATCACTACTGTCTGAAAGGTAAGATAAATACAGCTACCCACAGTGCTTATCAAAAAGAATAATCACTTCAGAATTGCTGCACTGTCCACCTGTATTGCTTTATTTATTTAGACTGGCAATTTTGATTTTGATCATCTCATAGTGGGAAAAACGTTGTCTGTCGTTGTTTTGCTTATCAAATGGGGAAAAACCTGCATCACCAAAATGTGTGTATAGCCTTCGCTGGTTTAAGGGAATGTGACTCATGTTCATCTCAGCTGGACCTGGATAAAAATTAGTTGCACTACAGGATAATGCTCTTAACACTTTGCTATTTCTTCCTGGACTGAAACAAGCCATTCTTACGTCTTCCGTATAAGAATTAAAAAGGATTTTAACTTTTTGTTGGCATTCTTATAAGAATTTATTTGAATGTTCACTTTTAATATGTGCTGCCACCTTTCCTAGGAGATTTAAATGTAGGGTGCAGCACATGGTTCCTTGTTGCTTTCTCATAATTACGGTCCTGTACATTCAGACGCGCTCCTCTCCCACCCTTAGCACGCTTACAACCAGAAGTTTCACCACCCAATGTGCCTACAAAGGCTATAGACAGTTTACACATTTTAGCTGGAAGTCTTGCTATATTCATTTATTTTTAATACGCAAGGACTAATATTTGTAAAAAATACCCAACCTTTTCCTGGTTGCATTAAAGGACTGTTATTTATGCCTCTATGCAGAAGATCATGTCAGTATTCCCAGTATAAACTCTTTATTTACAGATGCCAGGCATGGAAATCATTGTATGAAGTCACAAGGGCTTCAGAAAAACCAACACCACTTGCAGAGAAAGCTGTTCTTTTTTATTTTTCTTTTATGAAGTCCTCGAAACCTTTAGGCCTATGGAGAACCTAGTTAGAGACAATGGAGAAACCTCCAGGGGAGAGAATATAAAACATTTAATGTGTAATTTTGAGTTCTAGGGTCACGAAGTCTTACACTCTCTCTCAGGCAGAACTCCTAATGTTTGTCTCTCAGCCACATGAAAGCTACAAAATCGTATTAAATATTTAAGTATCTCCAGAATGTACTTAATCTCTCAGTCTCTTCCACTGCCACAAACTGAGCTCATTGTTTCTGAAGCTTCACACTCTGCCTGTCCTGGCACTGACAGAGGGGGAATATCTCTTCTAAAACATGAGACTCCTGGAGGGTAATACAGAGAGTACAGACTGCATTACAGGGTGCTTTTAGAAATGTGTGCACAGTCAGTTCTGGCAGTGGCTCCTCCTGATGCCTTACTCAAGATGCCCTCCTTTCTGCTTCTCCTTATACCCTGAGGGAGGTGAGCAGAGACAGCAAGTTGTCTTCACATTTTCTTTTTTTCTCTAGCACCTTTCTTAGCTCCTGTACTTGGAGTAATGGGGATAATTTTCATTTTGGCTTGCAAGTGTGGCGAATCTCAGCTGTTTCTCTAACCAAGTTTGTCAAAATTTGAATTGCTTTCAAATAACCTGTACAGAACAACCTTTGCACAGTGAAAGATGTAGGTGGCTAAATGTAGCACACATTCCTGAAACAGTCTGTTTTAATTCTGGAATAAATTTACAAAGTGCTGCCCATGCAACCACTTCCCTGAACTCCCTCCCTACTTTAATCCCATATGCCATTATCCACTGCAATACACCATCAAAATGTGCTTCTTGAAATCTGAGATGAAGCAGGAAATAGCACTGCTCCTTACCTTCATGAATCCCACCAAAGACATGGAGTTTGGGCCTTACTCGCCTCTGCACTGTGTTCAACAGCTCCACACAGCCCACTCTCTGCAGCTCCTTTGGAACCCAGTCTCGAAAACCTGAAGGCAAAATGCAATCAATACTATTAATTTTCCCTATTCAGGTAAGGTTTCACGTAGTCTTTCAGGAAGTCATAATTCACACAGGGTTTATTACATTATCTCTAGTCATAACCTCTCCATTAAAGCACACAATGGCTTTTAAGAAACGTTTCACTGTCACTTTGTCTTCCTTAAGATTTCCTCCCTCCATCTGCATTAATATTTTTCTGGATGTGATTTGTTTTTTTAAACTATAGGTTTAAATTCATCTTCCACCTTGAAACCCTGGGACATTTATTCCAGGCACTGCTGCAGATTTTTCTTCCCTTTCCCCTGGCTCTTAGAGCAGACAGCTTCCCAAGCCAGCTATGTGGTGACTCCAAAAATGCAACAGCTCAGGAAGATGAGCAGGGCTATGACTCAATACAGCTGCCACCTCAAAGATTTAAAATACAGACTCCCATAGCTTCCAGAGGACCGTGGTCTGCAGGCATCAGGTTACTTCTGAGCCCCCGTCACCAACCTCAAGCAATGCAAAAATTGCAAAACATCTTCCAACAAGCCAGTGCTAATTGACTATGTTGCCACTTGGTCCTACAGATAATACAGAAAAATGTAGAAAACCTGACATCAGTCCTTGCAGGAGCCAGCTACCTGGACTAGTATGGAAAAGGATCAGCAGGGCAAGGTGAACAAGGAGGAGTAAAAGGGAAATCAGGAGCCACGTCCAACTGTAGCACCACTCTACTGACTTCAGCATAATTACAGCCTGTGCCAAGTTAATCCCAGGCAGTAAAAACATGCTGGGGCATGAACTTGGCTAGATTTTAGAGCGACCAAAGAGTCCGGTTACAGTTCCACCTCCCTTAATATTTACTTAATATTAATAAATAAACAAGTAAACATTTATTTAAAAAGCAGTATTTTGTCAATATTATCATGCAGACTGAGACCTAGAGACCCTTATTTTACCCAATACTGACACCTAATCTGTGTCTGTAGTTAAGATACAGTGCCAACCTTTTGAAATTGAACTTCATTACCTCCTTCAAACACAGAATTTAAGCACGCTTATTCAATTAAAGCCCTCATTAGTGTCTGCAGCATCACAGTATTTCTGTATGAACCCAATTCAGAGCAGATGGATGAACAACCCATTTAAAACAGCACCCATGAAACATTATAAACACACTTGCAGAGGTTTTTTTTGCTTCTTTAGGAAAATTAAGTGATTAAGAGAGTGCTATTCAAGGCCCTGGTTTGCAATATCCGGTGGCTCCGCTGTCAGGGGATGCTGTGTCACTGCTTTAACACAGCAGCACACTGGGAGCTCCAGGAAGGTTAAAGGGAATTTGCTGATTATCTTACAACATTCTCTAAGCAGTACTAAAAAACTAACCAGAATATAAAAGGAGCAGTAAGTACATCGGTCAAAAACTTTCTGGACCTTTTTTTTTTCCCCCTTAGCTTTGCTTAGATTGCTGACTCTTAACTTAATTGTGTTAAAAAACATAAGCATGCATTAATTCCTGACTCCACGGTCACCAAGAAGCTCTGTAAGAACACTGAGCCAGCCTGGAAACACTTAAAATGCTGGTTTATAATGGCACCATGCAATTCTGAGAAGATTTTACTGTATTCACTACCATGAATATATTAAGTGACTGTGATTCGGTCACTTCCTGAGATTGCGTGATCTGACCCCGTGGATTGCAAGAGCTGACTAAAACCCTGACAAAATCACTCTTCTCACAGTAAGGGTAATGAAGAGACAGCCACACTTCCTCATCCTGATAAGTCGTATTTATAAAAGGCTCAGTAGCTGTAAATGCAACAGAAATACTCCAAATACAGTCCCAGACTGCTTGCCACACGTGTCTTAAAGAAAAGCAGTAAATAAGTATGTGATGCTGCCTCGTGGGGCACAGGATGGAGAGAGGACAGGGGGACTTTCCAAATGGTTTTAGTGTGGGCTTTAGCAACTTCAGATATGCCAAAACTGAGTACTCCTGCCTCTGCTGAATGAGTGTCCTGGTGTCTTTTTGAGACTATCAGAACTTAGATTAGATCTTAAGAGTTAAAACAGAGATCAGTGAATGACTCATATTGATAAGCCAAGCAAAATTCAACTAAACGAGAAACTTTAGCTGCCTAATGAAGAAACAAATTATGCATTCATAGCCTGGTGCTCACCTGTCATTAGATCAAGTAAGGAACAATTATCTAAGAACATAATTTTATTCCTTCACAAATTTTTTATAAGCCAATTAATACCTTTAAAACTATTCTTACATATTCCAAGTTTACAAGGGCATTATCAAGGAGAATATGTGACTACATAGTTCTAAACTCTTGACTGCTACTCTCAAGCCTTAAAATAACATGACTGCAGTGAGAAAAGGTTTCAAAAGTTTTAGTCAATCTCTAAAAAGTCATATGGGATTGGAAACTGGTTGTCAGATGAATACTATTCTTAAATAAAATGTCAAACTATAATGGTTATGGAGTCGGATATTTGATCTTCCCTTGCTTCAATTTAATAAAAAATTCAAGGTTTTTATGGATCAGCTAAGCCTAATCATCGTTTTCCACTTCTTTCAAAAAGGTTTTTAATCCATAGTTTTGAGTTTGAGTGCAATTACAGTATATCTTACAGCATTATCAATTTTGCTTATTTTGGAAGTAAAATTCTCATGCAAAAAATCACAGAGAACTTGTGTTTCACTTACCAAGGGGAGGTCCATGTGTCATTAGTATATCAATTCCCTCAGGAATGAGGTTCCACTTGTCTAGCAAAGACTGACCTCTGGGTAGATTAAAGCCCCATCCATTAAACCACGGTGTCCTTCGGGGAAAATAAGACAAACTGCATCAGTGTAAAATAAAAATCTCTTCTCCAATTTTTTTTCTGAATTAAAACAATTTCTGCACTTCAGAGATTACCTGCAGACAGCCTTTTTGAAGGGCATACCTCTGAATTACACTGATTCATATACTTACGTACGTTAAAGTATACATTTGAATTTAGATTAATGTCTGATGTTATTTTTGTACTTCAAGAGTATTCAGCCCTGGGGGCATTTACTCACAAGAGAGACAGGAAAAACCACTAAAATAACAAAGTCTAAATCTCAAGCTTTTCTATCAGAGTTTTGGGGGAACTCCTTCCCTATGCTAACTACCAAAACAACCAAAATATTTTTTTGGAGGCAAAAGTCAATTTCTGCCAGCACAGGGCAGCAGTAACAGGTCAACAAGATGCTCGATGTGGCAGCTATGAGCACCATCTGTGCCACGACATTTCACTAAACTCAAACGTGCTCCTTTCAGCACTTTTAACACCAGAACACTGTCCTTGGGTTTGAACTCCTGAACCTCCTAGAGATCTCCACCACACAATGTTTAGCCTCACAGTGACTTTTTAAAGAGACCTTATCATTTAAAATTAATTTAGTATTTCTCAAGGAAAACTGATACCCTCAGTGTTCCCTACCATAGCACAGAGTTGTTCTGAGACACTGGTTTATCCACCAACCCAAGCACGGAGCAATGACAAGTTCATCTTCTAGAAGTACTTTTTCAACAGATAACTTTTTCAACATAAAACATATATAACTTTGATACAGGTGTATCATAATAAAGCCTTTCCTTATCAAATAAGTACACAAAGCGATTGTTCTGAAGAAATACTAGAATATTTACATTTGTTACTAATAACCTTATATACAGTTCTTGGAGTTGTACTAATTTTAAGAGTTTGCATCCATGTGTGTGTTTCCTTGAGCTCAGGCAAGTTTTAGACTTTGTTTTCTAGGTAGGATACTCCTGTCCTAGCCTTACTCATATTTCTGGAAGTTCAAGCTACTCCTTAAGTCTTCTGTGTACTGCAGTTCTGAGAAGAGAAAACCAAAACTAGGGGCAAAAAACAACCACAAACCAAGCTTAAAAAACCCCATACCTGTTAAAAACAGAGATCATTAGAGTCATATGTAATTTCATTATGTAATCTGCCTCCTCTACCCACTAAATTATTCATTTTTCCAGCCTCAAATATGCATTTAAGTGGGAATGTCCTGCTGAGATTACGTGTCTAATTCTTATTTTTTTATAATTAAAGCATTTTGTTTTCCTGAGACAATAATTTGGCCAATGAGGATTATACCCAGTTATATGGATGATCTGCATTCCTGACAATCAGCAGTATGGAAAAACAGCAGGCGCTGCTAATATAGGGGCAGGAAGGTCACTGGTGCCTTTGTAACAAATAATAGACATATCCCATGTAGTCCTGCTGAATAATACTCATACTGCACACACACAGGAACTCATTCAAGCCAGCAGACTTCCTGAATGAACACTAACAAAAGATAGGAAAATTAGACGTTAGTCAAACACTTTATGTGAGCTGGGGGCTCCTCATGTGCTGGGCCATGAAGCTTCACCTCTCACAGCTGCCTTGCTCTGCACCCACCGAAGCACCTCAAAACCTTCCTGCGTTGTAAAGCAAGGTCGCTGCACCTCGCAGGAGGCTTGTATGCAGCTGAATGAAAACTGAACGTTGTGTCCTGGCTTTAACTCAACCACAAGAACTCCTGCTTCTCTACGACTGGCCTTCCTGAAACATGTATCTAAATTTCCTTTCCTATAACATTCCTAGGTTTTAACCTATCAAGATTATTGTAACCTTCAAGGCTGCAGTCAGAAGTTAAAATACCGTTTGGCTAAACATTCAGCTGCTTGAAACAAACAAACACACAGAGTTTGGGTCAAACTTTTCACTGTCAATTAATGCTTCTTTCCCCACTTGCATTTCACCTGCAGATAAGACTGTAGTTATTACAACATAGTTAAACCTGAAACACAAAACCACATCTGTGATTTCTCTGGAGCTCTTTGGAGACTACAACCACAGAAAAACCTGGATTTGTCTGCAGGATTTTTATTTTATTTTCTCCTGAAGTGCTGTGGAAAGAGGAGGAGGGGAACCTCAGCTCAGATATATTCCTCATTCACCAACCTCTGTAATTAGCTGTGACTAACAGGCACCACATGGGAATCCACTCACAAGAAAACTTTTGAGAAACCTTCCTCATTATGCAGCATGTGCACAAAAAAAAGATGGCCAAGTACTTATTTAATATGCTAAAGATTTTCATACAAAATGGGTAAATCAAAGAGAAGAGCAGGCACAACTGGAAGAACACCTGGATTACAGATTTAAGCTTCAGGCATTTAAAACACGAAACAGTGCAAATAATTCCTGACAGCACTGCACGCTGGCCAGGCAAACTGAGGGTCCCTGCCTTTCAGAGGGCTTCAGGGCTTGCCAGAAAGCCAAGCATCAGTTCAGAACACCACCAAGAAGCCAAACAGCTGTATGGCGTGCACTCAGGTTTAGGTGAAAGCACAAGGAAGGTGACCTGATGTTTGCTGGTTGCAGTGAAGATGAGATGGGGTTGGTGTGCTGTGAATCCCGTGAGCAGACAGTGAGCGACTGGTTATCCCAGCAAACTTTAAATATCTACAGGAAAGACAAAGCCTGCCCTTAGGTAGGCAGCATCCTATCAAGGGGTACCAGAGAGGGATATTTTACTCCTGTTAATGCCTTTTTTTTTGCATACAGAAGCATTAAATAGAGTCACTCTCAACTTCTAAATAATTTAGAAGAAAAAAATTATGTACAAAGTTCGGTGCAACATATCTTCAAGCTGATTACTTACTGTCAGAAACCACTTCCTGTCTAGGAAGAATGTGGATAATGAACTTTGGCTGCACTGTCATGGTTTAACCCCAGCTGGCACCCAAGCACCACACAGCCCTTTGCACATCACCTCCCATGGGGTGGGAGAGAGAATAGGAGGGGTAAGACCACATACACCCACTTGTGGTGAATTGCATTCAAGTGCAAATAATTAATAAAGGCTACTTAGTCATTAGTAGCAATATTTCAGATCTGACCTAATTCTTTTTCCTATGGATCTCGCAGCAAAAGATTTCAGTTAAATCCTAAAACTTCATCTTTAAGTACAGCTGGCAAGACCAGAAAGGCTTTTGAATAATGCCACAAGGGAGGCTTAGATGGAAATCCACAGGGATTGGTAATGAGAGATTACAAATGATTTTGTCATTTTACGTTTGATGGACCAGAACACGTCCTCGCACCCGATGCCTGGCGTGTCAGCCCGCGTGCAGGAGAACCTAATTGAGGCTCTGCTCGTCAGAACCACGCCACACTTCACAGCATCCCTCATGTGCCATCACAGCCACAGTAACTCCTGATCCCCGGCTCACCTGACAGCTCAGCCCTCGCCTGGCTGCAGAGCTTCCTTATCATTTAGGGAGAGCCGCTATGCTGGCACCAGATGTGCCACAGGGAATATCCTCGTGGAAGGCAGACACCTGGCCCATCCTTGCTCTCCTCAGTTCTTTGCTTCTACACAGGAATCCCCACAGATTCCCCTCCACCTGGCGTTTTGGAAACTATGTTTTCTGCAATTAAAAGAATGCTTATGCAGGAGGCTGCAAATTATCTTCACACCTCGAGCTGCAAGAGATTCAGACATTACTTGACATGATGCCAGGAAGGAGGGAATGTTAAGCTTCCCAACAAGACTCATCCTCCTTTTACAGGTGCATTGGGACAACCCCCAGACAGGACACACAAATCCATCTGCTTTTAACAGTAGAGAGCTGCAGCTTCAGCTGGTGATCAGATCTCCCTTCTCCCAAGTAAGCACCGTATGGCTTTTATTATTTTACTAATACATTAAAAAAACCCAAAACAAACCCAAACCAACCCGCAACAAAAGCACTGTGATGGAGCATAATTTCACTACACAAAATATCACAACTGTTCCTCGGTGCAGTCACCTCAGAAGCAACACTATCACATGAGGAAAGGAGACACAAAGCCACAGCCAAGTTCATCCAGGTAACACAGAAATGTCAACTCCTTCTGGAACTTTAATGCTTTTAAAGGACGGGAACTTCTACAACCTGCTTTCATCTCTTCTCTGACTCATGAATTTAGTTACCTGATCCTCAAGAGTTCAACAGCTCAAAAGGTAAATGTACAATGAGACCTTCTAGATACAGATTTTCCTCTTAACTCCACCAGTAAATCCATTTATTTCAATAGTTACTTCTAAACAGGATTAGAAAAAAAATTAATTATCTCATGGATCTTTAATCCCAAGTATTCATTCATTTTTAAGGATACCCAGTCTTTTAGGGAAGCTTCAATTTTATCCTTAATCCAATGAGTGAAGTGCACAGGAGGCAAAAATCTCAGTCTATCTCCTTCCACAGGATAACAGCTGAGGGAGCTTCTAAAAGGCATCACAGTGGGAAGGCATTTCCACACAACCAATAACAATAACGAAATGCTCTCTATTTTTATCAGCATTCAAACTGAACACGCAGACCTGGCTTACGAGGGAGACAGTTCCAGCAGCAGAACAAGAATGGTGGGACAGGACACGGGGTGTGCACTCCCAGACTTGCTCAGTTGGGGGGCTGTCCTACCAACACATCCCCAGAGCGCCTGCTCCAATCCTGGGCGAAAGCAGCGGAGCAGCAGAGAGCAGACTGCCGAGTGACAAGACAGCCACAAACAGTGACCTTTGTGCAGGCAGAAGGAGAGGTTTCAGTGCCCTCCCTGGCCCTGAAGGCGCACAGGGGTTTGCCAGGGCCAGCCCTGTGCCACTCACTCCACGCACAGGGTGCCCAGGGGGAATGCACGAACAGGGACAAGGGCAGGCAGAAGAGAGAGCCTGTGTAATCATCGAGACCAAAGACCGAGCAGGGCAAGTGCACAATGGACTGAGGAAGCACATTTTACAATAGCTTCTGCAAAGGCTCTGAAACTTGCCTTCGGTGCCACAAAAGTACTTTTTTTGGTTAAGCTCCTTTTTATAGTGGAGATTCAAATGCTTTCTCATAATGTAACAACCACCAGGAAATGGTAAAGGCTAAATTGTTTCCTAAATGTGCTCATTATGTACAGTGTTGTGACACCAGGAAGAGGCACAGCCTGGGGGCTCGAGCTGAATGTCATTCCCAATAGCACTTACCTGCTGTGCCTCGATGTCCCATTTAGAAAGTGAGAATAATAACACAGAACAGAGAGAAGCATCACGGAGCCTGGTTCCTTGGGATTTTGCTTACCCTGCATCTTTAAACAGCTCTCACAAAAGTGAATTATCAGTACTGCAATTATGTTAGCCATGTTATTCTATGTATCTCCTTATGACCAACCTGCATTTAAGTCGGGAAGTCTCTAAAACATAGTTCAGCTATTTTCACAATGTTAGAAAAACCTGAAACCTCAACAATCTGCTGGTTGTTTTGACTGGTTTTGTTTTGCAGTTTTTCTCTCTCTCTCTCTTTTAACTTACAGTCTGTAACCTCTAAATGCTGGTTATCTAAATGACAAAGCATTTGAGAAGCACAACTCCCCATCTTATACCGTGTTTGGAGGGAAAGAGCCCATGCAGTGCCTTTTCCCTAGGGAGCAGTCCCTGACAATGAGAAGCTGCAGGATCACCTCACCAGTCAGTGTGACCTGGCATACTCCTTGCACCAAGTCCGTCTCATTTTCTACCTCAGACTGTACAAACTGTTTAAACAAAAGTTTAAACTCCTGTCAGGTAGAGATTCACGCCTGGATCTGTGAGAGCTATGAAAGGAAAGAAAAATCCAGGACCCTTACTGCTGCCATACATCATGTTCCATGGATGTGCTGATCTGGACCAGATCATCACATGGAACAGGAATGGGACAGGAACAAGTGCAGCGTTAGGCACCCATAGAGCTGGGAAATGGGACATGAAAAGACTTCCCTCGTGCATCTTTCCTCTCTCAGTGTCTGCACATCTCTGCCCTTGCTGCCTCCAGGCTGCCCCAGCTGTTACTGACAGGTAAGTGAGCTCTGGTCCCCAAATCTAAAGGCTGCTACCTCTTTGGATACCTTTCACTTAGTTCTCTTCTCTGATGGTCCACACAAGCCACTGACATCTTCTACTCTGTGTCTGGAAAGGTTAGTGATCTTTTTTGGCAGAGGGTAGTCCACTCAGTTCACATGTTTTGTGTTAATGATACCAGAACACCACAGACAGTATTTAGGAAAACTCACCTGTGGGGAAGATGTGATTTAATCAAAAGAAAATCAAAAGAAATTGAGCAAAGAAACACATAAAAATACATCAGAGTTTAAGAAACTTGAGAGCAAAATGAGCAGACAGGCAGGAGGTTGAACAGCAGTAATGTCACAGAGGATCACAAGATGCTGAGGACAGCAGGACACAGAGCACAGGGCTCCCAGAGGACAGTGGTCAAGAACACACAATGAAGCAGAGGAGTGGACACCACCAGGAAGCCAGTGGATATTGGAAAGGAGAGGAAGGGAGTAGGTGAATTTCTCAAGCTTATAATCCAGACAACCTTTGCTTAAGTATCTGAATTGCTCATCAAAGAGGAAATTTCCTCCAAACCTTCTGAGGCTTTCCAATCCCTAACTGTATTGCAATTATTTTATTTAGGGCTTAACTTAATGAGATCTGGGAGATATTTTAATATCCCAAAAATATGAAAATAATTCAAACTTGACTCAAGGGCTTATTTCACTCTACTTTTAAAAAGAACAGAATTACAAAGGCCTACGAACAGAAGCAAGTATCAGACCTTACACATTTCTGTGCTGCGTATAGTTGGGGCTGGCTTGAAGGATAGACCTGGTTTAAGTTAGGACCAGCCTCAAATGGATCCATACATTAAGTACACTGTGTTTCCCCACATGGCAGTGGTGTTGCACTCTGGCAGCAGCTCAGACCTTATGGAGTACCATCCTGTACTGACCTGTAGAACTGCTTCTCATTCTAGAGTGAGAACATTTACCCCTTCACTCCCTTACTGCATCCCTGCGCAGGGTACGTGCACCTCTGAAGCATCAAAGGATGCTGCAGTACTGAAAAGAAGTTAAATCACTCAAGTTCTTATGGTAAAATTTTGTGGTCTTTGTAAAAACACAGAGAATCTTAAAATATCTCTCTAAAGGAAGGAGCTCTCTGGTCCTGAAGCTCACCACAACATAAATTGGATGTCTGTTTCAAGGGACATGGCAGGTGAAAGAGAAAACAGAAGAAAAAAAGAGCAGCTGTCTGAAATTTTGATTCAATTTGGCTCAACAACTGTGCATGTTAAAGAATGATGCCTGGATGCTTGATTTCTTACAGTAAGCGTGATCATAATATGCTAGCTGTACCACAAATTAATTTTCTACATTCCTCTTATTATCTGTGCAGGAAATGTAAATTGAGAAAGCTTCCACCCCAGGTCAGTCTGGGAGAGGCTTTTACCATCAACCCTGCTTCTGTGATGACAACACACATTAAAGTAGAGCAAAAAGAAATAAAGTAGACCTCTCCCCCCACACACGCTTAATAGTGCATATTTTCAATCCACTGGGGTAGTCTGTGTGTTTGACATGTAAAAAAGCAAAATTCGAACAGGTCTAATTGCATCCAGTAATTTCTGTTGAATATTTTATATATTTGTAAAAGCAGCATTTGGAAAATATTAACAGAAACATGTATGCCTTTAAAACAAATAAACTACATTTCAGTGAATGATGAAAGAAATGTTGCCAGATATAAGTTAGTATAACAAATAAAACACTCCAAAGCAGTTATGTCAACCTTCCCTATTAGTGAAATTGGTTCTTGCTCCTAAGAAACAGCCTCTAGATATTTAATTATTTGGAATGCTTCTTAAAACAGAATTCTTTAACATTGATAAAGTCTCTGTGGCCAAAAGGCTATGATGGTCAGCAGATGAGATAGCTTGTTCATTAATTAATGCTACAGATCAGAGGAATTCCAGATACATGTTTTTATGTAGTGTTCCAGCACCTTCTATATGTTTATATCTGTATAATATTAGGAGCCTGTACTGCTCCTAATAGACATAACATTTAATGACACCTACAGGAAAGGTGTGTCTTTTTTATATTGAGGAGCTCAAAACTGCCCCAGGACTCAAGGTGAGCCCATCCCAGCTCAGAGCAGAGCAGGACAATCTCTCCCTTGCCCAGCTGTCAGTGCTGTGCCTGATGCCCCCCAGGACACGGCTGTCCCTCCTGGCTCCAGGGCACTGCTGACGCTGATCCAACTTGCCTTGGACCAGGACCCCCAGGTCACTTTCCACAGAGCTGCTCTCCAGCTCCTCGCTCCCCAATGTACACACCCAACCTGGGCTGCTCCACCCCAGCTGCAGAATCCAGCACTTGCCCTTGCTGAATGTTGTACAGTTGGTTCATGTACCAGCTCCAGCTCTTGCAAGCCCTATCCATTTGAATCCTGACTAAAAAACCAGGGAAAAACCCTGGGTGATGTCACTATTTCCAGAGGCCATGGCACAAACTCGTCTCAGATAATGGAGTAAAAGCAGCAGCAGGGCTACCTGGAAAGAAGTCACTTTTCTCACTCTGCTGTCCTCTAAAGATAATCCTGTGAAAGTAAGAGACTTGCAGTTTTGTGCTTCAGGAACACCTACTAGATACCACCTCTGCTTAGAGCCACGTCAAGAACTCAACCCATCACCAGAACCCATCCTCTCACAGTAAAATTATGGTTAGTACACACTTAAAAAGATTCTGAGTTACAAAGTCTCTAAAAGAGTGCACTTCAATCAGAGACAAACTTTGCTTCTGTTCTTGCACTGCTTTAGAGCTTTCCCTATAACACACTATGTGCTACGTGCTCTACCACATAACATCAAGTAGAAAAGGGTTTGGGTCTTTGTGCCCCTGTGTTCTGGATGTCTTAGTTGCCCATGCTTTTCCCATTCTAATTTCCAGAGTTATCAAACCAGTTTGTTGTTTCTGAAAAATAAATAAACCAAAACCAACCTAAAGGAACACACTAAGCACAAACCTACTTCACAATCACAGGAACTTGAAGGCTTTCAAAAACTCTTCCAAGTGCTTTACAAGTAATAAATAATTTAGGCTCAGAACAGTTTAGACAGAGCACTGTTTGTAGAGGCACTGTGAAGAACTAGGTTGGCTAACCCAAGAATGAATTTGCCAGAATACAAGTCTAAGTAACTTGTATAAAGTGAATCAGATGATAGACACAGAATGCTGCTCTCCATGATTTTCACCATTAGTCTTTACCAATAACTCAATTATTCTTAAATACTCCGATGACTTAAAATAAGACACTGAGATTGCTTATTGCCAGATGGTGCTGTTTATCTATAAATACCATCACTATTTTTATTTATGTTTTGCTCAAAATGCTTGTTAGCATTCCTCAATAAGAAACTGAAACTTTCCAGAATGCCTGGTAGGAAAACCAAACAAGGCTCACATATATTAAGTCTTCCACACACGCACAGCCCACAATATTTAATTGTAGGAAGTTGTAACGTAATCTTCTGAATATTTACAGACAAGAATGGAAACAGTTATAATTAGGTCACAGGATACTCCCAGCATTTCTTGTTTGTCTGAAGTCTGTGCTACCTTCTGTTCCAGTTTACTCTTGAAGCTGGATGTAAAGTTGCTTACCCTCACTAACCAGATGAAAACTAAGTTTCCAGTGTCACAATACATGCTTAGTTGGCATTTAGGTACAGTATAAAATATCATGTCTGGGTCTTAAGCCATAATTTACTGGTTAACTGTTTAATTATAAGTTTTAGGAAGTGTCATTTATTTAAAAGCTATGCAGATTTGGTTAATTTTCTTCATTTATTACAGACCTCGCTTCTTGCAGAAATTTAACATCTGGCATACTTGAAATTTCACCTTTGCTGAAAACCGTGATCCAGCTTTGGAGTATGCAGGAAGGGAAAGTTACCAGCTCCTGTTCAGTCTTCATCAAAAACCACTGCTACCTTATTTGCCAAATTCTGTCTACCAAGAAACTTTTTCTGCGAAGCCATCTGGGGAAAGGGATGATCGTGGGTCTCAAAATGCATACCACACCTCCTTCTCATCTCAGGAAGCCTCAGGAGACTTGAATGCAAGTGAAGTTCACACAAACAGAAAATCCTATACCTGACATGTACCTGATGCATACAACGTGTGCACTTGTCTCTCTCTCTCTCTATCTCTCTCTGTATATATATATATATATATATATATATGAAATAAATACACACTCATTCCCTGCTTCTCTGCTCGCATCAGGGAAACTGAAAAACAACTTGCAGAAATGGCACAGTGCACTCCCAAACCAATGAGAACTCCAAGTGCTGCAGCACTCAAGCATGGCCACAGTAATGTGAGTGAACATTTTCAGGTTATTACCTGGAGGAGCTGTCTCATGTATGAGCCAATTCAGCAAATCAATTAAAGTAATGCAGTTACTTGATGAACAGATGAACACAAAGGGAAAACAATGACAGAAGAGATTGAGGGAAAAACGTAAGGGTCATGAAGAAAGAAGCAGCTAAAAAGACCGGAGAGGGCATTTGGCATCATGTAGGTAAATAGAGCGTTATTTTAGTTGAAAAGGATCTGTTTAAGCACTGGGTCACTCGTTTTTGTTGCCTTCAAGATTAACCAAGCAACTCTGATTACAACTGGGTCATTTACACAAAACTTCATTTTAAGCTCCCCCACCTTTGTGTTGTCCTTTCAACAAGGTTTGTGGGAGATGCAGATTACCACACACTGAAGGAGAGTTAACTTGACTCTTCTGGTGACAAAAACAAATAACAGTAGAATAATATTTCTAATAATAGAATGATTAGAAACCAATGTAGCAGAACTTGTACATCTGTGTCAGTTACATCACTTGATCAACAAAATATTCCTCATGCTTGTCCCAGTTGTCACCTTGAGGGAGAGAAGATTTGACCTCCACATCTCTCTGAGACCATGCCTAATTCCTCTGAAGAGTGTTAATGGAACATAATTAAGTGGAAGCAAACAGCAGAACAACAATATAGGGAAGATGTCTTTCTTGGTGACCACCAGTCAAAATTCCAGACTTTATGAAATGGCCAAGGCTGATGAAACTGCTCCTCCTGGAACTGTAAAGCAGCAGCTCCAACCAGAGGCACCATCCAGAGGGCAGCAGCTGGTGGTTCTGGTGCTACAAATCACAGAATCATAGAATGGTTTGCGTTGGAAGGGACCTTAAAACTCACCTACTTCCAACTCCCTGCCATGGGCAGGGACACCTTCCGCAGGACCAGGCTGCTCAGAGCCCCATCCAGCCTGGCCTTGAACACCTCCCAGGGATGGGGCAGCCACAGCTTCTCTGGGCACTCTGCCAGAGCCTCACCACCCTCACAGTAAGAATTTCTTCCCTGTACCTAATTTAAACCTACCTTCTGTCGTTTGAAGCCACTCCCCACTGTCCTGTCACTCCATGCCTTTGTACAAGTCCCTCTCCATCTCTCTTGTAGCCCCATGAGGCACTGGAAAGCTGGAAGGTCACCCTGGAGCCTTCTCTTCTCCAGGATGAACAGCCTCAATTCTCAGCCTATCTCCACAGGAGAGGTGCTCCAGCCACGCTGTAGTTTCACAATTACATATTCACCCCTTGGGATATTATATACTCATATTTTTTAAAAAGATGCATTCAAAGAAAAGTTGTGAGCTCACATTACAAGTTCTCAGCCAAAGTAAATTTTTTACTGATGAGTTACAAGCCTATGAACTGGTGGTTTATAACAGAAAGGCAGACTGACATTTAAATAGAGTGGCACTAGAATAATGGCTTTACATTAGTATTTTATGGGAGGCTGAATAACCACAGAGTTAACATACTGTATTTTCTGGCAATAAAAAATCCTTTGAAAACAAAAGGTCATTTTATTTGATAATGTAAATGAATTAGATTTGTATTGTATGGCCAAGAGAGTAAAGGAAAGATTAATTCTTAGTGAAGAAGTCAATATATCAGGATGGCCAGGATTGGTTTGGTTTTAATTCTTTAACCATGCTGTAAAGCCTGTGGTTCATAACCCACAGCCATATATTGCTCTACACTGGGGGTTTTAATACAGGCCCAAGACTTCAGTCTAATCTGATAAAAATCTGAAACTTGCAGTAGGCCATTATGTGGGCAAACTATTCATTTTATATTCACCTCCTTGTCATGTCAGTGCAGAGGTCATCTAAAGAGGGGGCCTAATTAATCAAACTGTCAGAGCCGATGAGGAGGAGCATGTTAATGGGACTTTTATTTCACCCAGGAAAGCAGTGGTCTGACAGGAACCAGAAAATATGGCCTTGATGTTGCTGTTTATTAGCAATGCTGAGAACAGTAGTAATAGGTGCCAAGCAGCCTATGTTTGATAAAGCACTGGATGTCAAGAACCTGCAGCCACCAGAAATTAGACAGACAAGAGGCAGGAAGCACCACACACTGAGCACAGGTAGGGGCTGGGCGTGAGCACAGACCCTGAGCCTGCACAGGACACGTTCTCGTTTCTTCAAAGTAAATTTAAAAAAAAAAACCAACCTCAAAGCCAAACCAAACTGCCCCTTGCCCTCAAATACATACCAAAACCGAGCAGCTATTTTCCTGCACTCAGAGGTGAGGCTTTGCAATCTTTAACACCTATCTGGCTTGACTATTAGGCAAGCCCAGTGGCACAGAAAAACCCCTAAATTTGGTACAAGAGTGCTGAAGTTAAAGGACTGCCTTGATGGCGGTGCAAGGCCAGCACACTGCTGATACTCTCTGAGAGACACCTCTGGTACCCTCAGAGAGTTGTCAGGGTTGTAAATGCTCCAAGAGCAGCACAGGGGCTGACACTGCCTGAGCCAGATCCATGCAGGATGCACCAGATGAAGGGAGCACGGCACAGGCAGCAGTCAGCTCCGTGCACCTCTTGCCTGTGCCAGATTGGGCACTCAGTGAGTTCAACCCTGGCCCCACCAAACACAGTGATAATGCTAAAATAAACACAGCGAGGACTTGATTTCTTGCCCAAAATCTTTCTCCAAAATTGATGTTCTTAACACAAAGTGCATGCCCAGAGTAAAGAAGAAAACAAGGGTGTCTAAAAGGGAGTGAATGGGAGATATAAGAGATGCTCAGTTTTTGAAGGACACTGGACTCATTTTAGCAGCAGCGAAGGCATTTGCTGTGTGGGTGATATATGTAAAATTTTAAATTAATTATTTTAGTAATGCCCCCATACATGATTTCTCAGACTGCAATGTATTTTATACTTCAGGCCATGGTAGGCTGTATAATTAACTACTTTCTGAAGCCATTTTAATTATTTTTCCCCCTCAACACCATTATTTCCAAATTAATAGAGAGCTAACATTAAATAGCTTTCTAAATAGAGAGCTGCAGAAATCTATTCTTGTAGAATAAAGCACTTGGAATCACACCCCTAGCAATGCCCCCAAAAAGGTTTAAGCAGCTGAAAGGAAACATGTTGCCAAAGGGAAACCTCAGACACTAACAGGGCATGCAAGTCCCCAGCTAAATCAAAATTTCTTTTGGTGGAAAAGGAAAGCTGTTGTGGTTTTGGCTGCTGCCATGGATCCAAATATCCTTATCCTGAATTACCTTTTTCTTTTCTCCGTTGTCTGGGTCTTCCTCTTAAAGCCTGCAATACTAGAATTGGAATTAAATGATTCAAAACCAAGTTCTGTGCCTCTGACTGGGGTGATTCAGCCTCCCAGGCTGCTGTGCTCCATCCCCAGAGCTCTCAGCAGGCTGTGGGAGAGGCAGGAGCCCAGGGTGGCTCTGCCTTCTCTGCTGGGAACAGCTGTCCCTTGCAAGTGGACAGGCACAATTCCATCTGCAGAGGCTACAGAGACGCTGGTAGAAAGGTGTTTTCTGTTGTTAGCAAAACAAGTTAGAAAACCTCCTGCTTCTCTCCTGAGCCTCCCCTGCTCCTCCCTGCCACTGTTGCGGTGGTACTGATGAGCCTGAGATGAGATCACTGACAACACCCTTGTCGACAAAAGTGGGAGGATCTTTTTGGTTATTTGGTATTATGGGTTTCAAATCTTCAAGCAGCACAAATACGGGACTGGAGAATGATACCACTGGGCTAAGGACTTGTTGTTCAGGGCAGGGACTGCTTCTCCAACAGCAAAACTCACAACTTCACCATCAAACTACAGCTTTAAAGGGAACAATGCACTCCTGGTGTGAAACAAATATATGAAGAACAATAAAAGACACTCTCCCTGTCCTAATCCTCTGCTGTTGACAATGCCCTTCTGAATGGTTAGAATTATATTTTCCCTTACACTTTCATACTTTCTAATTTAAACATAAGGCACGGCCCCTCTACTCCACAGAAAATACATTAGATAGAAAACAAATGCAGAAAGATAAGATGTACTTAAAATAACTACCTTTTAAAGCTTTAGATGGCTGCTTTCACAGCTACAAAAAAAAATAAATGTTGATGCATAAAATCTTAACGGTTGAGCCACATTTTTATTTCTCAGTGACAGTGGTGTTAAAAACATTAAAGTCAGTTCACTATTAGCAAATGGAATAGCACAAAAACTTGGGACTATGTCGAGCGTCTTTTAAAAAAGTACCGAAGAGCGTTTTCTGTCATTGACAGTGTACTACTTAGCCATCACCACAGTATTCTGTTAGTGTTAGGATTTTATTACCTATATTGCACTATTAGCTTATTCAAGGGGAGGTCTGAATTTTTTTGTAATGTCACATTCATTTACAGACATTGTGTAGTCAAAGCATGAACACAAACCTCCTGTTCAAAGGCTTTGCAAAAGTGTATTTCTAAAATGCCTGCCTAACTTCATGGAGATATTGCTCTTATTTTGAAACAAAAGAAAACCTGCACGTTAATCCCAGTGACATTGCTACAGGAACCTTATTTACAGTATGATTAAAAAATGGTCCTTTCTTACAGCCTCATTAAATCTAAGCCTCATTTAACTACTAGGACATTTTTACAATGGGTTTACTGACATACCATGATAAATGTCTGTATAACATCCTTCAACAATAGCCCCGGCTACGGCCATAACCACAATGTGTATAAACACTGCATCAGCTCTAACAATGCACTGTCCTGAATAGTAGGAAGTGAAGTAACACTAAACACATTTTTACTAAGCCCCATGTCTCCAAACCTGTGTTTTGCTTTATTTTTTTCCATTGCTTTCTCTTTTGTTTTGGGGGGCTGCTTTGTTTTGCCTTCTCAGTGGGAAAAGAAACATTCTTCTCAAAATTACAAGAATTAAAATGTTAAACTTTAAAATATTACAGGAGCCTTTGAAATTCTGACCTAGGCAGAAAGGTTTCCTGAAATTTGATGCTTTAGAGATAAAAGGGTTGGCAGCCAGATGAAAGCAGCCCTACCCTTTTTTCCATGTCAGAGAAATGAATGGAGCAGCTTATGAATACATGTAACTCACCCATTCAGGAGCCACGCTGGTGCCTATTTGTCCTGAAATATCAGTGTTAGGTTACTGTGCACAGCAACATCACTGTGAGCCAGCATTGACTCCAGCCACCAGAACAATGGCGGCCACAACAAGGATTTTGGAGATTTAACAAACTTTTCAAACTTCAAGGCAAGGCAAAGAATTAAAAAATTAATTTCTGTGGGAATCATGCTTTCAAAACACCTCTATAAATGGTTATCCACTGTAACTTACTCCTGCAAGGCACAGCCATCAGGAGTACCAGAATTGTTCAACAAACTAAAACTGAACAGGCTCAAATGCTTTCCTGTTCATGGCTGGCCTCTGATTTAATTTCCCATCAAATGATATAGCAAAGCTGGACATGGTAAACCTACAGTATTTTCACTGGAGACTTGGGTCTGACACTCTGTCTAAGTGAAATTTCCCAGTTGTCCCAATCACTTTTTATCTTATTTCCATGCTAGCAGTTTGAAATGTCACTATGGATTGCCACAATGACAGATGAGCAAAGGCACAAGAAAGCAACAGAGCTGCTCTCTCCAACGAACCATGCCTGGCAAATGTGAAAATTCACTTTTGCCCCTGGCTCCTGGCCCACTCCAGGTATGGATGGTAACAGGGGGAAGCTTGTGACTTCAAGCAGGTTGAAATACAGTGCATGAGTTGAGAAAACTTTTTATGTATGTATACACACACTCACAGTTTTAAAGAAACATCACTAAGGGTCAAATATTGCAAATATTTTTTACTTTATTACCACAGGTTATAACATACTGACAGCAATAAACACCCCAAGATACAGAAGATTAAGTCACGTGGCCATAATACATATTTTATGTGGATTAATAGAATGAGGCTTAGTTGGTAGTGGTAGAAAAATAAAACATCCTTTAGAAAACATTTTTGTAGGAGATGATGCCTCATGCTCACAGGGATTTCAGAACCTAGAAATATCTTTCAGAACCGAGAGACATCCCTTCAGCGACAGTGGGGAGGGGACCACAGTAACATTTCCCACTGCCATAACTTACGTATTGCTATCAACTACAATGAAGGACAACTTCAAACTGTAAATGAGGGTTTCTCTTTGCTAAATCCCTTTTTCCTGCTGTAGTGAAATAATAATCTTCTGCCTCTTAAAGGTAACTCTTTTATATAGGCTTACTCATGTCACGGAGCTGACAACCAGTAGAAAAGCAGATGTGGTTAAATTACCAATTAACACCCGGATATTGCTTACTCTCTCCTGTTTGAGTCACTGCTCACTCTGCCTCTTCTGCTTGCCTCACCTCACCAGGTAGGCAGAGCTGCCACTCCCTGCAGTGACTCCTGTGTGGTGCTCAAAGGGAGCAGGGACCATTGGTATGCAGCAGCCTCCACCCAGGGACACCCCACGTCAGGACCAGAGTGTGTGAAACGCTGCTCGCACTGAAATCAGCGCTCAAAATTTCACCCATGATTTATTTTTCAATAAGTCATCTCTTGCTGTCCTGCTCTTTGATATTGCTTTGCTTCTGAGAGCACAGAAGATACAAAAAGGTGCATTTCCATTAGCAACATCCGCTTTAAAACTTCACAAGCTACCCTCTTTATAAGGCCCTGCTGCCTTCCATTCTCTAATACAAGCTGTTACTCAGCCTTCTCCTGCCTTTATCATTAGAAGAAATCATTTCGACTAGCACAATAAAACCCAGAGGTCACCATGATCTCTTTTATAAGCATTAGGAAACAAACTTTTTAGTAGAAGGCAGGGTAAAAATCAAGCTCTGCACCATATTTTGACTGCATTCCCCTGAAGAAGTTGATCTATGCAACTCTTTTCTTTAAAAGTACAAAACCAGGGCCTCAGATGGACACAATTTTCCATGACTGAGATGATACAAACGAGTTACATCACATTTTGGGGATATATTTTCAGAGCATAGTGTGATCCATCTGAAACCTCTCTCTTCCAGGGATGCAGGAGATTACACCTGCCCTCAGGTGAGCCATTTCCTCATCTTACCATTCCCTTGCTACAGCTGAGAGAAAAAAGGGCAAAAGGCAGACTGCTGGGATGGTGACTTCAGTTTATAGAACACTCCAGTGGTTAAAAGAACTTCCTCAGAAAGTTTTCATTCAGGAGATATGAATGAAATACTCTTTAAAAACCAAACAGAAAACTAGAGGAACAGCCAAGGCCAGTCCCTCTATGCATGCATGCAGAAACACACTTATATGCAACACAGTCCATGCATCTTTTGATATCTACCTATATACATACACAGACAAGAGGCTACATTATGTGCTAGGCAGTTGCAATCAAGCAATGAAATCAGCACGATGATTTGGCCTGTTGAAGTAGTTGGACACACTCTGCAGATCCAAACATACAAGCCCTACCAAACGTAGTTCATCAAACTGTTAGAGCAACTCAACTTCTGCCTGCAAATATGAATTTATAGAAGGGAAAGCAGTATTTACTGTCCTGTCTCTGCAACTTGCAACTTAATTGTAATGTGTATTTGACCAGATGAATTAGCAAAATGTTTAAAATACAAGCAATGGTCGGCTGTCATTTTTCCAGTGTTTAACACTTTGCATTGCTTAAACCACTTTCATGATACCCTTACAGAGATAGCTTTATTTCTTACAATGCATCAGAAGCAAATATGATCTGTTTTCATTAGCTACAGTGCATGCCAGCCTATTAATTTTGGAGCTAAATTCAGCTGTTCAGAAGTCAAATGGCTGGTGCAAGGCAGTTTCCTTGGCTCCATTATGGGCAATGGAGAGAGACAAGCCCTTTTTGCAAAGGGTACAATTAGTTCACAGGCTAATGTGTAAAGCAGCTGGGATGGATTGCAGGTGCTGCTCTCGGTCTCCTTTAATTAAAATAGGGAGCTGAGGAACACTTGCTTAGTTTCACCCTGTAACTTTTAAATAAAAAAGCAATACCAAGCCTCCAACCTCAAATTTACTGTACCTTATGGGACATCATACATGATATAAAATAAAGCTTCTGTAAAAATGTGGTGAGATAAATGTTTGTTCACATGAGCGTGCACGTACATATACAGCACATAAAATCTGACACCTAAATATATATATATATAAATATATATCAACTTTTGGCTTCAGCATGTTTCTTGCGTGCAATGCTTATAAGAAGGCAACTGTGATACTGCTTTTAAGCTATTTTAGTAAGGGCCCTTGACAAGCTTCACATAAAATATTCAGCATTGATGCTTTCAAGTCCACACAATTTAACTTAAAAAGCTCTCTTCTTCAACCCACATTATAAATAAGTTTATTATAAAGGTGGAGTGTGGATTAGATGTCTCCCCTACCCATCCCATCTGCCTTCCTAAAGCGTGATCGTATTGGGCTGCACCACAAACACAAGCAAAAATTGAAAAACAATTTCTTTTTAGAATTAAAATTATTTATTGAAAGTTTTGATAGTTTTTAAGAAATTCAGAGGAATTTCACATACTGTTTCAAATAGTTACGTTTACATCTCCAACAAGTACCTGTATGGGTGAAAAGCAGCCAGAATTAAAAGGGTCCTTTATTAATTTATTCCTCTAGTATGAAACTTTATTGCCCATGCCATTACTGGGCAAGAATTTGTCTTATAAATTAACTTTTGAAATTACATCCTTTCTTTAGAGAACTGAGGAGCAAATGCTACTGATTTCAGAGGGAACTGACTTCTATCCCTAATCCTTTATTTTTCATCTGCATAATGAACCTGCTCAATGTAAAGAATGTCTTTAAATAATACACTGAAATACTGAAAAACATCTATGCTGTAGAAAACACAGCATTCACACGAGTTTTCAGACTATAGCTGCAATGAAGGACTCTTCGTAGGCACAAAGAAAAAACCTTTTTCAAACTCCTACAGACCTGGAGACTCCAATGTATTTTTTCTGAGCTGTTTAGATGCCCAAGCTGGCATCAAGATGGAGACATGGTTGAGCCTACATGCTGTATTTCATAATGTAAATCTGCAGTTCTGAGTCAGGCAGAATTCCAAGCACAGTATTTTAATTTTTCTCATCTGTTGTCTAAGAACTTCAGGATCAAACACGCGATTTAAAGCCCACTGAGATCAGTGGGAAAATCCTATTGGCTTCAATGAGCTTTGGATGAGACTCAGAGGATCACAGTCAGAAAGTTACCTAGGGCTGAAAAATGCAGCTACTGAGTTCTAGGCCAATTTTGTAGCTCTGCACCAAAACCCCGGCCACCTTAGTTTTTATCTCAACTTTTCTACATTTCAATCCCAAACTTTACTAATCAGACATTTTCTTTATTCAAACTCTAGTGTCTCTCTTTTGCTCTCCTTCCCCCCTTTTCTCTATTTGGTACATTTGGGAATTTTATCGTTGACCGTAGAACTTATGATAAAATAGAGACCAATAACATTTTAACTTCTTCTAGTGTTACACAAAGATATTTTAACTGCTGTTGAACTCAAGCTATAGGATATGGTGGTTTCAAAGTGAACTTGGTACGGTCACTGAAATATTTCCTATAAATATTTTAGATGGTAATTCTATTCTTCTGAAAGAGAAAATGATTTAATTATCAGGGGCTTCTGCTCACACTATTCATGGGAGCAGATATACTTTTTAGCATATTTGAAGACAATAAATTATGAAAAGCAGTTCACATAGGGTAATTATTTGATAGTTCATTATGATGAACAGAACATTTATTTATAACAAGTGCCATGTTTTATAGCATGATACCAAAGTAAGACACTACTTCATAGCCAAAAAGGACTCCTTTGGCAGTACCAGAGTGAAAATCCCTGCAGCCTGTTAGTCCAGTCCCGTTCAGATCCAGACACACTCCCCTTTGCAGTATCAATATTGCACAGTGCGGGGGGTTAGGTTTTCTTTCCTT